>JBBBDQ010001299.1:775000-1102500 GCA_037127315.1 Ascarosepion bandense
CCGCCTTGGCTGACCGCCTGCAGTATCTCCCTCACCGGCGTGACGTGGCTCCCCTGTGCCTCTTCTATAAATACTTTCATGGCTTCTGCTCTGACGAACTTTAATCGCTGGTGCCCCCTAGATGTGAATTTGCACGAGATACTAGATTGGCAACTAGGTCCCACCCTTTTACAGTGAAACCGATGAAATGTAACCACAATTTCTACTCCAACAGCTTCTTTCCTCGCACTTCCCGCCTGTGGAATTCCCTACCGCATGCTTGCTTCCCCGACGGCTACAATCTCCAGGAGTTTAAATGTAAAGTCAATAGACAACTCCTAGCACATTAACTCACGCCCACTCTCTCCAACTCTCTCCCTATGTACATCCTAAGTCGTCTACCACCCTCCTTCTGACATTTCCCATACCCAATCCCTCTATGTAACCCCCTGCGCTATAGTGGCAGTGGAATGCCTTGCTTGGGGTGATACGATAAAAAAAATAAAATAAAATAAATCAACCATCCACAGGTGTATTGAATACTGCTGTCACGTCTGGTCGGGTGCCCCTGCTATTCACTGTTCTTGTTCTTGACAAAATACAACGGAGAATCTGTAATGTGATCGATACCGACTTGGCAGTCGATCTCTCACTGGCGTGGCCTGGCTTCCCTGTGCCTCTTCTATAAATACTTTCACGGCTTCTGCTCCAATGAACTTAGCTCACTGGTGCCCTATATATGAATTTACACGAACTGCTAGACTAGTAACTACGTCCCACACTTTCATAGTGAAACCAATAAACTTTAACCGCAATTTCTACTCTAATAGCTTCTTTTCTCGCACTTTCTGCCTGTGGAATTCCCTTCTGTATACTTGTTCCCCGACATTTCTGCTTGAAATGGTAGCATCGGCAGAAACCAATTATCCAGAGACTCATCTTTGAAAATAACCGCAATTGCATACGGAAATAGACGAACAGACGCGGCTGTGCCTTATCCTCGTCATTTGCATATAATGTATTTTAATTTTCTAAGCAAAAATTTTTGTTAAAAAAAAAAAAGAGCAGTAAGAATAAGAGGCATAGAATAGTACAGAACTGTTGTGTGTTGCACGCTACACCGGTATACAAATTAACCTAAACAAAACGAATGTCTCCCTAGGATCTTTCACACTTTCCCTTATCACTTATACGTCGTCTCTTGGCGTTGTTTTTCTCTTTCAACCGTATTCTTCACGTCTTTGACCAAAGCATCCAATTTACTTCTTCACTTTAATGATACAAGTGACAGTTGAAAGGCTGACACCAACAATATCTGCGATCTCTCTGTAAGGCTTGCCAGTGTGTTAGTGCAGCGTTACAGTTTTCGTACGCTTCTTTGGAGTAACATCCATTGCAGTTAATGGCCGAAGAACAACTAATCAACACTAGAAACAACAATGTCTATGCCTGATAAAAATCTTATGCAATCATAGATGGCGCAATATTGTTCAAGGCCAAATAAATTTCATCATACACCCCGAAAAGAAACTCATATCACTGCAAACCAGTAAATGACCTAATTGGAACAAAAAATAAAAATCGATTACAACCTGTCACTCCAGTGGGTCTAAAACTGACCGTCTGGTGAAATAAAAGAATCTGAAGCAGTTTTTCTAATTAATGTGCACAAGAGTGTATTTTAACTTCCTGAAAGTAACGGAAAAATCTTCTGCTGGGTCAGTCATGTCTCTCTCGAGACATGATCGCCAAAACCTGTATCACGCAAGGCACTTAACTGACTGAAGTAGCCGTTTTGCAAAAAAACATTCAAAAGGAATAAAAGGGATAAAATCGTATTGAAGTGATGTTCACAGTCTTTTAACAAACCTTCGAAAATATTGATACCAAGCTGCTATTGTCAAATCCTGGCGACAGTTGACGGCTAAGTGCTATTGAGTGGCTATATATGGATTACTTCAGATAATTCGAATTCAAGGCTTTAACACTGAAATACTTTTAAAGATTTTTCTTTCAAAGTTTTCTTTTGTTTTACGGAATATCATACTTAGTGGGTTATTCAAAGCTGGAAACCTAACAGGTACTACCCCCCGGGTCAGTGTGGACCTGTGAAAAACAGAAATTAAGAGGTTATTCCATGTTCCTCAAGACATCCCGATTAAATGTCTTGCTGCTAGATCCAATTGGAGAAGAGCAGGCCACGAAGAATCAATATTCCCCCCACCAAAAAAAAAAAACAAAAAAAAACAAAACAGAAATCAAATAGAAGAGACGAAAAGAATCCCCCACCCCTGAAAAAAAGTCAGTGTTTTTTTTATTTCCTTAACATTTCTTGCGGTGGCTACGAACGTTTCTTCAGGTCCAACATAGGAGGCATTTCACACAGAAAATGCCAATGAGCATTACAGTATCCGACAACGAGTCTCACCAACGGCGACGATTGTCAATAGACCGAAAAATCCGATCAGCAACTCAATTTCAAAACGCGCCTGTCACTTTCATTGATTTAAAACAGTTGGATGTTGGGTGTTCTCCTGAAGGATGAAAGAGAGGCTTCAGGCAGCAGAAATGTGGTTCTACAGAAGGATGCTGAAAATATCATTGTCCTAATACGTGAGCAACAATGAGGTGTTGGAAAGGATACAAACTAGAAGAAAACTCATACTTAACATCAGGAAGAGACAGTTGTGGTTCCTTGTACATGTAGTGAGGAAGAATGGTCTGGAGAATCTAATACTCACAGGACAGATAGAAGGAAAACAATACAGAGGAAAGCAACGCGTTACATATTTGATATGCTTGAGCAAATAGATGGCAAAGAAGGGTTTGGAAGAGATACCAAGAGGGAAAATATTAAGAGCGACAAGAGATAGGGCCAAGTGAAAGTCCATGGTCGCCTATTTCTTGAAAGGAAACGGCACATGAAGAAGAGGATGAATCTGCCTCGGTTTAAGTTGGGGAAAATTTCTCACCTGATGCAAGTTACTTTAACTTTTAACTCACGACACAAAAGTTCCAGTGTGAAAACATTAGATATTGGTTCGTGTATTGTGCCATATATAGTGTATCGAGGCAGCAGCTAATTTTCTAAATATATACTTTTAAATATAAGAGACAATGAATGTCTATTATGTTTAATCATAAGCCGTTCTAAACATGGTATTTTGGCTTTAATTTCTGGTGAAAATAAAGACAAAAATTCTCCAACATTTGGATAATTTTTTAAGTTGGTTGTCGTTGCTTAGCAGAGTTTTATGTCAACATAAGTTAAAATCGTCGCTGATAGTGGATGTTTTTATGTTAACGTCCCTGTAACCTCTCTGAAGATGTCTCATGTGAGCCGAAAGCTTGGAACCAACTTAATAAAAAATTATCCAAATGTTGGAAAATCTTTGTGTTTATTTCACCTGAAATTAAAGCCAAAATACGATATTTAGAAAGGCTCATGATTAAACATAATAGACATTCATTGTCTCTTATATTTAACAGCATATGTTTAAAATTATATATATATATATATATATATATATATATATATATATATATATATATATGCATTGTGTGAAACAAATTAAATAGCTGTTTCATTTTTCATTTAATACATTGCAATCAAACACGTTTTCTATATACTGTATCTTTTCAGGATGAGGGCGATGATGGCTCTCCATAACTTCCTATCACTTGTTGCCATTAGCAGCGTTTATATTTTTGTCAAAAGCACCCCATACCCCATCCATTCACATCAGCTTGTTTGTTAGATTACCCGCTACTTTCCCTTATCATTCTTGCTCTCGATATGCCCTGTGAGGGTCAAAGTCTTCAAACCCTCTATCCTCATTTCATATCACCCGACACTTTCAGCTTCTTCTTCTATGTGCCCTGTCCCTTCAGGACGTAGGCGACCATGGCTCTCCACGTCTCCCTATCCCTTGTGGCTCTTAGTATGTTTGCTCCTGTTGCTCCTGGCAACCCCCGTTCCGTCATCCACCTGATCAGGCCCTGCAAATATGTTATCCGCTGCCTTCCTCTGTCTCTCCTTCTTCTAACTGACCAGTCAGTATCAGGTTCTCCAGACTCTCCTTCCTCATTGCATGTCTCAGGAACTTCAGTTGTCTCTTCCTGATGCTCAGCATCAATTTCATTTTTGTTGCCATTCTTTCTAACACCTCGTCGTTACTTGTATGCTCAGTCCACGATATCCGTAGCATCCTTCTGTAGAACCACATTTCGGCCGCTTCCAGTTTTTTCCTCATTTTCGATGATATTGTCCAGCATTCACTGCCGTATTGAAGAACTGACATCACGTAGCAGTCTAGCACTCTTTTCTTCGTTTCTATTGAGATTTTCCTGTGTGTTCGTATTTTGCTCATCTTCTGGAACGCGTCCTTTGCCATGCCAATTCGCCTTCGGATCTCCGTGTCGCACTTTCTATCTTCTGTTAGAACGCTTCCTAGGTACTTAAATTTTTTACTTGCTTGATTCTGTTATCCCCCAACTGTATTTGGCATTTTGGGTTGTATCTTTTGCTGATGACCATGAACTCAGTCTTCTTAAACTTTATTTGTAGTCCCTTCTTGTCACTCTCCACTGCTACTTTCTGTATGAGGTCTTGTAGTTTCCTTTCCGTGTCCGCAATCAGCACTGTATCGTCCGTATACCTTATGTTGTTCAGGTTGTGACCTCCAATAACAAATCCTGGCGTGTCATCTAGGGTCCTCAAAGTATTTTCGCTGTATAGGTTGAATACATCCGGTGAAAAGACACATCCTTGTCTTACGCCTCTTTGTTTCCATTTTGCTTCTTTTTCGTACTTGCTTCTCTTCTCTCAATTCCTGCCTGTGGAATTCCCTTTTGTACACTTGTTTACCTTACAATCTCTAAGAATTTCAAGGTAAGGTCAGTCACCATCTCCGATATATTTGACTCGCATCCTTTTCCATTGTACCATGTTCTTCTCCCTTTCCCCTCTACTCTCATGCAGCTCTCTTCACACCAGTGTTCTCATCCTTCTCTTAGCCATTCTCCGATACCTCGTGTAACTTGTTCCTGTACCTTTAAACTATTCTTCTTTACAAAAACAATAAAGCACAAAATAATTTCATTACAGCCAAACATGAGGACATAATAACAATACCCGAAAAATATCATCCTTGAAAATGGCTTGTGAAGAGGCTGCAAGCGCTTGGAAAGATGAAAGATGAAAATTATGGAACACTTTTACATTCCTTATGACTAGCAAAAAGGAAACATGTAAGAATACTTCAAAAATTGAATAAAAATTCAATCCAATCTACCTTTTTAACGAAACATGTTTAAATTAAATATATATTAATGTATATTTACAGCCCATATATATATATATATATATATACTAACAGTATAGCCCGGCATTGCTCGGGTGTAATGAAAGCTTTAAAACTAACCCATAGTCCTGGAGCTCAGACTCAGCCTAAAGAATATTTCTGTGAAGTTTGGTGAGAATCGGATAAAAATTGTGGATTTGTATAAAGGACATACAGAGAGATAAACAGACATCCACACAAACATCTTGTCTTTTGTATATGTATATTATCGATTTTCTGCATTATTGTAAGAACTGAAACCTTGAGACTTCTGTATATCGTTTCTTATGTCTTTCTCTATGAGTGTATCAAATTTGATTAAAATCGGACCACTCATTCTATAACCCGATTTTTTCGATGATGGATTTTCGATATTTATCGGGGGTACCTCGACACAAAGTCTAGCTAAGAACACTCGCAGACGCTTATAGTATAACTGTGTAAATTCTCAAGAAAATCGGTTCAGCCGTTTCGGAGTCTATAGGTAACGGACACACATACACACACACAGACAAATTTCCATTTATAAATAAATTTATATATATATATATATATATATATATATATATAAATATATATATATATACTTTCATAGTTTTTTCTCATTTAAATTCATTTGAGGTGTCTTCATCCATTGAGACTGAAGAAAGACACGTTTCGCTGCGCACACAAGCAGACAGTTCGAATATCCTTTTCAATCAATTTCTATGGAGGATTAATCAAGTATCAACTTAGACTGATTGGATTTCTGAGACGAAGTACTTTCTTTATTAATTCTTGACGAGTTTTCTCCAATTTATTGTTGCTTTTTGTGACGGTGTTCGGGTCTTTACATTCTTAACCTCATCAAAATTGCATTCCGAATATTCTTCGAGTCTAAATTGACGTCTATCTCTGATTTGGTAGCACGTTAACAGAAAGGGATAAAGAGGAAAGGTTAAATAATCATTTTCGGCGATTTTTTTTTAAATGAATTAATATATCATACATGTGGATTTAGTTAGCTAATAAAGAAAACTGAAACCATGGGTAACAAATCTGGAAATCAATCCCATAATACTATAAAATGAGTAAAGCACGATAATCTTCTTTTCTACAGGGTGACCGTTAAGGAATTCCCTATTTTATGTATCGTACGTAAAAATAGAGAGTTACTTTTTAATCAGCCAACATATATATATATATATATATATATATATATATATATATATATATATATATTCTGTTGGATTGACGCATCAGTCCAACTGAATATGCTAGCTCTATGACTGATATTGAGCGCTTTCCAATGAGTACCGCGCATGTATAATATATAAATAATATATATAACAAATATATATATTTATAAACATACACATTTCACATATTTATATACACACATTATACATTGTATATATATATATATATATATATATACATACACATTTCACATATTTCACATATTTATATACATACACATGGCATTTATATATATATATATATATATACATACAGAGTTCACATATATATTTCTATATATTTCTATACATACACATTTCACACACACACACACATGCATATATATATATATATATGAAATGCTTTGCTTGAACATTATTTTTCCAACATTATTTATCGTAAATCATCAGGCCCGTAGAAATGAATATATAATACTGTTTCATTAAAAAACAGAATATCTACTTAAATACGTGAATCGATAAAAAATAATGTTCAAACAAATCATTTTAAATTGTCGGTTGTTTAAAGACCATGTCGTAAATCTTCGTCAATTTCCGTAATATATATGTATATATATAGTCATTTGCAGACAGATCTGTTTCGCTGTAACACAGCTCATCAGTACGGTTAGACATCCGATTGTTTTTAACCTAGGATTGAAACCCGACCGAATTGACGTCAGTCGGCGATTCTAGCTCTGAGATATTGGCGATCACTAGAAGGTGGCAGGCTTTTAGCGTATAATGTATCGTACGCCAGTGGCTAGAGTGCTCTAATTCATTACTACATTAATATATTTGCGTTGCTTAAGTTTATGTCTTTAAAAATAAAAATGTCGGCCGTCCTAAAATATTAATGTGAAGTAAAATTAGTTAAAATAAAAAAGGGTGGATCGAAAACAAAAATCGTAGAAAAAATTTTGGGCTATATGGCTTAGTTTTTTATTTAAGTATTTAAGTAAGTATTTGTTTCAATGTCTGCATGTTGTCATTAATTCGATTCTTTTGTTCAATAATTTAGATTTAAATTAAGTGTTTTGGTATTATAACTTTTTCTAAAAGCATAAGTTACGTGTATTTCTTATTTCATTATAAGATTTGGTTTTCGCGGTTATTTCCCAAAAAATAATTGGGATTTTGTTGTAATTATGTTAAACCAAAATATTTGGAGAGGGCAATACTATGCTTGTATTTAATATTATTTCAAGTCTGTTTATGATTATTGAATCTCTATTTCTAAAGACCGTCCGTTGATCCAAAATAGAACTTGGTATCACCATCAGAATGTATACTAGCCTTGTAAATTATACATTTGGTCATACACTGACTGTTTTATTTTTATTTTTTGTATGAAGCGCCCATACAAACAATCCGTCTTTAATGTAAGCAAACTAGTTACATCCCCTACAACGTGAGATTAATAATTTCGGAGCCTGAAATATAAATTTCTTAATTTTTTTCCCCATAACTTTAGCATCCTATTCCATTTTTAGGTTTCAGTATTAACCTAACTAAATTATACATTTTATAAATAAAAGTATTCGCACATCCGATATACTATTTATAACAACCTTAACTTAAGGAGCACTAATATCTAATTCAAACCGAAAAACGTTCAGTTTTTAATATGCACCTGATGACTGCATGACACAAGTAATTCCGAGTCGTGTTTAGACTTAGGATAATATGTACATTTATTAATATATTGATATAAGGGATATGCAATTAATATGCATACACCTTGGTTCCCCCCTCACAGCAATGTGCTTGGCTGGTGTCAACCATAAATACAGACTGAGGTCTACTACTAGAGGCCTACGTCCATATGTCTACCGCTAGAGGTCTACATGTCTACAACTATTGGTCTACGTCTATTGACTACGCCTACGTCTCAGGATACTGCATACGACGAGTACCGTCCATTAGGACTACATACTAGATTGTCCTACCAGGTTACGTTGCCAAAACCGCTTCCTACTTCGAATGATATATATATATATATTCCTTTCGGAGCATATCATATATATATATATATATATATATATATTCTCGTCACCGGAGTTTCATGCAAAACCGAACCTTCAGGTATTGAATTAAAATTTACTAAAAAACATTTATATTCATTAATATATAATTTATAGCTCTGTTATATTTCATCGGGCACTATTTTATTAACACCAGCCCTCCGAATGTCCATCGAAAAAATCGGCCTTGTGCCACATCACGCTTTTGTGGGAAGGCTTCAGTAAATACCAAGCGATTTTGTCGGACTCTCTGCTTCAGGCAGGGAAAAATACAATCGAGACTATGCCAAAATGCAGAGATTCATCAGTAGTAAATACACAAGACCCGATCCCGCTTATGCGGGGTCTACGGGAAATTTTTACCCGAGCGTACTTGCTCAGAAGACCCAACGTTTATCAAAATCATCCTTGTTCCACATTCCGTCTTGTGGTGAGACACAGGTAAATACCGAGCTTGTCTTATATCCTTACTACAGAATTCAGTAAGACTACGTCAACGCCAAGCGACAGTGTATTTTATGATTGTGTTTAACAGAATGATGACATAACAAAGAATATCAAGGATGGCAGAATGAAAAGAAAACATGTTACGATAATTGTACCCAGCTGAACATGAAAAATATTTGTATTTTATTTTACCGAATATGCCTGAAAATGTGTCATTTAACGTAACTGTCAATATTATTAAAATTTTAGTTAAAAAATTCACTTTTTATGCACGTTGAGGGGGCGTAAACCTTACTAACGACGAAAATGAAGGTTTTGTCTCATATGTCGGTAAAGTCAGCCGTGAGTGTGAGAAATTTGAACTGGACTAACTCTCCCCAGATAGATTTAAATTTCTAATCTTCGCTAAGGTCTAACATCAAGTACCCATCTACCCAATCCCCATCCTCGGTATCCTCATCCGTTTACTACCCTCCTTCCGACATTTCCTGTAGCTAAACATTCTTTCTCAGCACTTTCCCCTATGTAACCCACTGTGCAATAGTGACAATGGAATGCCTTGCCTGGGGTTGAAATGATTTTGAAAAAAAAATACTGCCTCAAATCCTTACAAAACTTATAGGATTCAAATAGGATTCAAAGGTAACCATACAGACTGTTGCGACAGAGTCCCCAAAAGTTTGCCATTTTAAGACACGGCAGGGCAAAAATCAAGCAAAATGGAGGCAATTTATAAGTACACGTATTTCTATTTTAGACATTAGGACTAAAAGAAAAAAAATCCGAAGTAAAAATACTGCCAAACTTAACTCATGCTATGGCTGTGGCATGCTTCTTTTGAGAAAGGACTGGCTATTTAAAACATGTTATGGAAAAACAGGTCACAAACTCAACTACTGCAATTAGAAAAGCTAAAGAAATACAGAAATTAGTTTGCAAAAGAAATAAACAATTAGCTTGCTGAAAGTAGTGATACCCGCTTAAAAAACTGTAAAGTTCAAATAATCGAAAATTCGTGACGGTAAAAATGAATTTTTTTTAATTATTGATGAACAAACGTGGGAGAGAATTGGCAATCCTAACTTGAAAAAATGGAAAAGATGCAAGAAGAATATCGGGTAATAAATTAATAATTACGTGCAACGTCGCTCTTTTGGGTAAAAAAGCAGATGTTTACGTATTAAAAACTTCCAACTCGAATTTACTATGCGTTGATTGACTAAAATTATTCAAAATGTGGAATATGTCAATTAATTCATTTTGAGGAAATGTTCATTGTTCCTCAGAGGAAAAAGATTGCAGCTAAAACATCACTGTGTAATCTAAGAAAATAAATTTACAAATATTTTCTCAGAGTTGGGAAATTGTAAAAAGACATTTTTGTAAATTAGAATAAAAGGTTATACTAGTTTTAAGTATAAAAGAAAGATACAATTTGTTACGTTATATTCTATTAACACTGAACTTGATAAGTTAGAAAACCGCGGAGATATTGAAAAATTAGATTATTCAGAATGAGTCACGCCAGTGAGTGCAGATCTCAGTGGTAGTAGCAAATATTCGAACGAGACCTTCGAAGACCGAAGTGGAGAAGGGTTCCGTGCCAACGGCGGTCGAGCACGGGTCAGTCGGTCCTAAGATGCGGGCGAAAGTCTTCACGAAAGGCGCCGGATCCGTAAGTCTCGCTTTACGAGCAGAGGCAAGTAATCGGGGCGTGGCGCTTCCTGGTTAGTAGTAGTGGTCGCCGTGTGTTTCCGGTCATGTCCTTCTTACCGGGCCCCGATTCGTTTATATACAGATTTTTTGACTGGGTTGAATGACTGCTTCCTATCACATGTATATCTCTTCCTATCACATGTATATCTCTTCCTATCACATGTATATCTCTTCCTATCACATGTATATCTCTTACTAACTCCAGGGGATATATTTGCCAGTTCAAATGGTGGTAATTTTTTATCAAATATTGAAGTCTGAGGCCTATCTTCAAATTGAGTTGGATGAGGAATGCCAGAAGTATTTGGCTCTTAATATACATAAAGTTTAGATGATTACCCTTCGGTATAAAAGTAACCCCAGGTACTTTCTAATAGATACGATGTTGGCTGGGCTAGTTGGTGCCGTCGCTTGCATTAATTATATAATTATTAAAAGTCTTACGAAAATAAATACGTAAAACCAATTCAAAAAGTATTTCAGAGACAGCATGATGACGATTTCAATCTCAATGAACAGAAATGTTAGTTCTATTTTAATAAGAGTAAATATTTAGATCAGATTGAAGGCCACAACTTGAACAACATAAGGTATGCAGGTGATACAGTGCTGATTGCAGACACGGAAAGAAAACTACAAGACCTCCTACAGAAGGTAGCTGTGAAGAGTGACAAAAGAGGACTACAAATAAACTGTAAAAAAAACTGAATGCATGGTCATCAGCAAAAAGATCAACCCAAAATGACAAATACAGGTGGGGGATACCAGAATCAAGCAAGTACAAAAATTTAAATACCTAGGAAGTGTTCTAACAGGAGATGGAAAATGCGACACAGAGATCCGAAGGCGAATTGGCATGGCAAAGGACGTGTTCCAGAAGCTGAGTAAAGTACTAAGACACAGGAAATGTTCACTAGAAACAAAGAAGAGAGTGCTAGATTGCTATGTAATGTCAGTTCTTCAATACGACAGTGAATGTTGGACAATATCATCGAAGATGAGGAAAAAAATTGAAGCAGCGGAAATGTAGTTCTACAGAAGGATGCTGCGCATAACGTGGACCGAGCATGCGAGCAACGATTAGGTGTTGGAAAAAAAAAAAAAGGAAATTGATGCTGAGCATCAGGAAGAGACAACTGAAGTTCCTGGGACATGCAATGAGGAAGGAGGGCTTGGAGAACCTGATACTGACAGGCCAGATAGAAGGAAAAAGAGACAGAGGAAGGCAGCAGATAACATATTTGAAGGGCCTGAGAAGGTGGATGACGGAACGGGGGTTGCGAGGTGTAACAGAAGAAAACATACTAAGAGCCACTGGGAATAGGGAGACGTGGAGAGCCATGATCGCCTACGCCCTGAAAGGACTGCACATAGAAGAAGAAGAATCGACGAAAAAAGAAGAAAACCAGATCCTGCTAGAGCAAGTGCCATTAATGCCTCCCTCGAAAATTTTTGGAGATCCTATAATCATTTCTCCAATTAGCAAATTGTTATATTTAGGTGCAATGTATTTTACAAATTGCGAGTACATCTGAATAATTTACTTGAAAAGGTTACAAAATGAAATAGATCGTTGGAATGTCAAAGGAATTTGAAAGAAACGAAAAAAATAATATTCACTTCGGAGTTATCGCTGTCACATTACGATCCTCAGCAACAGATAATGGTTTAGCGTCTGACGTGAGCAAATACAGCATAAAAGCGATCCGTCAGTCAGTTAAGTGCCATACGTGATACACGTTCAGGCGATCATGTCTCGAAAGAGGCATGACTCTTTGGGCAGAAATTTTCCTGGGGTAGATTGCCATTACTTTCTGTGGATGATTGGACGCCAATCAAGTCTATAGAACTAAATATGTCCTGTTATTCAACCCATAGCTGGATGGAAAAGAGATGGATTTACCAAGGATATGTGCGTAAGTGAATGCAACGAATTCAACTGGAATTCGAACACGGCTCTTCAATTTCCACTGTATTACAACGTACCACAATGCACATCCGTATAGGAGCGGTCATAGGTCATAAAGAGGGTACAGTGAAAGTCGTCGCACACGCTTCGAGAATTTTGACAAAGAAACATGCTGCAGTAAGACTGAAAAGTAACCGTTTGCTATAATATTTTGCAGTAAAGGGAGTTCACAGGATAATAGGATAAAAATGCATATTGCAAACTGATCACCGCCCATTATTATGTTGTGGACTAGTTTTCGCACTGGAAGTTATAATCGTGCTATGTCGGTTGCTAATCGACTTCAGTCAGTTAAGTGTCATACGTGATACACGCTTGGGCGATCATATCGCGAAAGAGAAATGACTGACTGGGCAGAAGATTATCCCGCAGTAGGTTGCCATTGCTTTCTGCGGTAGACTGGTTGCCGACCAAGGCTATAGAACCCAATCTGTCCTGCCAATTAACTCATCACTGGCGAGAGAAGATATAGATTATATTATTAAGTATAATTAGTGGGGGATCAGTTTATTACTTCAAAACAATAGAAAACCGACCCCCACTTTATGCCAGTAGAAGTTTTAATTATGTTTCCAACTATTATATTCAGTCAGTCAGTTAAGTGCCATACGTGATACACGCTTCGGCGATCATGTCTCGAAAGCGACATGACTGACTGGGCAGAAGATTATCCCGCAGTAGGTTGCCATTGCTTTCTGCGGTAGACTGTTTGCCGACCAAGGCTATAGAACCCAATCTGTTCTGCTATTTAACCCATAACTGGAAGGAAGAGACGGATTAATACCTTTCCCAAGGGTATTTGCGCGTAAGTGAATACAATGGATTCAACTGGAATTCGAAATCGGCTCTCCAGCTTCTCGATCCGAGCCGATATCCACTGTACCACAACGCACATCTAATTGACTTAACGCACCCAAAATGTTAGGAACTTGGTAATCATCCACTGTAAGCTGACTCCTTAGTATTTGGCTAACTGCCGACTAATATCAACTGCCTTAGTCCAACAATGTCCAAACTGTATAGTTCTACTGAACTTCAATAGAACTCTAAAGAACTCGCTAGAACTTCTAAGAACTTGCCAACAACTTCTCGAGTTAACTTCCTGTTAACTCTTATCAATATAGGAGGGAGAGTTCATTATCTGAGGAATAGGTGTGTTTCCCCATAACAATTATTAAATATATTCAATTCTATGACAGAGATTTCAACCTACATTGCAAACATACTGTTAGCGTTGGGTTAGGATTTTATTGAACTATGATTTGATGATTAATTTTTATAGTCAAAAAAACAAACTGATGGCTGTTCCAAATTGATATCGAAATGTTAAGAAGATGTTAATGATACTGTGATTGCTTCATTTGAATCCGAAACAGAAATTATAAAGCCTTGTGTGAAACACTATTAAAGAATTGTCGGTCAAGATATTAAAATCCATTCTAAAAAGGATAGGTTTATTAAAAAAAATATGAAGAAATTAAGTCGAAATGGAGTAAAACTTAAATTAAGCCTGGTAAAAATAAACGGCCTTTTCTATTCGCAGTGAAACACTTTTGTACGCCGGTAGAATTGTAATGCCTTTATCACTAAAAAGAAAAATGATTTTCAAACAATTCTACATAAGACGTCCGAGAATAGTGAGGAGGAAGTACCTGATAAGAATTTACGTTTATTGGCCAAAGTTAGACAAAGATAATCAAAATGCAGTAACATTTAACGGTTGCAATTAAGCAGCAAAGTTACCACCTTTAAATTATCAGTCATGACCGTGGGCAAGACTACCCATGGACTTTACTAGACCACTGAACGGTTCATACTACTTAATTGTGGTCGACAGTTTCACAAAATGGCCAGACATATTAGAGTGTAAACGACCGACTACCGCAGTAAGAATTAAATTCTTACGAGAACTTTTAGCAAGCTTTGGAATATCTAGCAGTGTGGTATCCGATAATGAAACTGAATTTACTTCTCTTGAGTTTAAAAATTCCTGCATAAATAACCTGGTTGAATACTTGACAAAACCTATTTTTCATCCGATGTAGAATGGTCAAGCTGAGCGATTTATTGACACCGTCAGAAGGGCATTAAGAAAAGTTAAACGCTTGGAAGTCAATTAATTGGCACTACAAAATTTTTTCAGCGTATATCGAATGATGTCAAATGCAAACGTCACCGTGAAAATGTCACCTGCGGTACTTTTCTAGGAAAGTTAGTTCCATTTTATTACCAAATTACTGCTATATCACGTTGAAACACCGGTTCTCGTACGATCACCAAAGTTAAGCAACATCAAGCCTAGTCTGTACCTAAATGAGTCACCACTTGGGAATACTGAGCTTGGATGTGCGGTTGGCATAATGAATAATGTACACAGAATTATTAATCTGAAAAGCGAGTTACAATTTCTGTCGAGTTGGACGCGCAAATACCATTCGGAAAGGTATGAAACCATCTTTTCTCAGCCCTCATATATGGGTTAATTAGTAAGATCTGTATGAGTAAATCACAATGATTTACTCATTATTATCAAAATGTTTCTTAAATAAAAAAATTCCAGGCTTTAAATAAACGGCAAAAGATTTATAAACCGTAGAAAACAAAGCAATCGAATAAAAGAATTTATAATATTTTATAATTTTTATACTTATTTCCGTCAAAACCTTTTCTCCATGTCCGGCCACTCAGTCAGTCAGTTTAGTGCCACACTTGGGCGATCATGTCTCGAAAGAGACATGACTGACTGGGCAGAAGATTATCCCGCAGTAGGTTGCCATTGCTTTCTGCGGTAGACTGGTTGCCGACCAAGGCTATAGAACCCAATCTGTCCTGCTATTTAACCCAAGGTATAGAGGTTCATTCCTTGTTCCCTTTTTAGGATGTGGTTTTCGGCTTTCTGTTTTCCAATCTTTTCATTCTTACGTAGCCCTCTGCACATCAGTGGCGTTACCGCCTTACTCGGGGTATTATGATTTAAAAAAAAAACTGAAAGGAAGAGACGGATTAATAACTTTCCCAAGGGTATTTGCGCGTAAGTGAATACAATGGATTCAACTGGAATTCGAACTCGGCTCCCCGGCTTCTCGTTCCGAGCCGATATCCACTATACTACAACGCACAAATAGCGTACTTAGAAAAAGATGTCTCAAGTGGAATGTTATCATCTCGGTCAGTCTATTTGAGACTCAATGTTAGATGTCATCTCGATTATATTTAGCCTCTGCCTGCAAATAGCGTAATTTTTCGCAAGGATATGGAATACTGATCTGACTTCAGTATTGCGTGAGGGTTGATTTAAAAAAAAATGACGTTGATTGTAATGGCGCCAATATTTTGAGGAATTTGTTGTAGAGGGCGGAAGCGGGAAAACCGTTGATGGGTAAGAAGATTGGGTAAGTGTGAAGATGTTTATGATGGAGTCGGCATTAGTGACACGAAAGTGATTGAGATTTTAAAGATTCCATCTTAAACGAAATTTGTGAACTCTATTAGCGATGGTCGGGTGGGGAGATGACCTATCAGAAATGAAATTAGGCGGGAAGTGGGCCGAAGATACTTCAGATTTACTTACTAAAATATAGACAAGAAGATAAACATTGCAAATGTCACTGACTCAGGGGTTTATTTTAGAATCGGCCATTTTGAAACTCTTCAACGTTTCAGGCGAAATCGAATCAGAAAAAAATTACGTTGAAATTGATGGCAGCTTTCAAGAGGCGAATCACATATGTTAATTCCTCACCACTTCTTCCCTATGACAACCTGTCGGTATTCGATGACAAAAACGTTTCTCTGTAAAATAAAAATATGTCGATACAAAAAAAATTTGGAGGAGTGGTCCGCTACAGTTGAAGAAAAAATATTACATTGGGGAGAAAAAATAATTCAACTAGCCCTTAAAATCAGTTTGCTTACATTCAAGAAAAAATTTCAAATATTCGACAATGGGAGTTTATTCGAATTCAGGAGTACTTTCTCTGATCATTCCGAATTTTAAATCGAGCAATGAAGTGACATACGTGATACACGCCTTGGTCGATCATCTCTCGAAAGAGACATGACTAACTGGACAAAAGATTATCCCTCAGTAGTTTACCATTGCTTTCTGCGGTAGACTGGTTGCCAGTCAAGGCTATAGAACCCAATCTGTCCTGCCATTTAACTCAAACCTGGCGAGAGAAGAGATAGATTATATTACATTATTATATTAAGTACAATTATTGGGGGGTCAGTTTATTACTTCATAACAACAAAAAACTGATCCCCCAATTGATTCAAGTAGAAGTTTTAATTATGTTTTCAACTATTATATTCAGTCAGTCAGTTTAGTGCCATACGTGATATACGCTTTGGTCGATCATGTCTCGAAAGAGACATGACTGACTGGGCAGAAGATTATCCCGCAGTAGGTTGCCATTGCATTCTGCGGTAGACTGGTTGCCGACCAAGGCTATAGAACTCAATCTGTCCTGTTATTTAATCCATAACTGGAGGGAAGAGATGGATTAATACCTTTCCCAAGGGTGCTTACACGTAAAGGAATGCAAGGAATTCAACTGGAATTCGAACTCGGATACCCAATTTGTCGTTCCAAGTCGATATCCACTGCACCACACATTATACCGAAAATAAGGCATGCCAAAATTGTAAACCTACGAGAAGAAATGTAAATGTTACCGCTTTTATTGCTGAGTAAAAACACAATCAAATAATTTTATTATCATCACAGACAATCGCTCCTACCCACCATTAGCATGGATCATGTTAGTCTCCCTGAAAACAAAACACTGCCCCTCCTCGGCTTAACTCTCACAACAGACCTCAAGTGGAATGAGTATATAGAATCCATAGCTAAATCCGCTGCTAATAAAGTCGGTTCTCTGTGTAGGGCCAGGAAGTTTTTTCCTCCTGAAACACTCCTGCACGTATATAAATCTATCATCCGTCCGTGCATTGAATACTGCTGCCTTATGTGGTCGGGTGCTCCTGCTATCCACCTAGGTGTCTTTTGACAAAATCCAATGGAAAATCTGTAATGTGATAGATCTCGACTTTGCAGCTCAGATACAGTCACTATCTCACCGGCACAATGTCCCTTCCCTATGTCTCTTCTACAAATACTTTCACGGCTTCTACTCCGATGAACTTAGCTCACTGGTGCTCCCTATATATAAATTTACTCTAGCCACAAGATTAGCAACTAGGTCCCACCATTTTACTGTGAAGCCATTAAATTGTAAACACAAATTCTACTCCAGAAGCTTCTTTTCTCGCACTCCCGCCTGTAGATTTCCCGTTCATTGACTTGCTTCTCTGACAGCTATCGCCCGGTTCACATTCCACCCACGTCTATTGAACAGGTGAAGAGGCTCATCCCTTGTTCCCTGCTTAGGATGTGGTTTCCGGCTTTCTCTTTTAAAATCTTTTCATTCCTACGTAGCCCCCAGCGCTTCAGTGGCGTTACCGCCTTGCTCGGGGTGATATGATTAAAAAAAAAAAAACAATCTCCAAAAATTTAAATGTAAAGTCAATAGTCATCTCCTATCTCACTAACCTGCATCCTCTCTCATTCTCCTTTCTTCGTCCACTCCACTCTCATCAGTTTTCTCATCCTTCTCTAATCTACTTCCTGACACCCTCTATAACCTGTCACTCTTTCTCATAACTTTCCTCCTATGTAACCCCCTGCAAAACAGTGGCAGTAAAATGACTTGCTTGCGGCGATATGATTATAAAAAAAAATTTCTATACTATTATAATGTGGATATAAAGTGGGGAATCAATTCTACATTACAATCAATATATAATTCGATCCCCCACTTTATGGCTACTGTTATCTTTCTCTTAGACACTTCCTGACACCTCTATATAACCTGTGACTCTTCCTCATAACTTTCCTCCTATGAAGCCCCTGCTAAACAGTGGCAGTAAAATACCTTGCTTGTGGCGATATGATTATAAAAAAAAATTGTATGCTAATATTTTTCTAATTAGTAATTTTGGTAATTACTTTATTGTGCTAATTTACTATTGTCCTGATATCTCCGAGTCAAATTCTATTTCTCCCATCCTAATGGCGGGCTTTTTGTTGGTATGCTCAATTTTCTTCATTTCAAAATTGTTGTTACAACTTTCGTAAATCAAACTTCTCCAGTCAAATCTATTTCCAGCAACAGTTCCCCAGTCTTCAACATTAACACCAAGAGTAAAACGTTTTTGGAACTTATGAGCGGGTCGATTACCTTATAACCGCTCACCATAAAAAAAGGGATTTGTGAGAATCAGCCATCCTCGATACGTATAAGATGATCTGTCCTACGCATTTACTCAAGTACATTAAATATCTCGCACACTAATTTCTGCCCTTCTTTCCACTCTCAAAGTATCACATTCTCCAAGCCCTCCTTCCTCATTACGTGTCTCAAAAAACATTTGTATTTCCTTTATCAGTTTACTTTTTGTTTACAAAACCTTGTCGTTGCTCACATGTTCGGTCCATGATACCATCATTTTGTAGAGACACATTTTTGTTGCTTGACGTCTCTCTTTGATCTTTGAAGAGATTGTCTTTGTCATATAGGAGAACAGATATTACGTAACAATTCATTTCCCTTCTCTTTGTTTCCATACACCTTATACCAGCTCACCATTAAAAAAACGTCTTCTAAACAATCTACCATCCTCCATACGTGAACAGTCAAGCACATTTGATTATGTAGTAGTTTCTTGGGCTGGTTATGTTTGTGCGCTGAAGTATATTTTTATCTGGTGTACACGACTGTCAATGGAAAAGTGGTCCATGCTTCAAAGGAATATAACACGGCAGGTACTATACTCAAATTATATATATATATATATATATATATATATATATATATATATATATATAAATTGTGTGTATTATGGCAGCAGTTTTTCATTAATGCAGGCTTCATTGAATAATATAGACAAGTTTTGTCTATTAATTTTGTGTAGGATCCGTTCATACCGTCTGATATACTTGATGGTGATGTCGTTGAAAGACAACAAAAAATCAGAGTAATTGTTGATTTTTTTATCGGGTCTAAGATTTCGGCTCACATAAGCCATTATCAAAGAGTAAATATTAACACACAGTAAACATAGAACATTTAAGTTATTAACAATAAAGAGAATTGAATTAAAAATATAAGTCCATCCCTACCGTGGCGGATGGCCGAAGTCAGTGACAAAATAGTGGCGTTGTGGTCCCTGATCTGATTACAGGCATTTGAGTACGTTATTGGAAATATCAAAATTGATTGTATTCAAACCAGGTTTAAATTGTTTAATGTAGATTGCTTCGAGGATTTTTAGTTTCTGTTTATTATTTTCTTGTTTACGTGTTATCAACAAGCGTTTTTCTCAGAAGTGTGCGTTGATAACCGTGTTGTTCTAAATGACGGAATATATTTGAACTTAAATGAAAATTCAAATATATTCCGTCATTTAGAACAACACGGTTATCAACGCACACTTCTGAGAAAAACGCTCGTTGATAACACGTACATACTCAAACAAGAAAATAATAAACAGAAACTAAAAATCCTCGAAGCAATCTACATTAAACAATTTAAACCTGGTTTGAATACAATCAATTTTGATATTTCCAATAACGTACTCAAATGCCTGTAATCAGACCAGGGACCACAACACCACTATTTTGTCACTGACTTCGGCCATCCGCCACGGTAGGGATGGACTTATATTTTTAATTCAATTCTCTTTATTGTTAATAACTTAAATGTTCTATGTTTACTGTGTGTTAATATTTACTCTTTGATAATGGCTTATGTGAGCCGAAATCTTAGACCCGATAAAAAAATCAACAATTACTCTGATTTTTTGTTGTCTTTCAACGACATCACCATCAAGTATATCAGACGGTACGAACGGATCCTACACAAAATTAATAGACAAAACTTGTCTATATTATTCAATGAAACCTGCATTAATATATATATATATATATATATATATATATATATATATACAAGAAATCTAGAGTCGAGCCACCACCTACTACCGCAGTTTCACACTACGGTTCTTCAGGGTAAGAGGTTAACAAATAAGAATGAAACAGCAAATATATAGTACTCAAAGAAGAAACCAAAACAAGAAGGGTAGAATAACCTTTATTACAACTAAAACAAAAAAAAAACACCACAAACACTAATTCAGTAAGCCAATTTTTTACGTGCTTACATTTATTCAGAATTTCAGTTTTAGAAATTAGCAAAGTTCCGCGCGGGTTCAAAAAATGCTATGGCTAATTTTTCTTCCCCGCATAATTTTCAGAACTTACTACCTACTTTGTAGTTTGAAAAAAAAATTTAATATCTCCTATTTAAGGATAGAATCTTTTTTAATGATATTTTGAACTTTCCATACATGGGATGCTAACGCAGTATTGTGGCTATATTTTTGGTACCTAAAAGAACTTTTATGGTTATAAAACTTAAGTTTAAAAGTCATGTGTAGAACCAATATAAGTTTTAGGTTGCGGGTCATGTTCATCAGTATAGACTTTAACACCATAAACTACGTAAGAGTGCTGGCAATTACCATTAATGGGACAATCAGTTTTTAATCTACAATTACACTTGTTTTTAGTACTACTATTGTTAGGTTTTCTCGTTTTACTATTGTTAATGCCGCTTATTATTTTACCTATGTTAGGTAAACAGGAGTAGCTTAATTTAATAGTGTTTCTATTAAAAATCTTATTAAGGCAGCTGTTTTTACTAAAGATTTTATCTATTAAGGAGAAGAAATTTTTTCCAATTTTTGTTTTTACCTCCTTGTTAAAAGGAGGGTTGAACCATGTTATCTTCCTACTTCTATTCTTATTTTTAGCAGTGTTATGTCTAATAAACTGAAGATTATCTTTATAACCACTTTTAAGTAAAGCAGTTTGGTATATTTTTTTATGTCTATCAAATGTCTCAATATTAGATGAATTAGAGGATAGCCTATACGCTGTGCTTTTGGGGATACCATTTAATATGAGTTTCGAGTGATTAGATTGTTTATCCACATAAATTGGGGTATAATTATTTTTAGTATAAGGGGCAATATTGCCTGTAGTTAGATCTAAGGTTACATCCAATTAATTTACAGCCTTCACATTCCATTCTATTTCGATCGCAAATCAATTGCCTTTAAAAAAAATTATGAAGTCTCTTTCTTAACCTGTCACATATTTGGGGTGTACTGTGGTCGACTATTATCAAGCCGTTAAAACGGTACAACCCATGATTGTGGAAATCCAGGAGTTTGTTCAGCTTGTATAAGAGAAGGCATCCTACCAACTCAGCTACCTCTGCACCATCATATGCCCCCATAGGATTATCGAATCTCTTGGCATCAGATTTTTTGATCCACAAATCATCATTGTAGTACAGAAACATTTTCCGACAATGCCTAATTAACTCTAGTTCAGTAGCCGAAATTTCATTAAACTCCTTAGCTAAATTAATAGCTTCAGTTAACATATCTACCGTTATTGAAGGGTAGAAATCTTTTATATCGTATTTTATAAAAGCGAAGTGTTTAAATATTCTAAATTCATTAAACCATTTAATAAAGTCTAATGTGGACTGCCACTGATTAATGTTTAGGAGTTGCCACATATTCGCTGTATTATTATTTTACTAATTTTTACTAACTCCGTCTTGGTAGGATTTAGCAAACGGAATTCGGGGTTGTGGGGGAATGAACATTTGTGGTCTTTGACCGTTATGATATTGTCTTTTAGGGCCAATTTTCCTACTCTATTTATGAGATTAAATTTACCAACTAACATGCTAGCTTCTTGGTTTAATTTCGATTCCATTTTCGGGGATATATTTTTATAATATTTAACTACTGCTTTTTTTAATTCCTTATTGTAACAGCTAAGGATGTAGGTACCTGTTCTTAGATAGATAGATAGATAGATAGATAGATAGATAGATAGATAGATAGATAGATAGATAGATAAAAAAGATTTAAATAGAGAGATAGACAGACAAAGGGTATGAGATAGATAGATAGATAGATAGATAGATAGATAGATAGATAGATAGATAGATAGATAGGCAAATAAAATGATTTAAATAGAGAGAGATAGACAATAAAGGGTATGAGATAGATAGATAGATAGATAGATAGATAGATAGATAGATAGATAGATAGATAGATAGATAGATAAAAAAGATTTAAATAGAGAGATAGACAATAAAGGGTATGAGATAGATAGATAGATAGATAGATAGATAGATAGATAGATAGATAGATAGATAGGCAAATAAAAATGATTTAAATAGAGAGATAGACAATAAATGGTATGAGATAGATAGATAGATAGATAGATAGATAGATAGATAGATAGATAGATAGATAGATAGATAGATAGATAAAAAAGATTTAAATAGAGAGATAGACAATAAAGGGTATGAGATAGATAGATAGATAGATAGATAGATAGATAGATAGATAGATAGATAGATAGATAAAAAGATTTAAATAGAGAGATAGACAATAAAGGGTATGAGATAGATAGATAGATAGATAGATAGATAGATAGATAGATAGATAGATAGATAGATAGATAGATAAAAAAGATTTAAATAGAGAGATAGACAATAAAGGGTAAGTGAGATAGATAGATAGATAGATAGATAGATAGATAGATAGATAGATAGATAGATAGATAGATAGATAGGCAAATAAAAATGATTTAAATAGAGAGATAGACAATAAATGAAAGGAGATAGATAGATAGATAGATAGATAGATAGATAGATAGATAGATAGATAGATAGATAGATAGATAAAAAAGATTTAAATAGAGAGATAGACAATAAAGGGTATGAGATAGATAGATAGATAGATAGATAGATAGATAGATAGATAGATAGATAGATAGATAGATAGATAGATAGATAGATAAAAAGATTAAATAGAGAGATAGACAATAAAGGGTAGATAGATAGATAGATAGATAGATAGATAGATAGATAGATAGATAGATAGATAAAAAAGATTAAATAGAGAGATAGACAATAAAGGGTATGAGATAGATAGATAGATAGATAGATAGATAGATAGATAGATAGATAGATAGATAGATAGATAGATAGATAGATAGATAGATAGGCAAATAAAAATGATTTAAATAGAGAGATAGACAATAAAGGGTATGAGATAGATAGATAGATAGATAGATAGATAGATAGATAGATAGATAGATAGATAAAAAAGATTTAAATAGAGAGATAGACAATAAAGGGTATGAGATAGATAGATAGATAGATAGATAGATAGATAGATAGATAGATAGATAGATAGATAGAAGTAAATTAAAAAAGAAAACACAACAATGGGAAAGAATCCAAATTGGTTCAATATGATCATCTCATAATGTTTGTTTTCTTTTATATATATTCAACCAAATTTTATTAATTCTTTTCTCACTATCTCTGCTTCTTTTGTTATTCAGTTAATTAATTTTACTTTTGATGTTATTCAAAACAAAAGGACATGGTTGGCGGCTTCGTGTACTTTTGAGTCTGTCGCCTCAAGTAAGGTAAAAAGAAAAATCTATTTTCTAGATAACATAAAAGTTACCTACCTCCGGTAAATAGAGAGAGAAAGGCAAGTGATTTCTTTGGTCTTGTAATAGTCGTAACATGCCTCAACCGTGCTTGTGACACATGCAAATTTCTTAGACAGAAAACACGGTTTTGTTTGTCCATACTCTTTTGAGGTGACAGGTTTATCTGATTTCTGCAGTCAGAAAGCAACGAATAAAGGTGAAGATTGTCTTAGCTACTACTATAAGAATTGGCATCTGGGTCCCACCCATTCACAGTTAGATCAACCAAATACAGACGACAATTCTACTCCTTCAGCTTTTTCTCTCGCACTTCCCGCCTGTGGAACTCGCTTCCATATTCTTGCTTACAACCTCCAGGAATTTAAATGCAATGTCAGTACTCATCTCTCAACTACTTGACTCTCGTTCTTTCTTCACCACCCAGTATATCCTTTCCTTTCTCTCCACCTTTGCAACTGTCATCACACCTGTATTCCCATCCGTCTCTTGCTCCTTTCTAACTGGTTCGTCTTTCTCTTCACTCTCTTCTAATTAATCTTTTTACTCTTATGTAGCCCCCTGCACATCAGTGGCGTTACCGCCTTGCTCGGGGTGATACGATTTAAAAAAATAATAATATCGTAAAGAGTCGTTATCATTCAAAGTGCTTTTGTCGTTACCACGTTTTGACTGATACTTTTTAGCGTCTGATTCGGATGCACGATTCATCTGGGACATATTTACTGGTATTTTTGAAAAGCAGGATAATTAATCCAAGAGTTATTATGATAACTCAACTCATTCGTTATTTTGTTTTCGGTTATATTTTTCATTTTGTTTTTTTATTATTCCAATATGAAGGCAACTATCGCGTCACTGCCTCTTGTTCATCCTCTGTGATTTGGTACAAGTTTATTGAAAAGAATGTTGACTAGTTTTACGCTGTCTTCTCAATAGTTTGAAATTCAGAGTTATACATTTGTTAGACAGGCTGTCATACATGAGAACCTGTTCCTGCTATTTAATGCATAGTGTAGGAGAAAATACAGTACTGTGCAAAAGTATTAGGACAATAACTATTTTATCTTTTATGAGACATCAAAATAAAATTTAAAATCACCCTTGTTTTAACACTTTTGCACACTACCAGTAGTGTGCAAAAGTATTAGGACACGCGTGATTTTCCTAAAAATCTCACTGAAATTCAAATACAGGGTGAAAAGCCAAGTAAATTGCTAATAAAAATTGATTATTTAAAATAGGTGTAAAAGAAATGTTATAAAAAGAATTTATATTTAATTTTTCCTATTTTCTATTAAACAAATTATTTTGAAATTACTCATTATTCTATTATCCTTGGATATGACTGACCTTTTTCTTATTCCCCTCCCTCGAATTGATAAATCTAATGTTACTTCGCAAGACATAATTTGAGAACAAATACAAGCTGTTTGCCAGGAGGTACCATTAGATACATTGAAGAATTTTGTGATGTCACTGCCTGACAGAATGAAGGCTGTGATCAAAGCAAAAGTCTATTATACTAAATATTTTATTTATTTTGTGACAAGTATTTTTTCTTGTTAAAGCATCTGTTGAGTAAATCAAATCAAATTACTTTAATAAAATTGTTTATTTTCTGTCAACATGCCTCATGAAAGATAAAATATTTCTTGTCCTAATACTTTGGCACAGTACTGTATGTGTCCATATCTTTTGAAAGTGAATGCAGCTGACTTTTTCAGAATATGAATTCCGATTGCGAATTTTGCTTTTCTCATTGTGAATGCAATGGATTCAACTGGAATTCGAACTCGGCTCCCCGGTTTCTCGTTCCGAGTCGATATCCACTGTACCACCCTGCCTATATCAAGGTCTAGGGTAACTGTTTTTTTATTACGGGCTCGGAATTCTCAAGTTAAAAACCGACCTTGTGTCACACCCGGCCTCATATATTCAACGCGTCAGCATTGTATGTTGCAATCGGATGAAAGTCCAGATTGATCAGTTGTAGAACAAATTCTTGACAAATCTCGACAAATCTCCTGTCGTTCACCGGTCGAGGTGTGAATCTTTTGACCGACCTTTACGCTGGCCATGTTTACTTTTGATGACTGTTCGTTTTAGCGATAAAACTAAAAAACCCATCGTGAGTGGGTGACACCAAAAATGATTACAGTCTCATTCGGTTGTCTTCAGATTTTATTCAAACCCTATTGATTCTGCATTGCCATATGTTGCAGACCTCAGTAAATTCTCTGAAGTCTTATAAATAAATTAAAGCTTACTAAACTCATGCAAGGACGTACCTTGCAGGGCTGATGCGGAGCAGTAACTGAAGAGACGGACAAAGCGTTATTAGGGTGGGGTTGAGTTTCATTTATTGTCAATTCAATTTATAGGAGAGGTATTTCATTCTCTGTCAGCAGCATACACATGAGATTCTCGGCCGAGATAGATAGATAGATAGATAGATAGATAGATAGATAGATAGATAGATAGATAGATAGATAGATAGATAGATAGATAGATAGATCTTAACATATTGAGATAGATAGATAGATAGATAGATAGATAGATAGATAGATAGATAGATCTTAACATATTGAGATAGATAGATAGATAGATAGATAGATAGATAGATAGATAGATAGATAGATAGATCTTAACATATTGAGATAGATAGATAGATAGATAGATAGATAGATAGATAGATAGATAGATAGATAGATTAACCCAATAAAGAACTACTTCCTGAAAAATAAAAGACTTCTTTCATTTGCAGATATATTTGTAAGCGTAACTTTTCAGTACATAATTGTAAAAAGAAAAAAAAACAAGCAAGCAACAATTAATTAAATAAACTGTGAACGGAAAGAAAGAAGAAATATGAAGAGAAGTATATGAGAAAAAAGAAAGAAAGAAAGAAAGAAAGGGTGAAGGAAAGTATATTAAAAGAAAGAAAAAGTTGAAGTGAAGTATAAGAAAGAAAGAAAGAAAGAAAGAAAGAAAAAAGAAAGAAAGAAATAATGAAAGAGTGAAGGAAAGTATATTAAAAGAAAGAAAAAATATGAAGAGAAGTATACGAGAAGAAAGAAAGAAAGAAAGAAAGAATGAATGAAAATGTAAGTAAAAGTATATTAAAAAAAAGAAAAATTATCATGAGATGTATATGAGAAGAAAGAAAGAAAGAAAGAAAGAAGGAAACGAAGAAAGAAAGAATGCGAGACGTGCTCTGTCTTTTGCCTTTCGTATATTTTTGTAGAAAGAAACAAACTATCACACCGACAAATATATGAATACATCCCACGTTAAAGAAAGAAAGAAAGAAAGAAAGAAAGAAAGAAAGAAATTATCATGGTATATTATGTGAAAAGAAAGAAAGCAAAGGTGAATGTATGTATAGGAAAAGAATGTAGCTAAAAAATAAATGGAGAGAAATAAATGAAAAGAAGGAAATAAGGAAAAGATGAAAGAAAGAAAGAAAGAAAGAAAGAAAGAAAGAAAGAAAGAAAGGTTGAATAGGAGTATATGAAAAGGAAGGAAAAAGAAATAAAAGGTGTTGGGAAGAAAATGAAAGAAAGAAAGATATGGTTCATCGAAGAATATGAAAAGAAAGAAAGAAAGAAAGAAAGAAAGAAAGAAAGAAAGAAAAAGATAATGAATAGAAGTATATGGAAAGAAAGAAAGAAAGAAAGAAAAAAAGAAAGAGTGCAGGAAAGTATATTAAAAGAAAGCAAAAATATGAAGAGAAGTATATGAGAAGAAAGAAAGAAACAAAGAGAGAAAGAAAGAAAGGAAAGGACAAGTTATGTATATAGGAAGAAAAATAGAAAATAAAAGGTGAATGAAATATAGGAAAAAAAGAGAGAAAGAAAGAAAAATGGTCAAGAGAAGTACATGAAAAGAAATAAATAAAGAAAGAATGAAATAAAAGAAAGAAACAAACAAACAAACAAAGACAGACATGCTCAATACATTGCATTTTGTATTGATCCTCGTTTTCTTTTTATATCGGATACAACAGGCCTTCCAAATATGCAACGGAAGCTTATTATAAAATGAATATGCCAAAATCTGTTTCTGCAAAAATGGCCTTGGGATTTAGTGTTCATTATATTGTCCCTTTCAGTTACCCGAATCGGTCGGCATTTCTCTCCGTGTTTCTTCAGACGTTAATTTTCCTTTAAAAATTCAAAGAAGATTTGCTTCGAAAACTGATCCATTTCGAATGCTTTGTTTTGGACGAGTTTCAAGGGACAAAAAAGAAGTTGCATTTTTTTCCCCATCTTCGGTAGCTTTCCATAAATACAGTCATCTAATCTTCCCACAGATTATGGCTGAAATCTTGTTCGTTGAAAGCGTTCATTTTCTTTGATAATCTTATCATTCCCAAGCTCTTTTCATTGGTAACCTTGGAATGCATATGAAGCCAATGCCGGGATAAAATTATTCCTGAAACCCAGGCGGACAAAAAACGAAATATTTTTTCAATATGAATTCCTATATATATATATTCTATGAATTGCTCTTCCTCTCACTCTCTCACTATTTCTCTCTCTCTCTTTCTCTCTCTCTCTCTCTCTCTCTCTCTATATATATATATATATATATATATATATATATCAGTCAGTTAAGTGTCATAAATGATACACGTTTAGCAGATTATAACTCGAAAGAGACGTGGCTGACTGGGCAAAAGATTTTCCTGCAGAAGGTTGTCATTATTTTCTGCATTAGACTGGTTGCCAGCCAAGGCTGAAGAACTCAGTCTGTCCGGCTATTTAATCCTTAGCTGAAGGGAGAAGTGACAGATGAATAACTTTCCCAAGGGTATTTGCGAATAAGTGAATGCAACGAAGATGTGCTACATTTATAGGATAAAGTGCTCAATATCAAAGATAGAGCGTATGTAAATGTAAAAGTGTGAACATTGAAGTCAACACTCAGGGGCTACAGACTGGTTCATGCTAAGCCCAATCATCAGGCCATATGTGTTGAGTTGTTCCTCGGCTATTTATGTATATGTGTCAGTGTGGCATTGTGGGTAATTCTTCTAACGGTTATTTTGACAGGTGTGGCTTGGTTATTTATTTATTTATTTATTTGAGTAAATCTATTTGACTTGTTTTTTTTTTTCGATGATTATTTATTAAGATTTGTTATTTATTATTTTATTTTTTATCACTTTTTATTTTTTATTATGATTAATTATTATTTTATTTATTTATTTATATCATTTTATTTATTTATCTATTGTAATGGGTGTTATAGAATAGGCGGTTTGTTAATTTGTTTATAACGTGCTTGTTATTATCAGTTTTCTGTTTTTAAGTAACGTAGCAATTTTTTTCATGTCTACATTTTGATATTAGTTCAGATCGTTTATTTAGTAGTTTGTTTTCATCAGCGAAGGTAATAATAGCTATTTTTCCTCCAAGCAGAGTCTGCAGGTTTTTGATTGATTGTTGTAGGCCGATGTTCTTTTTCGTGTGTTCCATGTTATTTTTGGGATGATTTGAGTTTTGTTTTTTACTTCCCAGATGTTCACGTATTTTCTATTTGTGAAGGATGTTTTGTGTGTGTAATGTCTTTGTTTCCAGGGTCCTTCTGTTAATTCTATGTATATTTTTTCCTCAATATCTGGTGATTTTCCCGTCGCTTAGTATATTACGTTGTTTTGTAAACAATTACCGTTTAATGGACATTCATTCCTTATTCTGCAGTTACACGTGCGCGTGGTTTGTTCGGGTTGTTTGTTGATATTTTTTCTGTTGTGTCTTTTTATTATTTGTGCCATGTTCTCGGTGCAGCTGTAGCTGATTTTCACTGTGCTTTTGTTAAATATTTTTTTAAAGAGGGCTTGATTGCGGGAAGTGTATGTGTAGGAGCTTGAAGAATATTTTTCCTATGTTCATTTTTTTACGGTTTTACTATATGGTACTGTACTATTTTACTTGTTGTTATTTTTTGTTCTCTGTGGTGAGTATGTGTGTATTACCGGGAATCCACTATCTTTTAGGGACTTTTCATAGTCTTTCTTAGCTTCGTTGAATATGGCTTCATTGCTGGCGTTATCAGAAAGCCTAAGTTCAATTGATTTTGGTATCTGCCTAACTATAGACGGCGGGTGATTGGAAGAAGTGTGTATATACAGTGGTTTGTCGTTGGGTTTGCCGTATGGTTTATATGTACCGTTTTTTAAGTTAAAAGTAAAATCTAGGAAATCAACTTCAGTTAAGTTAGTTTTTATGTCTATACCGAATCCATTACTTTTGAAAATCTTTGTAATTGCTTTTCTGGTTCTGTCCGTGTGTTATTTGTTACAGTTTCTTAAGATTATTAGACCGTCGTCCCTGTAGAGTCCTGTATCATTTTTATCTATTATTTGACTTAGTTCATGTAGTAATTATATGCCTATGATTTTGCAGGTCTCTGCACCGTCGAAGCTTCCCCATAGTATCGTCAAAGATACGGTCTTTCTTTATCAATATGTTTTCATTGTCGAATAGTAGTGATGTGCGGGTGTATTTAATGATATCGATTTCATTTGGGTTTATTTTTATTTGCTCCTGAGCTAAGGTGATGGCCTTATCTAGTAGGAGTTCTGTTATAGACGGGTAGAATTCTTTTATGTCTAATTGTACAAATTGGCAATTATGTTTATTTTTTATATTATTGAACCAGTCCATAGTTGCTTTTGTGTTTTTCATTGGGTTACACATAACTTATTTCTTAGTTTAGAATTAATTATTTCTAGTATTGTTTTGCTTATTTTTCTAGTTCACCTTTGGTTGAGTTTATGAGTCTGCATGCGGCTTTTTTAAAATTATCATTATAGTCTTTTATTGATAGGCTTGTGCTTTACCGATGCAACATATTCTGTCGTCTAAGTCTAATTATTAACCGATTGCTTTGGCTTCCGTATTAATATCTAAACAGAGCATGTTGCAAGTTGATATTTTGTGGGAGTGGTCTTATTTGTGATAGGTTGATTTTCTTTTTATTACGCAGATGTTTGATTTCTTTTTATTATACAGGCAATTTATTTTTACTCTGAATCAATACTTTAGAAGTGTCAATTTGCAATCATTATGTGATCTTTCTCGGTAATTCTAAGAAACTCACAGATTTTAAAGAAATTGAACATGTGAGGTTAAATGATCGCCTACTCTCTGAAGAAACATGGCATAAAAGACCTTTGATTTGTAGCAAATATGGAGTAAATATATTTAAGTGGTTAATTTTTATATTTCAAGCTTTTTCTGTGGCATTCAAGGGCCCGGTTCTAATACGCAACTCAAGCCTAAGAGGCAAGATGTTTGCTCACCTCTGTATATGTGGTGAATGCGACCTGAACAGGAAAGACCAGACGACATTCGAAATCCACACCCCAGTAAAAAGAAACACATTCTGTTAAACTAAGAAATAGTCAATGCATTAGATCTTTTTAAAATGTAATTCTTCAGTTCTCTTGCCAACACCCGATGACCATAAACTTTGATAAAGAACTGCCAATGAACTCCAGCGTTTATCGATTTTTATCAACGCCCAAGAAAATTAAAGGCTTAAAATCGATCATGAAAAATTGACAGAAAAATCGATTGATTACTAGATTGATTCATTTTCTGACGTTGGCTAAATTAGATTAATCTGCTAGCTCTTTCTCTTGTTTCCAAAGAATTTTCTCACAAGACAGGCATTTCCCAAAGCCTAAGTAATGTCTTTTATTGATTCTTACCATTCACAACTGATTGTTTATTTATCCAACCTCATTTAGTCTGGGACAAATTGCGTCCAAAATCTGATTTTCCCCCAAAGCAGTCATTCAGCAAAGTAATGTGCCAGTTCTCCTCTGTGTAGATTTGATGTTCAGTGGAATATCGAAAAGCATAGATAAACATAACGAAATTGGTCTCTTTTCATTCCCAAGAGACCCTTATTTGCTACACTTCAGGAGTTTGAGTTTGAGTTTGGTTTAACGGCATATCAACACCTCTGTGGGTTATTTAATGCCAAAAAGATGAGGTTTTAAGGGTTTTTTTTTAAATATTCGGTTATTGTGAGAAGGTCGATTTAGTCAGATTTTAATTAAATGTCTCTGTTAATTTTTTCTTTTTTTATTTTAGAAAACTGAAAATGTCTTCTAGTTTTGTATTCAAAAATGTTTTGCAGAGAATTTTTTTTTCCTGAAAAAATGTGTTATGGTAATAATTTTTTCTTCAAAAATGTATCGTTAATATGTTTCCTTCAAAAAATGTGTTTTGGTAATAATTATTTCTTCAAAAATGTATTTTTGGAAATATTTTTTTAAATGTATATTTTTTCTATAAAAGTCTATTTTTATCTATATATTTCTATAAAAGTCTATTTTTATACTTTCATAATATTTTGACCCTAATTTTGGGTCAGACTATTTGCCCATAGCTGGAACCCTAACAGGTGTTACCACTCCGGGTCAGGGTGGACCTGAGAACAACAGCAATTAAGAGCTGGTTACATGCTCCTCACAACCTCCTAATCAGAAGCCTTACTGCCGGAGGCAGTTTACCGTCATGCCCAGGACCCGCTAAACATCAGGAGAATGACACTTTGCCACTCGTCAGGCTAACGTTTTTCGCAGACATGCAGGAGAAAGATTAGATTGAATCAAATGCCAGGCCTGCAGCTAGAAAGGTTGGTCACTGGATCATGACAGACGATTTCTTGCTAGAATCTATTTGATATATTTATAAGTCTGACATTCGTCGTTACATTGACTATTGATGTCACTTCTGCTCTGGTGCTTCTGCGATGCATTTAGAGATTCATGATGAAATACAAAGAAGAATATGCAATGTTATTAGTTCTAACCTGGCATCTCGACTTTCCTACCGCCACAACGTAACTTCCCTGTAACTTTTCTATAAATATTTTCATGGAAAAAATATTTACATTGGATGCAAAGGAAACTTATACTTGGCATCAGGAAGAGTTAACTGAGATATCTGGGACACGTAATGAAGAAGGAGGTTTCGAGAATTTAATGCTCACAGGACGGATAGAGGGAAAAAGTGACGGGTAAAAACAACGCAAGACTTGAGATGCTTGATCAATTAGATGAAGGAACGGAGTTTGGGAGAGATACCAAGAAAAAAAATTTAAGAGCGACAAGAGATAGAGGTCATTGAAAATCCATGATCACTAACTTCCTAAAAAGACACGGGACAAACAAGAAGAATTCTTCTGATGAACTTTCCCCTATGGTATATAGACTTTATCAATTTAAGCGTAAAATCAAAAAGAGAAGACCAATATGCCAACTTCAAGTTGGAGAATTTAAAATAAAACAAGTAAAAAAATTCAAAGACTTGGAAAATGTTTTGACAGAGAATGGAAAATGCGGCACGAAGATCCAAAGACGCATTGGCATGGCCAAAGACGCATTTCAGAAGCTAACCCGGGTACTGAAAGACAGGAAAATCCCATTAGAAACAAAGAAAAGTGTGCTGGATTGCTACGTGATATCTGTCCTTCTGTATGGAAGTGAATGCTGGACTATCTCATCAAAGATGAAGGAGATGCTTGAGGCAGCAGAAATGTGGTTTTACAGAAGGATGCTGAGGATACCAAGGACAGAGCACGTGTGCAACAATGAGCTGTTGGAAAGGATGTAAACGAGAAAAAAACAATGATAATAAATATCAGAAAGAGACAAATGAGGAACGAGGGCCTGAAGAATTTGATACTCACAGGTCGGATAAATGGAAGAAGAGACAGGGGAAAGCAGAGCGAAAAAAAATTCATTTGGTCAATAAAACATGTGAATATTTTTCCCAGTAATTTTGGAACAAAAGAAATATTTTTTTAAAAAAGTGTAAAAAATATGTAAAATAAAAAGTGACATTTTCTCCTACAACTAAAATGTTCTGAGTTGCACGGGTAACGCCGGGCTATGATGCTAGTATATATATAAAAGGCAAGATGTTTGTGTGTGTCTGTCTCTATGTCCTTTATACAAATCGACAATTTTTATCCGATTCTCACCAAACTTCACACAAATATTCCTTAGACCTCTGGTCAGGTCATGGGCTACTTATTTTTTAGATGTTCCCCACGATATCGGAAATCGATACCCCGATATCCGATCAGGTCTGATCAAGATCAGGATTTCAGCCTTTTTATCGTTGTTCTTGCTGCAGAATTTGCTTTAATTTGGTAAAAATTATAGATTTTAATCTCAAACATTAATAGATCTTCTCACACGATTCATTTTCCACGATATGGGAAATCGGTACACCCGATATTCTATCGAATCTGATCCAAAACCGATATTCAGCCATCAATATGTCTCATTTTTTCTAATTATACTCCCGATGGATACGATAGGTTTTCATGGACTTACTTAGGTTAGTTTATCCCTGAATTACTTATATGACTATGATATTGGAAATCGATACCCCGATATCATATTGGGGCAGATCAAAATCAGGTTTTCAGCCTTTTTATTTTAGTTTTTGCTTCGGGTTTTGCTCTAAGTAGGTATAATTGTAGTTCCTAGCCCCAGCCATGATACGATTTACTCAGAGGACTTATTTAGCGTTCAAAATTCAGTTTACGACAAAAAATTAATTGATATCGATACCAGGAAATCAAAATTTGACTTACATCCATTCGTTTTTCTTTCAGTCTTCTTTGACTGAAAACAACCTTTTGCTTTTTAGTCTTTCGTGCCAACGTCCAAAGTGTCTGAGCTCCAGGACCATGGATTTATTTGAAAGCTTTATAGCCCGGCGTTGCTCGCCGGGCTATACTGCTAGTATATATATATATATATATATATATATATATATATATATGTGTGTGTGTATGTAATTATGTATGTGTGTGTGTGTGTGTGTGTGTGTGTGGCAATGCTTCTATGCCGTCACCTTTATGACTTCTAGGGAAGCTCTTCGCAAATGAAAAAAAAAAGTGTTTCTACAGAATGATGCTGAGTATGACATGAAGTTTTAGAAAAAATGGAAATTAACTGTACTCTTATACTTAACATAAAAAAGAGAGAGAGTTGAAACTTCTACGGCATGTAATGGAAAATAGGATTTGGAGAATTTGATACTCAGACTGAAAGCAAGCGGGACAGTGAAAAGCAACATCGTCGCTACCAGGCGAGATTGAGTAAATAAATGACGGAACAATGTTTATGAGACATAATTAAAGTATATATATATTAAGAGCTAAGGAAAGGAAATTTTGGAGACCTATGATCGCCAACCTCCATGGATGCGAAATTTTTATAAACGAGAAAGAAATGTGGGCAACGACGCAGATTTCGAGAAAATGGAAACTAAAAGTAAACATATACGTCACTCCAGAAAGAGACAGTTAAGTTTTCTCGGACACCTAATAAGGAAAGAAGCCTTGGGAAATTTGATACTCATGGGACCGATAAAGGAAAAGAGGCACAGAGGAAAACAAGGCATAACATTGTATGCTTGAGCTACCATCAAGAAGAGTCACTGAAATTTCTAGGGCACAAAATGAGGAAAATGAGCTCGGAAAATTAAATACTCGCAGTACAGATTCAAGGAAAGCTGGACAGAAGAAAACCTACCTGATGTGTTTCGGCAAGGGATATATATATTATGCGAAGTAGCTAAGCGGTTTTGCAAAATGTAACTTGGTAGGACAATCTAGCAAGTAGCCATAATGAACTGGTACTCGTCATAGTCGTATGCCGTATGCTTAGGCGTAGGCTTATGCAATAGGCGTGGTCAATAAACATACCAATTGGGGTAGTGATAGGCGTCCCCGCCTTAGTCTGTATTTATGGCTGACACCAGCTAATCATATTACTGCGAGTAATAAGTCATCCTTTGCACACCCATTAAGATATAGAAAATCTGAAAAGATGTTTCGATCCACGTTCAGTGCATCTTAGCATCAGCCCAATGCAAAAAAAAATATTCAAAGAGCTCTACATATTTGATCATGTTTACATCGCTATTCTAGCAGATAATCACTGTTGCTTCGTGAACTCGATCTTTACAAAGTACCTCCAATCTATGGCTTTGTACCAAAATAAAATAAGCTATAGCAAGAAAGAATGACGTCTTATGGCGTATGAAATATATTTTAGGTTTTTACGTAACTGTGAGGTCAAGAGAGTTCCACAAGCGAGAAATATAAGAGAAAAAAGAAGAGCATGGCTTATATCTAGGAATTTAAACTAAAAAAACGATTAGAACTAGCTCCAAATCTAATCTGCGTTTAAATTTAAATTGGTAACATCTAGTTGCCAAAGATGAAAACTTGTCAGAACAATTACCATGAGAAGGATGTGCGTTGTTGTGCAGTGAATACCGACTTGGAACGAGAAATCGGAGAACCGAGTTCGAATTCCAGTTGAGTTCGTTGAATTCACTTATGCGCAAATACCCTTGGGAAAGGTATTAATCTGTTGCTTTTTTCCTTATGGCTTATACCAGCTAATCATATTACTGTGACGGGGAACCAAGGTGTATGTATATTCATTACATCGCTGCCTAACGAGCTTCTGTAAAAGGGTGGCGAAACAGTTTTCAGGAGAGATAATAAAATGGCGAAATTTATTAATAGCTATAAAGGACAATAAATTGTGGGAAGTCATGATTGCCAACGTTCTGAGGGGACACGACACGTAAACGAAGAGAAGCAATTTTGAATTCGTGTTTTTATGTTGTTTTCGTTATAAAGCTATTTTTCCGCATTTACTTTCAAGTTGGCGCCTGACTTTCACTCCTTACTACGGTTACCGACTTTTAGTTTCTGTTATAAAAAATACTTTATCTTCATAGGTTGGATTTAGTGTCGATCGGCTGATCTCGTAAAATTATGGATCGAAAGATCGTCGCCAGTATCGAAGCGCACACTGGAAACACAATCCATTCTCTCTTGTAAGTTTCTTATATGCAATTAATCCACTCGATGTCTCACTTTCCTGATGTTTTCTCAGTTTTCGATCTTTTATATCCATGTAAATAATGATATTTATTTGGTCGGCTTAGTTCAGTCCGCGCCGTTACGATAAGTAGTTGTCCACCCGGTGAGGTTTGAAATCTCTACGCAAGCGAAGACTTGGTGAGACTATCTTATTAAACACTGGGAACAATAAAAGATAATATAGAGTGGGAGAAAGAAAGAAAGAAAGAAAGAAAGAAAGAAAGAAAGAAGAGAGCAGAGGATGGTGTTGGAGAAAGTATATAAAGAAAGGGAGAAGTTGAAAACGAAACAAAGGAATTCTATGACAAAGAAGGTGTAAATAAATAGAAAGAAAGAAATAAAGAAAGAAAGAAATGGTGTGAACCAAAGAGTCTATAGAGAAGAAGACTCATAAAAGAAAAGAAAAAAGAAAGACAGAAAGATAGAAATGGCGAGGACCAAAGAGATTATAGAGAGGAAGACTCAAGAAAGAAAGAAAGAAAGAAAGAAAGAAAGAAAGAAAAGACGAGGACCAAAGAGACTATAGAGAGGAAGACGAAAGAAAGAAAGAAAGAAAGAAAGAAAGAAATGACGAGGACCAAAGAGACTATAGAGAGGAAGACGAAAGAAAGAAAGAAAGAAAGAAAGAAAGAAAGAAAGAAAGAAATAGCGGGGACCAAAGAGACTATAGAGGGGAAGACTCAAAAAAGAAAGAAAGAAAGAAAGAAAGAAAGAAAGAAAGAAAGAAATGGCGAGGACCAATGAGACTATAGAGAGAAAGACTAAAGAAAGAAAGAAAGAAAGAAAGAAAGAAAGAAAGAAAGAAAGAAATGGCGAGGACCAAAGAGACTATAGACAGAACGACTAAAGAAAGAAAGAAAGAAAGAAGAAAGAAAGAGAGATAGAAAGGGTATAAAAACTAACAGATGCTGGAAATGAAAGATGGAAAAAATGCAAGTCGATGACAAAAAAGGGGAGAATAAATAGAAGCGGGAAAGAAATAAAGAGGACTACAGAGACTATAAAGAATAAGGCTATGTGAAAGAAAGAAAGAAAGAAAAAGACAATAAAAAATATGCTATAAGAAAGAAAGAACAAAGGAAAAAACGAAAGAAAGAAAAAAGAAAGAAAAACAACCCCGCATATCGAATATATGTAATCATTGGCAGAATATGAAGCATTGTGCACAAAAACCTTAAAATGTCAATCCTCAGAGAATCCACCTTTTACACGTCAATCCTTTACACTATCAAGATGCCAAAGAAGCACTTATTTCGTTTCCACAAAAAGCAGCTTTTTTTCTTTACATTTCATTTGCTATTTTATTTTGTTAACCATACAACGGGAACGAAACCTAAAACAGTGAAATCGTAATCGTAATGTTTAGGACGTAATGAAATAAGTCATCCTTCGCACACCCATTAAGATATAGAAAATCTGAAAAGATGTTTCGATCCACGTTTAGTGCATCTTAGCATCAGCCCAATGCAAAAAAAAAAATATTCAAAGATCCCAACATATTTGATCATGTTTACATCGCTATTCTAGCAGATAATCACTGCTGCTTCGTGAACTCGATCTTTAGAAAGTACCTCCAATATATGGCCTTGTGCCAAAATAAAATAAGCCATAGCAAGAAAGAATGACGTCTTATAGCGTATGAAATATATTTTAGGTTTTTACGTAGCTGTGAGGTCAAGAGAGTTCCACAAGCGAGAAATATAAGAGAAAAAAGAAGAGCATGGCTTATATCTAGGAATTTAAACTAAAAAAACGATTAGAACTAGCTCCAAATCTAATCTGCGTTTAAATTAAATTGGTAACATCTAGTTGCCAAAGATGAAAACTTGTCAGAACAATTACCATGAGAAGGATGTGCGTTGTTGTGCAGTGAATATCGACTTGGAACGAAAAACCGGAGATCCGAGTTCGAATTCCAGTTGAGTTCGTTGCATTCACTTATGCGCAAATACCCTGTTGCTTTTTTCCTCCAGCTATGGATTAAATAACAGGACTGATTAAGCTCTATAACTTTGATTGGCAACCAGTCTACCGCAGAAAGTAATGGCAACCTACTATGGGTATGTCTTCTGGCCAGTGAGTCATGCCTTTTTCGAGACATGATCACCCTAGAGTGTGTCACGCATGGAATTTAACTGACTGACTGGTTAACAAAACATTTGCTATTTATATTCGGACTATTGCCTTGAACCTTGTTTTTTTTATTACAGCGTTTCGGCCATTGTGACCTCAGGACTTCCTCAAGTGTATATAGATCTAAGTAGCCAACATTGAATTCTGACTGAAATCTGAACTGTTGCATTTATTTAACCCACGAGGTTATATTGTTCTCGTTCCACTGCTCATGCCTAGGGATATTTTCTAGTTCTTTTTTTTATTTAGTACTGTTTAGATTTTGCTCGTCCGTTTCCACTGAGGTGTAAATACACACTGCTCGACCCAGGATAAAAGTTTTGGTCTGTGAATTTATGATATCGTGGTTGTGTGTTCAATTCCTGAACTAGGAAATATGTATTTGCACTCAGTTCTTTTTTCTTCTATTTCTTCTATGTCTTTTCAGGACGTAGGCGATCATGGCTTTCCACGTCTCACTATCCCTGATGGCTCTTAGCACGCTTTCTCCTGTTAAACTACGCTACCCTCGTTCAGTCATCCACCTGCTCAGGTCCTTCATATATGTTAACCAACGCTTTCCCCTGTCTCTTTTTCCCTCTATCTGACCTGTTAGTATCAGGTTCTCCAAGCCCTCTTTCCTCATTGCATGTCCCAGAAACTTTAGCTGTCTTTTTCTGATGCTCAATATTAATTTTTTTTTGTTTCCATCCTTTGCAAAACCTCATCATTGCTCACAAGCTCGATCCATGATATCCGCATCATCCTTCTGTAGAATCACATATCATTTTCTTTAAATTTATCCTTCATCTTTGATGATATTGCCCAGCATTCAATGCCATGTTGAAGAACTAACATCACATAGCAATCCAGTATTTTCTTCTTTTTTTCAAGCGAAATTTTTTTGACTCTTAATACTCTGCTCAGCTTCTGGAACGCGTCGTTCGCCATGTCAATTCGCCTTCGAATCCCTGTGTCACACTTTCAGTCTTTTGTTTAAACACTTCCCAGGTATTTAAATTTTTGTACCTGCTTGATTTTAGTATCGCACACCTGTATTTGGCATTTTGGGTTACTCTTTTTGTTGATGACCATGCATTCGATTTTCTTGTAGTTTATTTGTAGTCCTTTCTTGTCAATCTCTTCAGCTACCTTCTGTAGGAAGTCAGTCAGTTAAGTGCCATGCGTGATACACGCTTTGGGCGATCATGTCTCGAAAGACACATGACTGACTGGGAAGAAGATTATTCCGCAGTAGGTTGCCATTGCTTCCTGCAGTAGACTGGTTGCCGACCAAGGCTATAGAACCCAGTCTGTCCTGCTATTTAACCCATACCTGGAAGGAAGAGACGGATTAATACCTTTCCCAAGGGTATTTGCGAGTAAGTGAATGCCATGAATTCAACTGGAATTTGAACTCGGCTCCCCGATTTCTCGTTCCGGGCCGATATCCACTGCACCACAACGCACAGTACTGAGCTTAAATTAATGACGTCTCAGTATCAAAGACGAAAGCTCGCCAGAACAACTATCATGAAAAAATTGACTGAAACTTAGATGCCAGGTCAGGATCAATAAAATTGCATATTCTTCTTTGTATCAAACTAGTAATAATCTGAAGGCTTGGATTTGGTTGGTTGATTTGTTTTCTACGTTTTATCAATGTTTTTACGGGTTATTTAAACCCAGAAAATATTTTTAGATTGAAGGAATTTTTTTTTTTTTTGAAAGGTAAAATAGTTCAATGATACAAATATTACTAATTAACTCATACCTGTGGAGAGAAGATGTAGATTTGTAACATTCTCTACGATATTTGGGTGTAAGTGAATGTAACAAATCCAACGGGAATTGAAACCCGGCACTCCGATTCACAATAACGAGCAATTATCTACTAAACCACCCGCAAATCTATGTTTATAGCACGTGCTTAACGTTGCTTCTCTTCGGGTTACGTATTGGTGTCTCAACCTGATGTTGGCAACAGGATTGTAGTACTATTTTTAGATATAATTATATCACCCAAGCAAGGCATTTTTGCCACTGTTTTGCAGGGGGTTACATAGAAAGAAAGTTATGAGAAAGACTATCAGGTTATAGGGGGTGTCGGGAAGTAGGTAAGAGAAGGATAAAAATACTGATGAGAGTGGAGTGGGCGGAGAAAGAAGCATGAGAGAGGAGACGCGAGTTAGTGAGACATTTGACTTTACATTTAAATTCTTGGAGATTGTAGCTGTCGGGAAAGCAAGTAAACGGAAGCGAATTTCACAGGCGGGAAGTGCGAGAAAAAGAAGCTGCTGGAGTAGAATTTGCGTTTAAATTTTATTGGTTTCACAGTAAAATTTTATTGGTTTCACCTAGTTGCTAATCTTGTTGCTAGAGTAAATTCATATATAGGAGGTACCAATGAGCTAAGTTCATCGGAGCAGAAGCCGTGAAAATATTTGTAGAAGAGACACAGGGAAGCCACATTGCGCCGGTGAGAAAGTGACTATCTGAGCTGCCAAGTCGGGATTAATCACATTACAGATTCTTCGTTGGATTTTATCAAGGACACCTAGGTGGATAGCAGGAGCACCGGACCAGATATGGCAGCAGTATGCAATGCACGGGTGGATAGTAGATTTATATATGTGAAAGATCGTTTCAGGCGGAGAAAAAAACTTCCTGGCCCTACACAGAGAACCGACTTTCTTAGCAGCGGATTTAGCTATGGATTCGATATAGTCATTCCACTTAAGGTCTGTTGTGAGTACTAACAGCTGTATGATGATTTGCTTTGTCGCATAAGCAAACCAATAATCTTTCTAATTTTTCTAGCTCTTGTTTTCTCCTGTCTTTTGGAAACAACGTAATAACACGATATATACTACCTGTCTACTAATTTGTTTTACAGAGAAAGACACATGTATAGAAAACTCTTGAAAGTTAGCATTTTTACTGACCGTAATATGATAATGACCCCTTTAATCACTTTCAACTCTTTTTCTTTTGCATTTTTTCCCTCAGTTCACCACCATCTTTTCCATGACCCATCGTTTCTTTTTCTCGTTCTTTTTTAAATTATTTGGTTTTGTTACAATATCTCTTTCGTAATCTCATGTCTGATCCTTTTGTCTTCTATCGCGCATTATATCAAGATCAAACAGTCTCAACTCTATCTTGACCTCTGACTAATTCTAAAACGAAACGTTTCTGTTACCATTTTTTTTTTCTGGAATCAAAAGAAAATTGGAGGAATGAAAGTAAAACCTGACCCCCACCCTCAACGAAAAGGGGGAAAATCAATACTAACCAGATGGTGGCCCGTTTGACATTTGCCCGGAGCCTGTCTCTCTCCGGGCAGTATTTCGATATTTTTAGACAATGTATTCTTTGGAATTTGAAATTGGGAAGGAAGATTTCTGATTCGGGTGGGGAATTTACCGAAGTAATCACTGTTCATCGTTGTAGGGAAGTATGTGTAAGGGGTAGGTGAATGAAACAGTGAGGATAACATATCAGTTGTAGTGTACGTTTGAAAAATATCTGTTTGGAAAAGATTTTGCAAGAAGACCATAGCTTGAAATGAAGATTTTAGTTGGATTTGGATCAGAAATATCCACTGAATTGTGAGCAAGTGGAATAATAAATAGAAAAGCGTTGGCTTAAGCGCCTTAACAAATTAGAAATGTTTAGTGTATAAAATAAATCTTTACTTCTCATGACTAGGCTATAAACCTAAAACGATTTACGAAGCATAGTTTAGTTGTGGTAGAAGGATGAAGTTACGATCGAAAATCTTTACTCGCACTGGCGAAAGAAATCCCAAAGCCGTATAAATCAGCAAAACATTAATATTTCTAAATGAATTTCTAGTGAAAAGTGGCCGACCACGACTAAAAGAAATATATACATATATTAGACAGATTTTAGTCGATGACATAATAATACTCACACATACACACAGTAAAAAGGACCTTCAGATATTGTAGGCCATCTACAATAAATCAAAGTCACCCACACTCAATAAAATCACATTTCAATCTAGTCACAACACATTACATTGCATTTAGATATATGGTTCTGTTGTTAACATTTCGGTCTTTCACGTGGTGTGACGTTATAGAACCGCATTACAAATTTATGAACTGCGTCTGCTATTCGATGATTGTTATCGTCGCATAGCAATGTTTGAAGAGAAAATCGTTTTGCGGTGGTTATCTTTATGTTAACGTCCCAGTAACCTCTCTAAAGATGCACATGTGAGTCGAAAGCTTAGAACCAGCATGATAAAAAAATAGCTCAATGTTGTACAATTTTTGTCTTTATTTTTAACTGAAATTAAAGCCAAAATTCGATGTTTAGATCGGCTCATGATTAAACATAAAAGACATTCATTGTCTGTTATATTTAACAATATAGATATATAGTGTGCAAAAGTATTAGGACAGGGGTGATTTTCCAAAAAAAAACTCACTAAAATTCAAATAAAGGGTGAGAAGCCAAGCCAAACCTTTGTAAGAACTATTTAACTAAAAAGCAAGAGGAGGGAAGGCTTCAGATTTTGAATTGGCCCCCACAAAACCTTGATCTGAATCCTATTGAACATCTATGGAATATTTTGGATAAAAAATTGATAAATCTAATGTTACTTTGCATGACACACTTTGGGAACAAATACAAGCTGCTTGGCAGGAGATACCATTAAGATACATTGAAGAAGTTTGTGACGTCAAAGCAAAAGGCTTTCATCACAGACTTAAAATATCAAATTTATTTTGTAACAAGTATTTTTCTTGTTAAAGCATTTGTTGAGTAAATCAAATAAAATTACTTTAATTAAATTGTTTATTTTCTGTCAATATGCATCATAAAGGATAAAATAGTTCTTGTCCCAATACTTTTGCACTGTACTGTCTCCATTGCCCAGAGGTAGAATCGCCGACTGACGCCAATTCGGTCGGGTTCTAACCGTACTGATGAGCTGTGATACAGCAAAACAGATCTGTTTGCGGATATATATATATATATATATATATATATATATATATATAGAGAGAGAGAGAGAGAGAGAGAGAGAGAGAATAAATAAAGAACAAATTAGATGTGTATTAATCTAAAATGTTTCCCATTTATTAAGCGTCTTCAGAGATCTGTTTGAAAAACAGAAATAAATATATATATATATATATATATATATATATATATATATATATATATTAGCTGACATAGATTAGTGATTTGTTTCTACAGATCTTGCAGCGATATGTTTTCTCTGTAATTGTGAATAATAAAATATGCGAATTGCAGACTAGGTTCTCTTCATCAATTGCTGTATGGAATTTCAATAACTTGTGGTCGAGAAGCCGACAAGCGATTTGATATGCCTATGTGTATAAGACTAATGGATGGGAGATCGGATTATGAAACAGAGCAAAAGTTTCGGAAATCAGTTTGCTTAACTTTTGACTTTGTTGCGTGCTAATGTCCTTGGAAGAGAAAAAGTAAGAAATCAAATGACTTTGATTGTTCAGCCATTGCCTGTCATCTCGGAAATAATCTGCTTCTTGGTTGACATAGAAAGAAAGAAAGAAAAAAGAAAAAAAGAAAGAAAGAAAGAAAGAGAGGAAAAAGAGAGGAAAGAGAGAAAGAAAGAAGAGATGTTATAAAATAAAATAAAAAGGACAATAAAGAAAGAAAGTCGAAAAGAAAAATATATGATGTAAGAAAGTGGTAGAATAAAAGACGTAGGCAGAGATGAAAAGAAAGAAAGAAAGAAAGAAAGAAAGAGAGGAAAAAAGAGAGGAAAAAAGAGAGGAAAGAGAGAAAGAAAGAAGAGATGTTATAAAATAAAATAAAAAGGACAATAAAGAAAGAAAGTCGAAAAGAAAAATATATGATGTAAGAAAGTGGTAGAATAAAAAACGTAGGCAGAGATGAAAAGAAAGAAAGAAAGAAAGAGAGGAAAAAGTGAGGAAAAAAGAGAGGAAAGAGAGAAAGAAAGAAGAGATGTTATACAATAAAATAAAAAGGACAGTAATGAAAGAAAGTCGAAAAGAAAAATATATAATATAAGAAAGTGGCAGAATAAAAGACGTAGGCAGAGATGAAAAGAAAGAAAGAAAGAAAGAAAGAAAGAAAGAAAGACGGAAAGAATAAATCTTTTCAAAGATAAATAAATGCAAGTTAAATGATAAGAAAGTATTTTGGTTATTTTTCTTTGCGTAGCTTGGAAGTGGCACAACACCGAAAGTAAGGGGCACCCAGAGAGAATCGAACTCGCTACTCAATTGTAATGAATCTAGCAAGACAAGCTTGCTAACCATTACACCACGTCGAGGTGCCCCCCTCCACCAAATGCCCCCCCCCCCACTAAAAAAAAAGATGGAGTATGAATGTACCTCATCATTTATTTTTGCCATACTTCTTCTTTATTTGCCGTGTCCCGTCTGGAAATAGACGATGATGTCTCTACACAATTTCCTTCGAGTCCTTTCTTCATCTTTGAGGAGATTCTCCAGCATCCACTTCTATACTGGAGGTCTAATAATAGTTCTCATAAGATACATAGATATAAAAAAAAATGATATAGATAGAAATGTAGCTGGTTTGATAGGTATAAATTTGTACATAAATAGATCTGAAAATACAATCAATCAATCAATCTGTCTGTCTATCTATCTATGTCTATTGATATGTATGTTGGGTGGTTGTTTTGTTTTTATGGCAAATCAACTTAGGCGGGTCATTTATTGCCAACTAAATTTTATTTATTTATTGCTGGTAATACCTTTTTCTTTCAACAATTTATTGTTGTTTTTATATGTCTTGTGTCTAGTAATACATTTTTCTTTTCGAGTATCCAGATTTTAAAAGAGCAGGGTCCCCAAGTCCTGCCCTTGTTATTTAACCCATAACTAGAGGAAAGGGACGGATTAATACCTTACCCAAGGGTACAAGTGCTTAAGTGAATGCAGGGTATTCAACTGGAATTCCAACTCGGCTCACCGATTTCTCTTTCCGAGCCGATATCCACTGTACCACAACGCACATCCGTCACTAAACGCTCACAGCACCTGGTATTTCCTAGCGGTCACCCATCTAAGTACTGACCAGGCTCAACGTTGCTTAACTTCGGTGATCGCGTGAGAACCGGTGTATTCAACGTGAGAGGCCGTAAACCACTGGTATGTATGTATGTATGTATGTATGTATGTATGTATGTATGTATGTATGTATGTATGTATGTATGTATGTATGTATGTATGTATGTATGTATGTATGTATGTATGTATGTATGTATGTATGTATGTATGTATGTACTATAACAGTTCAGCACACTTTCCTTTGTTTCTTTTACTTCAGATCTATTTTTGCCTTTAAAGTGATTCTCCAGCATTCACTGCCATATACGACAAAGCTCTAATATTATTCTCGCTGGAATCTCCAATACGATCATTTCTGAGGGCAATGCAGAGGAATCAAAAAGAGTTAGATGGTGATTACGAAGAAATTTGAAGTTATCACTAGTTGTGGTGACGTTATGACTTCATTCATCTTCCCACGGGGTCCTATACTCAACAGAAAGGCCTACACCAAGTGCTTGAGGAAGAAGTGCTATCCTAGGAGGGTGGCTGCTGGAAAACACTCTACCTGGCAACGTGAATCTGCATCATGCCGCAAAAGCGTTCGAACCCAGTCATGGCTGTTAGACAAGTTTTGCAACCACATCATCCCACCTAATCTGGCCACTTAAAATCTCCAGGATGCAAAACCTTTGATTATTATGTGTAGGGCACAGTTTGGGGAGAGACCAACAAAACTCCGTGTAACACCAAAGATAAACTCAAGACAAGGATTCTAGCAGCATTCACCAACTTAAATTAGAAAATTCCGAAGTCGTCTAGTGGCTACAGCTGAAACTAATGGCTATTTTTTTATTATATTTATTCATTTATATTTCAAGATGTTTTCGAGTAATGTTGGGAAATATATCATTTAAAATAAGATGGCAGTGTTATTTTCCCTATTTGCGCAATTTAGACGACAATTCATCCATTGCAACCAATATATTTCTGTCTCGATTTCTATCTCTCTATTTTAATCTATTCACATCTATCTCATACTCGATGTACACATACTAGTATTTTAGATAGATAGATAGATAGATAGATAGATAGATAGATAGATAGATAGATAGATATGAACAGAATTAGATAGATAGATAGATAGATAGATAGATAGATAGATAGATAGATAGATAGATAATGGCTGACTGGCCACTCGTATTTTAGGATATCCATCTGCCGGGGTGGATAGCTAATCCCCATTATAGACGCCTGCTCAGGCGCACTTGTGTTTGTTCAACACCCACAGAGTTCACCTGTGGTTTACTGCAGCTATGCTGAGCGAACCTTAGTTACGGTTTCTGGAAAAGACCGCGTTATCTAGTATGAACAATAGTCTACACAAAGCCAGAACGCTCAGACCCCCGGTCAAGATGACTTGTAACTTCGAGCTAGCCCAACCATCGACGGATCCTCAAAGAGGACCACCTGTCCAATTTCCCTCACAAGGATTTGGTCAACGCGTGGTAAGATTTTAGGCACTTTCCAAAGATGCCGCACGCTGAGAGTGCCTCATCCAGTACCAATAATATCAAAAAATAACCTTCCTGACAAATTGACTTTGGTGAGCTTCGAACCCGGGATTCATGGTCAGAGAGCAAACGTTCTGACCACTCGGTCACAGCAAGGTCAATACTCATCTCTTAACTACTTGACCCTAAATCTTTCCACACCGTCCTGTGGATCCTTTTCTTTCTCTCCGCCTTTTCAACTGTCATCACACCTGTATTTCCATCCTTCTCTTGCTCATTTCTAACTGGTTCGTCCTCCTCACTCTCCTCTAATCTTTTTACTCTTATGTAGCCCCCTGCACATCAGTGGCGTTACCGCCTTGCTCGGGGTGATATGATTACAAAAAAGCATACATACATACATACATACATACACGCATACGCACATACACACACGCATACATGCATGCATGTATACACACATATGTACATACACATATGCACACATACATACACACATACATACACGCATACATACACACACATACATACATACATACATACATACATACATACACACATAGATAGATAGACAGACAGACTGTGTGAGTGTATTTTCAGACCTATTTATATATAAAGTTTTACCTATCAAACCAGCTACATTTCATTCTATATCATTTTTTAATATCTATCTATCTATCACATCAGTTCTAATGCCGGTTACTTAACACTTAACCAACACTCTTCAGGAAACCAGAAACAAAGAAGAGAAGATGCTGCAGAGTCAAACGTTGGATTCTATACAAGGCCTTTAACTTCTTTCACGCCTCCCGTAGTACGGGCTTGGTTTTGTCGATGCTAAGCATACTTGCTGTTGGGGACGCAATTAGAATGGCTGAAATAAGCTACTAAAGAAGTGTGGGTAATACATCGCAAAAGGCACCATAATGTAGCCTATTTTAACATTCAAATCATCAGGGAATAACATTTACTATTCGAAATGCCATCATTCTATCTCACTGCTTGATTTCATATCTGTCCTTGTCTCCACAATTTCGTTATATATATATATATATATATCCCAGTAAAGAGGACCCAAGGTTTCATGATTTTGAGTTCTCTGGAATTTACTTTTTTCAAAAAGTACTCAATACAATAAATATTGTCGGCTTTCTCCTTTCCAATCTCCTCACTTTGTTTTTTTTTTCAATTGGAGTAGATAGATCTATCTATCGCCCGGTTCACACTCCACCCATGTCTATTAAACAGGTTAAGAGGCTCATCCCTTGTTCCCTGTTTAGGATGTGCTTTCTCTTTTCCAATCTTTTCACTATTACGTAGCCCCCTGCACATCAGTGGCGTTACCACCTAGCTCGGGGTGATACGATTAAAAAAAAACAAAAAAAAGAGCATAATATCTAAATCTAAACTTATTTATAATTGGAACTTTGTGTGTGTGTGTGTGTGTGTGTGTGTGTGTGTGTGTGTGTGTGTGTGTCCGTTACCTATAGATTCCGAAATGGCTGAACTGATTTTCTTGAAAATTTACACATTTGTACGATAAACGTCTGTAAGTGCTCTTAGCTAGGGTTTGTGTCGAGGTACCTGCGATACATATCGAAAATCGATAATTGAAAAAATCGGGTTATAGAAGAAGTGGTCCGATTTTAATAAAATTTGATACACTCATAGACAAAGACATAAGAAACGATATTCAGAAGTTTCAAGGTTGCAGTTCTTACTATAGTGCAGAAAATCGATAATATAAATATATACAAGCTTTCATTACACCCGAGCAACGCCGGGCTATACTGCTAGTAATCATATAATTATAAATTAACAATACATTGCGACACAGAAATTTCAACGTTTCGAGATTTCTATCTCGTTTTCAGACAATGTTTGGTGTTAGTTGTGAAAATGACTTTCATTTAAATGCAAGAAACAACACGTTTGTTATTTATGGATGTGGGAAGACTTACAGTTTCTCTGTGTGTTCCTTTTAACTAATCAGAATAGAGATTCACTTTAAAATCTGACAAGTAGTTTCTATTTTTCTCCGGGCTGGACAATCAAAACTGGAAGCGGCAGAAATGTGGTTCTACAGAAGGATGCTACGGATATTGTGGACTGAGCATACAAGCAACGACGAGGTGTTAGAAAGAATGGCAACAAAAAGGAAACTGATGCTGAGCATCAGGACGAGACAACTGAAGTTCCTGGGACATGCAATGAGGAAAGAGAGCCTGGAGAACCTGATACTGACTGGTCAGATAGAAGGAAGGAGGGACAGAGGAAGGAAGCGGATAACATATTTGCAGGGTCTGATCAGGTGGATGACGGAACGGGGGTTGCCAGGAGCAACAGGAGTAGACATACTAAGAGCCACAAGGGATAGGGAGACGTGGAGAGCCATGATCGCCTACGTCCTGAAGGGACAGGGTACATAGATGAAGAAGAAGAAGTTTCTATTTTTAGGGAATACATACTTTCTTTCTTCCTAGCGGTCAAAATGTCAACTTACTTTTAACCTATTATTATTATTTTTATTACCTTATCATTAGATCCTCTTACCTATTGATGTATGCATTCTTGTACCAAAAATGTTCTTTCTCCTTTTTCCATATCTTGACATATTCTCATAGAAAAAAGGAAAGAGACGGAGAAAGCAAGAAAGAAAACATTTTAATCTAACTTAAAGGGGCTTTTGAGTCAATTTACTATTCTTATTTCAATTCAGTACGTATTTAATTATAACTTTTCCAAAACTTCTAATTCATAAATAAGTTTTGTTTCCTAATTTTCTTCCTACAATCGTTATAGAATCTTTCTAATATCTCTTCATATATTATAAAAAATTCTTAAATACAAATTTACTTATTTTAATGTTTCGTCACTTATTATTTTCCTTAAGCGAATTATTCGGTATATGTATGTTAATTAATATAAAGTTGTTTTTATTTTATTTTTTTTTATCCATATTCTAAGGTGGACATTTTGCAATGTTTACATATGATATTTATTTCATTACGTTTTTTTAGTAAATTTTTATTCCTAAGAAATTTAATTATATGTAGATTTTTGTACAGACACAACGGGCATGGGTCGTTTAAAAACTTATATATTCTAGCTTCTTTTAAGATTTTCCACTTTAATGTGGGTGTTTTCTTTGTTTCCTTTAGATATGATATTTCGATAGAGATTTTTTATTTTAATCATATCACCCCGAGCAAGGCGGTAACGCCACTGATGTGCAGGGGGCTACGTAAGAGTGAAAAGATTGGAAAAGAGAAAGCCGGAAACCACATCCTAAACAGGAAACAAGGGATGAGCCTCTTCACCCGTTCAATAGACGTGGGTGGAGTGTGAACCGGGCGATAGTTTAGTCTATCTCCTCCAATTGAAAAAAAAAAAAAAGAAAAGAAAGAAAAGAGTGAAAAGATTGAAAAAGAGAAAGCCGGCAACCACATCCTAAACAGGAAACAAGGGATGAGCCTCTTCACCTGTTCAATAGACATGGGTGGAGTGCGAACCGGGCGATAGTTTAGTCTATCTACTACAATTGAAAATACTAATAAAGAAAAGAGTGAAAAGATTGGAAAAGAGAAAACCGGAAACAACATCCTAAATAGAAAACAAGGGATGAGCCTCTTCACCCGTTCAATAGACGTGGGTGGAGTGCGAACCGGGCGATAGTTTAGTCTATCTACTCCAATTGAAAAAAAAATAAAGAAAGAAAAGAGTGAAAAGATTGGAAAAGAGAAAGCCGGAAACCGCATCCTAAACAGGAAACAAGGGATGAGCCTCTTCACCCGTTCAATAGACGTGGGTGGAGTGTGAACCGGGCGATAGTTTAGTCTATCTACTCCAATTAATGGGATGTTCTATTTCTGTACTTATTATTATTAAATGAAAACGTGTGTTGATAAAATCTATTTTTCAGAGAATTCTTAGTACGGACATTCTCTAGGGTTTCTACGAATTTCGTTCATTCTTATCCAAATTGTTCGTTTCCGTTATTTGATTATTGTTATAGTGTTAATTTTTTTAAAATATTATTATCATGATTTTTTTTTCCAGATTCTTCATGCAGCTATAACTTAATGTGATAGTATTTTTATTGAAAATCCTACTTAATGGATTCTTTTCTGGAAAGTGTTTCTTAATTAACGCGAGGAATTTCTTCCACGGTATTCTCTAAAAATAGAAACTACTTGCCAAATTTCAAAATGAATCTCTATTTCGATTAGTTAATAGGTACAAACACAGAAGAAGTAAGTCTTCCCACATCCATAAATAACAAAAGTGTTGTTTCTTGTATGTAAATATTTAAATGAAAGTCATTTTCACAGCTAACACCAAACATTGCCTGAAGACGAGATAAAAATGTAGAAACGTAGAAATTTCCGTGTCGCAATGTATTGCTAATTTATAATTATATGATTTTTTTTCTAAACATACATTGTTAAATATAACAGGCAATGAATGTCTATTATGTTTAATCATGAGCAGTTCTAAACATCGTATTTCGGCTTTAATTTCAGTTGAAATAAAGACAAAAATTCTCCAACATTTGGATATTTTTTATTACGCTGCTTTTAAGCTTTCGGCTCACACGAGCAATCTCCAGAAAGGTTACAGGGACGTTAACATAAAGACATCCACCGTCGAAGATGATATTATCTTGTGTTGACGTAAAACGTTGCTATGCGACGATAACAGTCACCGAATAGCAGACGCATGTCGTAAATTTGTAATGCGGTTTTATGACTTCACAATGCTTGAGAGATCAAAATGTTAACAGAACCATATGTCTAAATGCAATTTAATGTGTTATGACAAATTTGAATATGATTTTATTAAGTGTGGGTTGTTTTGATTCATTGTCTGCTTTATTTAACAATATATGTTTAGAAAATTATCTGCCTCCTCGATACACTATATATATATATATATATATATATATATATATATATATATATGTTGCAAAGGATATAGGCTTAGAATGTGGAATCGTAGAACCGAGTTCGAATCCCAGTTAAAATCGTTGCATGCACTTACGCCTTGCATTCACGTGGGAAAGGTATAAATCCGTCGCTTCTCCCTACAGCTATAGATTAAATAGTAGAACAAATTGAATTCTATAGCTTTGGTTGGAAACCAGTCTACTACAAAAATTAATGGTCTTCTACTTCGGAAAAATCTTCTGCCCAGTTAGCCATGTCTCGTTCGAGACATAATCGTCCAAGCGGGGATCGTGTATGGCACTTAAATGAATGACTTGGCTTCTAGGTTTCATTATTTGACTCCTGAAATTGATGAGTGTAGCCATAGTACGCAATGTTCGCATTGCCTTAGTACAAGATGTTCTCATTTCTTTATTACAAGATGTTCTCATTGCCTTAGTACGAGATGTTATCATTGCCTTAGTACGAGATGTCCTCATTGCCTTAGTACGAGATATACTCATTGCCTTAGTACGAAATGTTCTCAATGCCTTAGTACCAGATGTTCTCGTTGCCTTAGTACGAGATGTTCTCATTGCCTTAGTACGAGATGTTCTCATTACCTTAGTACGACATGTTCTCATTGCTTTAGTACGAGATGTCCTCATTGCCTTAGTACGACATGTTCTCATTGCCTTAGTACGAAGTGTCCTCATTGCCTTAGTACGAGATGTTCTCATTGCCTTAGTCCGAGATGTCCTCATTGCCTTAGTACGACATGTTCTCATTGCTTTAGTACGAGATGTTCTCATTGCCTTCGTACGACATGTTCTCATTGCCTTAGCACGAGATGTTCTCATTGCCTTAGTACGAGATGTTCTCATTGCTTTAGTACGAGGTGTTCTCATTACGTTAGTACGACATGTTCTCATTGCTTTAGTACGAGATGTCCTCATTGCCTTAGTACGACATGTTCTCATTGCCTTAGTACGATATGTTCTCATTGCCTTAGTACGAGATGTTCTCATTGCCTTAGTTCGAGATGTTCTCATTGCCTTAGTACGTGATGTTCTCATTGCCTTAGTACGAGATGTTCTCATTGCCTTAGTACGAGATGTTCTCATTGCCTTAGTAGGAGATTATCTCATTGCCTTAGTTCGAGATGTTCTCATTGCCTTAGTACGTGATGTTCTCATACCTTAGTACGAGATGTTCTTATTGCCTTAGTACGAGATGTTCTCATTGCCTTAGTACGAGATGTTCTCATTGCTTAGTAAGAGATGTTCTCCTTGCGTTAGTACGAGATGTTCTCATTGCCTTAGTACCAGATGTTCTCATTGCCTTAGTACGAGATGTTCTCATTGCTTAGTACGAGATGTTATCATTGCCTTAGTACGAGATGTTCTCATTGCTTAGTACGAGATGTTCTCATTGCCTTAGTACGAGATGTTCTCATAGCTTAGTACGATATGTTCTCATTGCCTTAGTACGAGATGTTCTACTTGCCTTAGTACGAGATGTTCTCATTGCTTAATACGAGATGTTCTCATTGCCTTAGTACGAGATGTTCTCATTGCCTTAGTTCGAGATGTTCTCATTGCCTTAGTACGAGATGTTCTCATTGCCTTAGTACGAGATGTTCTCATTGCCTTAGTACGATATGTTCTCATTGCCTTAGTACGAGATGTTCTCATTGCCTTAGTTCGAGATGTTCTCATTGCCTTAGTACGTGACGTTCTCATACCTTAGTACGAGATGTTCTCATTGCCTTAGTACGAGATGTTCTCATTGCCTTAGTACGATATGTTCTCATTGCCTTAGTACGAGATGTTCTCATTGCCTTAGTTCGAGATGTTCTCATTGCCTTAGTACGAGATGTTTTCATTGCCTTAGTACGATATGTTCTCATTGCTTTAGTACGAGATATTCTCATTGCCTTAGTTCGAGATGTTCTCATTGCCTTAGTACGAGATGTTCTCATTGCTTTAGTACGAGATGTTCTCATTGCTTAGTACGAGATGTTCTTATTGCCTTAGTACGAGATGGTCACATTGCCTTAGTAGGAGATAATCTCATTGCCTTAGTTCAAGATGTTCTCCTTGCCTTAGTACGAGATGTTCTCATTGCTTTAGTACGAGATGTTCTCATTGCCTTAGTACGAGATGTTCTCATTGCTTTAGTACGAGATGTTCTCATTGCTTTAGTACGAGATGTTCTCATTGCCTTAGTACGAGATGGTCACATTGCCTTAGTACGAGATAATCTCATTGCCTTAGTTCGAGATGTTCTCATTGCCTTCGTACGAGATGTTCCATTGCCTTAGTACGAGATGTTCTCATTGCCTTAGTACGATATGTTCTCATTGCCTTAGTACGAGATGTTCTCATTGCCTTAGTTCGAGATGTTCCCATTGCCTTAGTACGAGATGTTTTCATTGCCTTAGTACGATCTGTTCTCATTGCTTTAGTACGAGATATTCTCATTGCCTTAGTTCGAGATGTTCTCATTGCCTTAGTACGAGATGTTCTCATTGCTTTAGTACGAGATGTTCTCCTTGCCTTAGTACAAGATGTTCTCATTGCCTTCGTACGAGATGTTCCATTGCCTTAGTACGAGATGTTCTCATTGCTTAGTACGAGATGTTCTCATTGCCTTAGTACGAGATGGTCACATTGCCTTAGTAGGAGATAATCTCATTGCCTTAGTTCGAGATGTTCTCATTGCCTTAGTACGAGATGTTCTCATTGCCTTAGTTCGAGATGTTTTCATTGCCTTAGTACGAGATGTTCTCATTGCCTTAGTACGAGATGTTCTCATTGCCTTAGTACGAGATGTTCTCATTGCTTAGTACGAGATGTTCTCCTTGCCTTAGTACGAGATGTTCTCATTGCTTAGTACGAGATGTTCTCATTGCCTTAGTACGAGATGTTCTCATTGCTTAGTACGACATGTTCTCATTGCCTTAGTACGAGATGTCCTCATTGCCTTAGTACGAGATGTTCTCATTGCTTTAGTACGAGATGTTCTCATTGCTTTAGTACGAGATGTTCTCATTGCTTTAGTACGAGATGTTCTCATTGCCTTAGTACGAGATGGTCACATTGCCTTAGTACGAGATAATCTCATTGCCTTAGTTCGAGATGTTCTCATTGCCTTAGTACGAGATGTTCTCATTGCCTTAGTTCGAGATGTTCTCATTGCCTTAGTTCGAGATGTTCTCATTTCCTTAGTACGAGATGTTTTCATTGCCTTAGTACGATATGTTCTCATTGCTTTAGTACGAGATATTCTCATTGCCTTAGTTCGAGATGTTCTCATTGCCTTAGTACGAGATGTTCTCATTGCTTTAGTACGAGATGTTCTCCTTGCCTTAGTACAATATGTTCTCATTGCCTTCGTACGAGATGTTCCATTGCCTTAGTACGAGATGTTCTCATTGCTTAGTACGAGATGTTCTCATTGCCTTAGTTCGAGATGTTCTCATTGCCTTAGTACGAGATGTTCTCATTGCTTTAGTACGAGATGTTCTCCTTGCCTTAGTACGACATGTTCTCATTGCCTTAGTACGATATGTTCTCATTGCCTTAGTACGAGATGTTCTCATTGCCTTAGTTCGAGATGTTCTCATTGCCTTAGTACGTGATGTTCTCATTGCCTTAGTACGAGATGTTCTCATTGCCTTAGTACGAGATGTTCTCATTGCCTTAGTAGGAGATTATCTCATTGCCTTAGTTCGAGATGTTCTCATTGCCTTAGTACGTGATGTTCTCATACCTTAGTACGAGATGTTCTTATTGCCTTAGTACGAGATGTTCTCATTGCCTTAGTACGAGATGTTCTCATTGCTTAGTAAGAGATGTTCTCCTTGCGTTAGTACGAGATGTTCTCATTGCCTTAGTACCAGATGTTCTCATTGCCTTAGTACGAGATGTTCTCATTGCTTAGTACGAGATGTTATCATTGCCTTAGTACGAGATGTTCTCATTGCTTAGTACGAGATGTTCTCATTGCCTTAGTACGAGATGTTCTCATAGCTTAGTACGATATGTTCTCATTGCCTTAGTACGAGATGTTCTACTTGCCTTAGTACGAGATGTTCTCATTGCTTAATACGAGATGTTCTCATTGCCTTAGTACGAGATGTTCTCATTGCCTTAGTTCGAGATGTTCTCATTGCCTTAGTACGAGATGTTCTCATTGCCTTAGTACGAGATGTTCTCATTGCCTTAGTACGATATGTTCTCATTGCCTTAGTACGAGATGTTCTCATTGCCTTAGTTCGAGATGTTCTCATTGCCTTAGTACGTGACGTTCTCATACCTTAGTACGAGATGTTCTCATTGCCTTAGTACGAGATGTTCTCATTGCCTTAGTACGATATGTTCTCATTGCCTTAGTACGAGATGTTCTCATTGCCTTAGTTCGAGATGTTCTCATTGCCTTAGTACGAGATGTTTTCATTGCCTTAGTACGATATGTTCTCATTGCTTTAGTACGAGATATTCTCATTGCCTTAGTTCGAGATGTTCTCATTGCCTTAGTACGAGATGTTCTCATTGCTTTAGTACGAGATGTTCTCATTGCTTAGTACGAGATGTTCTTATTGCCTTAGTACGAGATGGTCACATTGCCTTAGTAGGAGATAATCTCATTGCCTTAGTTCGAGATGTTCTCCTTGCCTTAGTACGAGATGTTCTCATTGCTTTAGTACGAGATGTTCTCATTGCCTTAGTACGAGATGTTCTCATTGCTTTAGTACGAGATGTTCTCATTGCTTTAGTACGAGATGTTCTCATTGCCTTAGTACGAGATGGTCACATTGCCTTAGTACGAGATAATCTCATTGCCTTAGTTCGAGATGTTCTCATTGCCTTCGTACGAGATGTTCCATTGCCTTAGTACGAGATGTTCTCATTGCCTTAGTACGATATGTTCTCATTGCCTTAGTACGAGATGTTCTCATTGCCTTAGTTCGAGATGTTCCCATTGCCTTAGTATGAGATGTTTTCATTGCCTTAGTACGAGATGTTCTCATTGCTTTAGTACGAGATATTCTCATTGCCTTAGTTCGAGATGTTCTCATTGCCTTAGTACGAGATGTTCTCATTGCTTTAGTACGAGATGTTCTCCTTGCCTTAGTACAAGATGTTCTCATTGCCTTCGTACGAGATGTTCCATTGCCTTAGTACGAGATGTTCTCATTGCTTAGTACGAGATGTTCTCATTGCCTTAGTACGAGATGGTCACATTGCCTTAGTAGGAGATAATCTCATTGCCTTAGTTCGAGATGTTCTCATTGCCTTAGTACGAGATGTTCTCATTGCCTTAGTTCGAGATGTTTTCATTGCCTTAGTACGAGATGTTCTCATTGCCTTAGTACGAGATGTTCTCATTGCCTTAGTACGAGATGTTCTCATTGCTTAGTACGAGATGTTCTCCTTGCCTTAGTACGAGATGTTCTCATTGCTTAGTACAAGATGTTCTCATTGCCTTAGTACGAGATGTTCTCATTGCTTAGTACGACATGTTCTCATTGCCTTAGTACGAGATGTCCTCATTGCCTTAGTACGAGATGTTCTCATTGCTTTAGTACGAGATGTTCTCATTGCTTTAGTACGAGATGTTCTCATTGCTTTAGTACGAGATGTTCTCATTGCCTTAGTACGAGATGGTCACATTGCCTTAGTACGAGATAATCTCATTGCCTTAGTTCGAGATGTTCTCATTGCCTTAGTACGAGATGTTCTCATTGCCTTAGTTCGAGATGTTCTCATTGCCTTAGTTCGAGATGTTCTCATTTCCTTAGTACGAGATGTTTTCATTGCCTTAGTACGATATGTTCTCATTGCTTTAGTACGAGATATTCTCATTGCCTTAGTTCGAGATGTTCTCATTGCCTTAGTACGAGATGTTCTCATTGCTTTAGTACGAGATGTTCTCCTTGCCTTAGTACAATATGTTCTCATTGCCTTCGTACGAGATGTTCCATTGCCTTAGTACGAGATGTTCTCATTGCTTAGTACGAGATGTTCTCATTGCCTTAGTACGAGATGTTCTCATTGCCTTAGTACGAGATGGTCACATTGCCTTAGTTCGAGATGTTCTCATTGCCTTAGTACGAGATGTTCTCATTGCCTTAGTACGAGATGTTCTCATTGCCTTAGTACGAGATGTTCTCATTGCCTTAGTTCGAGATGTTCTCATTGCCTTAGTACGTGATGTTCTCATTGCCTTAGTACGAGATGTTCTCATTGCTTAGTACGAGATGTTCTCATTGCCTTTGTACGAGATGTTCTCATTGCCTTAGTACGAGATGGTCACATTGCCTTAGTAGGAGATAATCTCATTGCCTTAGTTCGAGATGTTCTCATTGCCTTAGTACGAGATGTTCTCATTGCCTTAGTTCGAGATGTTCTCATTGCCTTAGTACGAGATGTTCTCATTGCCTTAGTACGAGATGTTCTCATTGCTTAGTACGAGATGTTCTCATTGCCTTAGTACGAGATGTTCTCATTGCCTTAGTACGAGATGTTCTCATTGCTTTCATCTCTTCCACTTCTCACCTTTTACACTCTCCTCCTGTTTCTTAATTTTTGTTAATTACGATATTTAAATATTCAAATGAAATGTAAATCTTCTTGTATCCTGTTTCTTATATTTGTTCTTTCTTCTCAGAAACGTTTTCTTAGACCCCTACTACCTGAATAACCGCCATGCGTGTCGATAGCTTTATCGCTTACCTTTCGGTGAGGCTTACGGTCTATCACGTTAAATACACCGGTTCTCACGTGATCACCGATTTTAAGCAACGTTGAGCCTGGTCAGTACTTAGATGGCTGAACGCTTGGCAGTACCAGGTGCTGTAAGCGTATAATGACGGATGTGCGTTGTGGTGCAGTGGATATCGGTTCGGAAAGTGAAATCGGTGAGCCGAGTTCGAATTCCAGTTGAATATCCTGCATTCACTTAAGCACTGGTCCCCTTGGGAAAGGTATTAATCCGACCCTTCCCTCTAGTTATGGGTTCAAAATCAAACCGCAGCATCCTTCTGTAGAACCACATTTCTGCTGCTTCCAGTCTTGTCCTCACTTTCGATGATATTGTCCAGCATTCACTGCCGTATTGAAGAACTGATATCACATAGTAATCCAGCACTCTTTTCTTTGTAGTGAAATTTTCCTGTGTGTTAGTACTTTACTCAGCTTCTGAAACGAGTCCTTTGCCATGCCAATTCGCCTTCGGATCTCTCTGTCGCACTTTCCATCTCCTGTTAGAACACTTCCTATGTATTTAAATTTTTGTACTTGCTTGATTCTGGTATCACCCACCTGTATTTGGCATTTTGGGTTGCACCTTTTGCTGATGACCATGCATTCAGTTTTCTTAAAGTTTATTTGTACTCCTTTTTTGTCACTACCTTCTGGAGGAGGTCTAGTAGTTTTCTTTCCGTGTCTGCAATCACCACTGTATCATCTGCACACCTATTGTTATTCAAGTTGTGGCCTCCAATAACAAATCCTGGCGTGTCATCTAGGGTCCTTAAGATATACTCACTGTACAAATTGAATAGATCCAGTGAAAAGACACATCCTTGTCTTACGCCTCTTTCTATCTTTGTAGATCTGCTGAACTCGTTACCTGTCCGTATGCAGGCCGTTTGCTGCCAGTAGAGATTCTCGATTATTCTGATGTCTTTCCAAAAAATGTCGAGGCTGCTGAGCATCTCCATCAATTCTTTGTGTCGTATCTTGTCGAATGCCTTCGTATAATCAATAAAACATAATACACATTCCCGAATTGAATTGTAGATTTCAGAACGAACTCCAAGCCGAAAGTATCATTAAATGATGTTGAAATAATGAGCAGTCTTTGTCACTTATGCAACAATATAACTTAGTGTCATCGGCAAAAAAAACCTTGATCAGATCAGGGGACGATACATCGATCAAGAACTGGACTGTATTTAATACAGAGTTTTGTGGCTGCTTTACTCATGTGAGCCGATCAATTTTGTTTGCCAGTTTCGCAGCGCTAAATATTTTTTCAATCAGTTTATCGATAGAATGAGAAATGCAGTCATTATTGTTACGAAGATAAGATGAGAATGCCTGACTGAACGGAACCAGCATCATGTTTTCGTAATTGGAAGAGTGATTTAAAGAATTCCAGTCGAAGACATTTCAAAGAAGACATCAGAAGATTATAATTATGGCGTTGCGTTTGATTCAAATGGCGCATGAATATCAGATGCATCCCGTCGTGGGCTGTATTTCCTTCATGTTCATGAAATCTATCATCGCACCAGAAATATGGATCTCGATGAAAGGAGCCCTGGTTATATGCACAGTTTTACGTAGTTTTCTAAAAACAGCGGCTGGTATTAGAGTGCGCAGTCACGATTATTACTCGTTTCAGTTTTATACAGTTTTCAAAAATGGCGTATAATATCAGATTCTTCAGATTGTGGCGAAAGATTAGATTAAATTCTTAGAACGAATAAAAGTTATGCCTAGATATCAGTCACTTAAGTGCCATGTAATACACGCTTGGAGGATAATGTGTTGAAAGTGACATAACTGACTGTGCAGAAAATTTTCCTACATTCAGTCAGTTACGCGCCATACGTGATAGACGCTTTGGGCGATAATGTCTCTTTCGAGACATGACTGACTGGGCAGAAGATTATTCCACAGGAGGTTGCCGTTACTTTCTGCGGTAGGCTGGTTGCCGACCAAGGCTATAGAACCCAATCTGTCATGCTATTTACCTCATAGCTAGAGGAAAAAAGAGATAAAGTATATTACATAATTATATTAAGTCTAATTCGTGGGGGATCAGTTTATTACATCATAACAATAGAAAACGGATACCCCACTTTATGTCAGTAGAAGTTTTAATTATGTGCTAAATTCCTCAGAACTGCAATAAACTTCTAGAACTGCAATGGACTCCTCTTAGAAATGTGATAAACTTACTTCTGAACATCTGATAAATTTCTCAGAACTACAATAAACTTCTATAAACGCAATAAACTCCTCTTAGAAATGTGATAAACTTACTTCTGAACATCTGATAAATTTCTCAGAACTACAATAAACTTCTATAAACGCAATAAACTCCTCTTAGAAATGTGATACACTTACTTCTGAACATCTGATAAATTTCTCAGAACTACAATAAACTTCTATAAACGCAATAAACTCCTCTTAGAAATGTGATAAACTGCCTTTTGGAACTGTGCTTAATTTCTCAGAACTGCATTGAATTTCATGAAAAGCAATGAACTCCTCTTAGAAATGTAATAAAATCTATAAAACGCCATAAACACCGCCTACAAATGTGATAAACTCCCTTTTGAACATGTGATAAATTTCACAGAACGGCAATGAACTGCTAGAACAGCAATGGACACCTCTTACAAATGTGGTAAACTCCCTTTCGAACATGTGATAAAGTCCCCAGAACTGCAAAGAACTTCTAGAACTGCAATGGACACCACTTAAAAATGAGGTAAACTCCCTTTTGAACATGTGATAAATTTCTCAGAACGGCAATAAACTCCTAGAACTGCAATGGACACCTCTTAAAATGTGGTAAACTCCCTTTTGAACATGTGATAAAGTCCCCAGAACTGCAATGAACTTCTAGAACTGCAATGGACACCTCTTAAAAATGTGGTAAACTCCCTTTCGAATATGTGATAAAGTCCCCAGAACTGCAATGAACTTCTAGAACTGCAATGGACACCTCTTAAAATGTGGTAAACTCCCTTTTGAACATGTGATAAAGTCCCCAGAACTGCAATGAACTTCTAGAACTGCAATGGACACCTCTTAAAAATGCGGTAAACTCCCTATAGAATATGTGATAAAGTCCCCAGAACTGCAATGAACTTCCAGAACTGCAATAGACACCTCTTAAAAATGTGGTAAACTCCCTTTTGAACATGTGATAAAGTCCCCAAAACTGCAATGAACTTCTAGAACTGCAATGGACACCACTTAAAAATAAGGTAAACTCTCTTTTGAACATGTGATAAATTTCTCAGAATGGCAATGAACTTCTAGAACTGCAATGGGCATCTCTTAAAAATGTGGTAAACTCCCTTTCGAACATGTGATAAAGTCCCCAGAACTGCAATGAACTTCTAGAACTGCAATGGACACCTCTTAAAAATGTGGTAAACTCCCTTTTGAACATGTGATAAAGTCCCCAGAACTGCAATGAACTTCTAGAACTGCAATGCTCTTAAAAATGTGGTAAACTCTCTTTTGAACATGTGATAAATTTCTCAGAACTGCAATAAACTTCTAGAACTGCAATAAAGTCATCTTAGACCTCTGATAAACTATTCATAACTGCCTATAACTTGTCGAAGATCACATGGGTTTCGGAATATCGACAGTGGTTTGAGCTGGAGAGAGATGGGCTCCGTCAGATTTATTTGTCCAGAATATGATACGCATGGCTTTATACGCGGATATGAGGAGGGAGCTAGTCAGGTTTTCATCTGCACGGCGACCCTACTATCAGACCCGGTCATAGGTTTGGTAGTGATGATAATGAATCACAGTACTGTATGTGCAATACTAAACAATATTCGTGATATTAGTTAGCAATGATCTATCTGACAGATTACCACGCTTATGCATTCACTAAAAACGCTGGTTCTCTTTCGATCATCGAAGTTAAACCACTGTCGATATTTTTCAGCTTGAAAATTTATTTCGGTCACGACATTCTGGCCGCCCTTGATTACAGACTAAGAAGCCCTTCGCTACGTCATCACCGCACTGACTGGATACATAGTTATGGGAACGAAGCACAAGTCGGGTAATAATGAACATCTGATTAAGGAATCGGAAAGACGAGTTTGAATTCCAGTCGAATTCTTTACATTTACTTACGAGAATGGGAAAGGTATGACCTCACATCTTCTTTCCCCCGCTATGGATAAATAGCAGAACAAGCCTATTTTTATATTTAGAAGTAGGTGAGTCTGGGAACACTTTTTCTTCTTTATATAATCGTGTCGCCCCAAGCAAGGCATTTTACTGCCACTGTTGTGCATGGGGCTTAAATAGGAGGAGAGTAATAGGAAAACTTGCCAGTTTACAGAGGGTGTCAGGAAGAGAGTAAGATAAGGTTAAGAATATTGATGAGAGGGGGGTAGACGGAGAAAGGAGCATGAGAAAGAGGATGCAAGATAGTTAGACAGGAGATGACAATTGACTTTACATTTGAATTCTTGACGATTGTAACTGTCGGGAAAGCAAGTAAACGGAAGAGAATTCAACAGGCGAGAAGTGCGAGAAAAGAAGCTGTTGGAGTAGAACTTGCGTTTACAATTTATTAGTTTCACAGTAAAAGGGTGGTACCTAGTTACTATTCTTGTGGCTCAAGTAAATTAATATATAGGGGGTACCAGTGAGCTAAGTTCATCAGAGCAGAAGCCGTGAAAATATTTGTAGAAGAGACACAGGGAAGCCACATTGCGTCGGTGAGAAAGCGACTGTAGCCTAGCCGCCAAGTCGAGATAGATCACATTACAGATTCTTCGATGGATTTTGTCAATGACCCCTAGGTGGATAGCAGGAGTACCCAACCAGATGTGGCAGCAGTATTCAATGTACGGGCGGATAGTAGACTTAAATCTGTAAACAATCTCATATAATCCGAAATATATATATTCGGTTTTAAATAATTCACAAACGTTTGACAAACCGTAGAAGAAAAACAAATCAATCAATTCTCGTGTGCCAAGCAATAGCGTTCGGGATAATTTTAGTCTGCTTAGTGAATAATAAATTATTTAATGGCTGAATGAACGAAAGAATAAAAGTAAGAATGAAGGAATGAAGAGAATATGTGCCAATGAATTATTACTGAACAGGGATAAAAGAAAACAAACTTTGATTCATCTGTATACCTGTTCATTTAAGATTACTCTCAAGGCAATTTATAGCATCAGACCTATAGGTGTCTTTTTTAAGCAACCAATCGCGATTTTACTCGAAGTTCAAAGACTTTATCTCCTTGCATCAATTAACCAGAAGATAAGTGATTGCCAAAAGCCCTCCAGTAAAGATTTCCCTAAAGACGATTTTATTGTTTCATTTTTCACTGTCTCTCAATCGTTCGCAGCCATTTTATTTTATTTTTGTTTTTAATCATATCACCACGAGCAAGGCGGTAATGCCACTGATGTGCAGGGGGCTACATAAGAGTAAAAAGATTAGAGGAGTGTGAGGAGAAGGACGAACCAATTAGAAAGGGGCAAGAGAAGGATGGGAATACAGGTGTGATGACAGTTGCGAAGGTGAGAGAAAGGAAAGGGATCTACAGGTCAGTGTGGAAAGAAGTAGGGTCAAGTAGTTAAGAGATGAGAATTGACCTTGCATTTAAATTCCTGGAGGTTTTAACCGTCAGGAAAGCAGGAATAAGGAAGCGAGTTCCACAGGCGGGAAGTGCGGGAAAAGAAGCTGAAGGAGTAGAATTGCCGTCTGCATTTGGTTGATGTAACTGTGAATGGGTGATACCCAGATGCCAGTCTGGTTGCACGAGTAAACACCCGTTGCGGAGGCACCAGTGACTCAAGCTCGTTGGAACAGAAGCCATGGAAGTATTGATTCTACTTTCAATTCCTTTTGTTCGCGGGCAATAGAGTTAATTCTCATCACGATTTCTTTTGCATTTTCTTTGACAAGCGTTCTTGAAATTTCGTCCATATATTTATACTTTTAGGATTTTAAAAGTTTACAAGCAAAAATTAAAAAAAATCTTTGGGATTTGATATCATGGTTGTTCGCCGTCGTGCCTTCTTCAAGACAACCAGATAAACGCCTTGAAGCAATTAAGACTTTGAAGTGCTCTTCATTAGTAGGTTTATTAAAAGCCAAAGAAATAAAAACAAACTTGAGACATTACATTATTTGCATCGTTTGGATTGTTGTCCTCATCTTTATTGCTATGTTTACGACGTTTCGATCGTTGTACGCTCCGGCCTTCTTCAGGTTCTAGGGATTTCGAACCGAAATCTTTATTTCGCTCAGTGGGTTATACCATTCTCATTCCATGTGAAGTGCCACTTCCGGATGCCATGTAGTTATCTCCCTTTAACAACACTAAATTAATTATTCACCAATACTGTAGCTCATAACACTTTGGGTCAAGTCACTGAGACTAACCAACGACTATACCCACTGAGCCACTGGGAACATATAGCCCAGTGGATATAATCGTTAGTTTACGGCAATAAACGGGTACAACAGTCCAAAAAATTAAATAATGTATATACTATCTGATCACAGAAATATTGACAAATTTTTTTTTTTTTTTTTAAATCATTTCACCCCGAGCAAGGCAGAAACGCCACTGATGTGCAGGGGGTTACATAAATGTAGAAAGATTAATTAGAAAAGAGTGAGGAGTACAAGCTAGTTAGAAAGGAACAATAGAAAACTGAGAAAGCAGGTGCAATGACAGGTACATGGGCGGAGAGAAAGGGAAGGTTATACAGGGGAGGGGAGAGAGCTAGAGGCCAGTGGTTAGTAGGTGAGTATTGACTTTGCTTTTAAATTTCTGGAGGTCGTAGCCGTCAGGAAAGCAAGAATACGGGAGTGAGTTCCACAGGCGGGAAGTGCGAGAGAGGAAGCTGCAGGAGTAGAATTGTCGTCTGCGTTTGGCTAACCTGACTGTGAATGGGTGGGACCCAGTTGCCAGTCTGGTTGAACGGGTAAACACCTGTTGAGGAGGCATCAGTGACTTAAGCTCATCCGAGCAGAAGCCATGAAAGTATTTATAGAAGAGACAGAGGGAGGCCACATTTCGACGATGGGAAAGTGGCTGCAGACGAGTCGCCAGATCAGTACCTATCACATTACAGACTCTCCTTTGGAGCTTGTCAAGAACACTGAGGAGAACGGCAGGGGCACCTGACCATAAATGGCAGCAGTACTCCATGCACGGACGGATGGTTGACTTGTATATATGCAGGATGGATTCAGGTGGAAAAAACATCCTGGATCGACATAGTGACCCAATCTTCTTAGCAGTAGATTTTGCTATGGATTCAATATAGTGCTTCCATTTGAGGTCTGAGGACAGGGTAAGTCCGAGGAGGCGTAGTGTATTACTCTCCGGGAGAATCATCTGGTCCATGCTTATGGGAGGCAGAAGAGGTTGCCTGTAATGGTTGACAGACAACAGCTTGGTCTTAGAGGAATTGAAGTTGACAAGCCACTTCTTGCCCCAGTTCACCACAGAGTGTAGATCCCGCTTAAGGTCAGCAGCGAGATTATGTCTGTCCGCCACGACAGGTTTCTTACTGGAGCGGGAGTATATTGTAGTGTCATCTGCGTAGATGCCTACTTGGGACCTGATCTCATCTGGGAGGTCGTTGATGAAAATAAGGAAGAGCGTTGGGCCCAGGATAGAGCCTTGTGGGACACCAGCATTCGTGCTGTAGGACGAAGAGGCACGCCCATTCAGAACGACCTTCATTTTGCGGTTATTTAAGAAAGATTGGATTAGGTCAAGCAGGCGACCGGTAATACCATAACCGCGTAGTTTGCATAGGAGGCCAGGGTGCCAAACCCTGTCGAAAGCCTTGGAGATATCCAGAGCAACCGCGCGAGCCTCGTCAGACTCATCAAAAACTTGAGATTTATTTAGTATTTGTCTATATTTCTGAGATTATATAATATTTACACTATTTACATTATTTAGACTATTGTCCTCATCTTCCTTGTCATTTCATGACTTTTCGGTCATTGTACGCTCTGGCATTCTTCAGGTGCTAGGAATTTCGAGCCCAATACTTTATTACGATCACTGGGACAAATAAAATTTTATCGTAATAAAAATTTATCGTAAATAATCAGTCCAGTAGATATAAATATATAATACTGTTTAATTAAAAACAGAATATCTACATAAATATGAGCATCGATTAAAAATAATGTTCAAACAAATCATTTCATATATGTATATATACATACATACATACATATATATATATATATATCTTTATATACACACACACACACACATATATATATATATATATATATATATATATAAACACACACACACATATATATAAACACACACACACACACACATATATATAGTAAAGCAATGTAAAATTTTTATTAAAAAACGAGATAATGGGAAAATGCAGACATGCGAATAAATACTTCGATACACAAATAACATTAAATACAAAATCAAAAATAAAATAGGTCTATAAACAATATAAATAAAAGAAAAAGAAAATTAAAAAATTAAAAACTAAAAAAGTAAATACTAAGAAACTAAAACTATTATTATGAATGCGAGATCACGACAAATAAAAAACAAGCATACAAAGATATATATATATATATATATATATATATATATATATATATATATATATAATATAATATAATATAAATATGAGAAATAAAAGTAAAAATACATGAAAACACCCAGTCATGACAAAAACAGAAAATAATCCAACAACCCCGAAACGAAAAATAAAAATAAAATAAACAAATACAAACATAAAAACAAACACACGTAAAGCTTGCAAACGCAAATACAATATAACGCAACCATGACCCAGAAAACATAAACCGTCACTCAGCAAAGCATACTAACACACTAAGGAAAAGAAAAAACCCAAAAGGGCCCGGTCCCAACTAAACTAACACTCATTTACGCATACACTAAAAATGAAAAATAAATCAAATAACTACACAATAAAGAGGAAAACAAAGTAAATCAACTCTTAAACAAGAAGAAAAAGCAATAACTAATCGATCAGAAACAAGATTACTCCCACAATATTGCATTATATCCAAACTTATTTATAAATGGAACTTTGTCTCTGTGTGTATGTGTGTGTGTCTGTGTCTGTGTGTCTGAGTGTCCGTTAAGTATAGACTCTGAAAACGGCTGAACTGATTTTCTTGAAAGTTTACACAGTTGTACTATAAGCGTCTGCGAGTGTTATTAGCTAGGTTTTGTGTCGAGGTACCCCCGATAAATATCGAAAATCGATAAAATTTGATACACTCATAGACAAAGACATAAGAAACGATATTCAGAAGTTTAAAGGTTCCAGTTCTTACAATAGTGCAAAAAATTTCATATCGATATCAGGAAATCAAATTTTAACTTATATCCATTCATTTTTCTTTCAGTCTACGGTTTCGCTTTAACTGGAAACAACTATTGCTTTTTAGTCTTTCGTGCCAACGTCCAAAGAGTCTGAGCTCCAGGACCATGGATTAGTTTTAAAGCTCTCATTACACCCGAGCAACGCCAGGCTATACTGCTAGTATATATTTTTTTTTTTTTTTTTTTTTTTTTAATCATTTCACCCTGAGCAAGGCAGAAACGCCACTGATGTGCAGGGGGTTACATAAGTGTAGAAAGATTAATTAGAAAAGAGTGAGGAGTACAAGCTAGTTAGAAAGGAACAATAGAAAACTGAGAAAGCAGGTGCAATGACAGGTACATGGGCGGAGAGAAAGGGAAGCTTATACAGGGGAGGGGAGAGAGAGCTAGAGGCCAGTGGTTAGTAGGTGAGTATTAACTTTGCTTTTAAATTTCTGGAGGTCGTAGCCGTCAGGAAAGCAAGAATACGGGAGTGAGTTCCACAGGCGGGAAGTGCGAGAGAGGAAGCTGCAGGAGTAGAATTGTCGTCTGCGTTTGGCTAACCTGACTGTGAATGGGTGGGACCCAGTTGCCAGTCTGGTTGAACGGGTAAACACCTGTTGAGGAGGCATCAGTGACTTAAGCTCATCCGAGCAGAAGCCATGAAAGTATTTATAGAAGAGACAGAGGGAGGCCACATTTCGACGATGGGAAAGTGGCTGCAGACGAGTCGCCAGATCAGTACCTATCACATTACAGACTCTCCTTTGGAGCTTGTCAAGAACACTGAGGAGAACGGCAGGGGCACCTGACCATAAATGGCAGCAGTACTCCATGCACGGACGGATGGTTGACTTGTATATATGCAGGATGGATTCAGGTGGAAAAAACATCCTGGATCGACATAGTGACCCAATCTTCTTAGCAGTAGATTTTGCTATGGATTCAATATAGTGCTTCCATTTGAGGTCTGAGGACAGGGTAAGTCCGAGGAGGCGTAGTGTATTACTCTCCGGGAGAATCATCTGGTCCATGCTTATGGGAGGCAGAAGAGGTTGCCTGTAATGGTTGACAGACAACAGCTTGGTCTTAGAGGAATTAAAGTTGACAAGCCACTTCTTGCCCCAGTTCACCACAGAGTGTAGATCCCGCTCAAGGTCAGCAGCGAGATTATGTCTGTCCGCCACGACAGGTTTCTTACTGGAGCGGGAGTATATATATATATATATATATGTATGTGTAAAATTTGTAAACATATATATATATATATATATATATATATATATATATATGCCGAAAATATGTGTTCATGATCAAATCTTTTTCGCACCACTAATGGAAACTTACGCTGTTTTTATTCCGACACACACCGCACTCCGCTAATCAAAATAACCCAGGGCTGCTTTTTATAAGAGTTACCTCCCCTGATATCCCTTTCGGCGCTTTGTTTGCGCATAATTTATTCTTCTTTTTTTTTCCAGTTTAGTTTTTTGTCAATTATAATAATATTTTTATATAAATATACACTTTCAAATAAAAAAAAATATATGTTTTCCTGGAGGTATAATATAGAAATATTTTACGCTACTTGCAAAATCGATAAAAAAATAAAACCAGCAATATTAATCCAAGAAAAGTTACCATTAGCAATAAATATCAAGATTCTGAAAATATTTTAAATTGCAATAAAAAATCTTACAAAAAATTTGAAATAGAATTTAATAGGCAAATCTATATACCTATATTTCGTATATTTCTCGAACGTCATTTTTGTGCAAGAATTCATAAAATTATTACATACAAACTGTTACTATGTGATGTACGTTTTTACATATAATAACACAACTTTGCTACACAAAGAAAATAACAAAAGCAAACTACAGATTCTCCTGGTAATATTCATGAAAAACTTAAGCCGTCAATTAATAGAATCAGCTATGAATACTGTAGTAATGTTCTAAAATGTTTGTAAAAATATGTTTTTTCATGCTTTGACACGTGCATGACCATGACATTACAAAAACAAAAAAAATCAATTTTGGATAATATTCACGTTCTAATGAACGTAAAGCAATTTGTCAACCGTTATATTTAAAACAAAAAGAAATTTTACTGCAATTTTCAGCAACAAAGTTTTGCAGTAATTTTTTGTTACCATATCTGACACCCTTGAAAATTATCTGGGAAGGAGATTGAAAGTACTTGGGAGTATTGAGAAATGAATAATAAAATCATCTGTCAAAATTACAGCTCATTTCTTCCATCTTTCAATTACAATTTGGAATTTCAAACCGAACCCTTTATTTCAATCACTGGAGTCTGCTGTTCTGGTTCCATGAGCCATGTTATTTCCGGATGTTTTAAGTATCTCCCTTTATCTCAACTCTCTAAGTTATTTGTTCACTACTGCTATAGCCAGGTATTGAACACGTTACTCTTTTCATCAAGTCACTGGATCTAACCAACACCTCAATCTACTGGGCCATGTGTCCTTGTGCATTTCATTGTTTTTATTTCTGTTTATTTTGTTGTATCTCATATATGCATTTGTTTGCAATTTGATACAGATTTTTACTCTAAAGGATACATATATAAAACATAACGTTCAGACAATAGCCAACATTATACTACAAAATCCACAAGTCTCTTCTTCATATTAAAGAATCTGAGAATTTTTATTTGGCATTAAGAAAATAAAAAGTATCGACAAAATGACAAACTTTAATAATTAGTAGAAAACACAGACACGTCTTTTAGATTTATTAACATTCTCTGGTATATCAGTCATTTAAGTGCCATACATGATACACGCTTTGGGCGATCATGTCCCGAAAGAGACATGACTAACTGTGCAGAAGATTATTCAGCAGTATGTTGCCATTACTTTCTGCGGTAGACTTGTTGCTGACCATGGCTATAGAATACAATCTCTCCTGCCATTTAACTCATCACTGGAGGGAGAAGAGATAGATTATATTACATTATTATATTAAGTATAATATAATCAGTTTATTACTTCATAACAATAGAAAACCGATCCCCCACTTTATGCCAGTAGAAGTTTTAATTATGTTTCCAACAATTATATTCAGTCAGTCAGTTAAGTGCCATACATGATACACGCTTGGGCGATCATGTCTCGAAAGTAACATGACTGACTGGGCAGAAGATTATCCCGCAGTAGGTTGACATTGCTTTCTGCGGTAGACTGGTTGCTGACCAAGGCTATAGAACACAATCTGTCCTGCCATTTAACTCATCACTGGAGGGAGAAGAGATAGATTATATTACATTATTATATTAAGTATAATTAATGGGGGATCAGTTTATTACTTCATAACAATAGAAAACTGATCCCCCACTTTATGCCAGTAGAAGTTTTAATTGTTTCCAACAATTATATTCAGTCAGTCAGTTAAGTGCCATACATGATACACGCTTTGGTCGATCATGTCCCGCAGTAGGTTGCCGTTGCTGTCTGCCGTTGACTGGTTGCCAACCAAAGCTAAAAAAAAAAACAATCTGTCCTATTATTTAACCCATAAATGGAGGGAAAAGACGGATTAATACATTTTCGAAAGGTATTGGTGCGAAAGTGAATAACAGGAATTCAACTGGAATTCGAACACGGCTCTCCGATTTGTCGTTCCGAGCCGATATTCACTGCACCACAAAGCACATCCTCTCTGGTATATAAATGTGCAGGACTACAGTGCCCAGAAAGTGAGGGATCGGTTTCTATATCGATTTTAATATAGAACTCACCCCGACTTTATATCCACATTTTTATTTCTTGTTTGTTTATCAACCCCTGATTGGAAATGAATCTACCACCACTCCCTCGGCTACAGATTAATCACTAAAGACTTGTATCCCTAAATCAATATTATTTCCCTACCACGCACACACCAAAATAACATTCTTACATTCTAAAAATATTTTCTGGCTTTAAATAACATGGAAATCCGTAGAAAACGAATTAATCAATCAACTAATGGGATTAATTAATCCCATTAGCATGGACCAGGCTTGCCTCCCAGAGAGTAAAACACTACGCCTCCTTGGTCTCACACTTTCAGCGGACCTCAAATGGAATGACTATATCGAATCCATTGCTAAATCCGCTGCTATGAAAGTCGGTTCTCTGTGTAGGGCCCGGAAGTTTTTTCCGTCTAAATCTATCCTGCACATTTACAAATCTACCATCCGCCCGTGCATTGAATACTGCTGCCATATCGGGTCGGGTGCCCCTGCTGTTCTCCTCGGGCTTCTCGATAAGGTTCAGAGGAGGGTCTGTAATGTGATAGATACCGACTTGGCAGACCGCCTGCAGTCTCTCTCCCACCGGCGCGACGTGGCTTCCCTGTGTCTCTTCTATAAATACTTTCACGGCTTCTGCTCCGATGAACTTAGATCACTGGTGCCCACTAAATACGAATTTGCACGAGATACTAGATTAGCAACTAGATCCCACCCTTTTACAGTGAAACTGATAAAATGCAGCCGTAACTTCTACTCCAACAGTTGCTTTCCTCGCACTTCCCGACTGTGGAATTCTCTTCCAAATGATTGCTTCCCCGATGGCTACAATCTCCAGGAGTTTAAATGTAAGGTCAACAGACACCTCCTTACATACTAACCTGCTCCCATTTTATCAAGCACTCTTCCCATCTGCCCAACCCTCATCCTCGCTATCCTTACTCATCTGTCACCTTCCTCCTGACATTCCCTATGTCTAACCACTCCTTCTCTTTACCTTCTCCTATGTAGCCCCATGCGCAATAGTGGCAGTGGAATGCCTTTCTTGGGGTGAGATGATTAAAAAAAAAAAACTAAAGGACAGTCTTCATCAATCACTACACGGGCTGCAAAAGAGCTTTTTAGGATAAGCTACGCTGCAAAGAATTGATGGAGATGCTCAGCAGCCTCGAAATATTTGGGAAAGACATTAGAGTAATCAAGAATCTTTACTGGCAGCAAACTGCTTGCATACGGACAGGTAACGAATTCAGCAGATATACAAAGATAGAAGGGAGCGTAAGACAAGAACGTGTCTTTTCACCAGATCTATTCAACTTGTACATCGAGACTATTTTGAGAACCCAAGATGTTATGCCAGGATTTGTCATCGGAGGCCACAATTTGAGCAACATTAGGTACGCAGCTGATACAGTGCTGATTGCAGACACGGAAAGGAAACTACAAGACCTCCTACAGAAGGTATCGGTGGAGAGAGTGACAAAAAAGGAGTACAAATAAACTACAAGAAAACCGAATGCATTGTCATCAGCAAAAAGAGCAGCCCAAGATGCCAAATACAGGTGGGGGATACTAAAATCAAGAAGGTACAAAAATTTAAATAGCTGGGAAGTCTTCTAACAGAAGACGGAAAGTGCGACACAGAGATCCGAATGCGAATTGGCATGGCGAAGGACGCGTTCCAGAAGTTGAGTAAAGTATTAAGAGATAAAAACATTTCACTAGAAACAAACAAGATTTTACTAGACTGCTATGTTGGACAATATCATCAAAGATGAAAGAAACATTTGAAGCAGCTGAAATGTGGTTCCACAGAAGGATACTGAGGATATCTTGGACCGAGCATGTGATCAGTGATGAATTGTTGGAATGGATGGGAACAAAAAGGAAATTAATTCTGAGCATCTGGAAGAGACAACTAAAGTTCCTGGGACGTGCAATGAGGAAGGAAGGCTAAGAGAACCTCATACTTACAGGTCAGATAGAGGAAAAAAGAGACAAGGGAAAGCAGCGGATAACATATTTGAAGGGCCTAAGCAGGTGAATGACAGAACGGGGGTTGCGTGATGTTACAGGAGAAAGCGTTCTAAGAGCCACCAAAGATAGGAAGACGTGGAAAGCCATGATCGGCTACATCCTGAAATGACAAGGCACATAGAAGAAGAAGAAGATATCTTTGCAGACTAACGTCACTTTTATAGTCAATTCCTGGAATTCTGATGTTGAACGGAGAACAATATTGATTTCTATCTCTCTTCCTGTACTTGGAAGTCTTTTAATCAGCCACACACATAAGAAAATTTCACCGACAATAATATCATTGCCTTTCATTCGCTGGTATTAAATTGGATTCACCTTCTAAATATTCAAGTAAAATAAGACAGAATTTTATTGTTGTACATATTTAAGCTACGGTACCATACGAAAAGCGTTTTACATTTCTTTATTACTAATTCGTATTTAAAGAATTTTGACAATGATAACGAAGACAGTCGTTGTAGGTGGCTGGCGTATCTTAGAAAGCTTCACCTGCTGAAAGCCTTACTCAGCTTCGCAGTACTGAATATATCATTTCAAAGCTTATCACTAGGCCAAATGGTTTACGGGTACATCACGTTGAAAACAACGGTTTCCGTTCGATCAACGAAGTTAAGCAACATCAAGGCTCGCAACCAAACCCGGCTTTGGGATAAATCGAACACAACGTGAGCAGATCCCGGTTTAGAAAGAAGTGATCGACTATCGATCGGCCGCGGTTATTTTGGGCGTTGACGCGTAGGACGAGTGGCGTGGGTTCTCACCTAATGGGGTGAGTGCTTGTAAATAACGGACGCTGTAAGCTTGAATGTACGGGTGGTATAACAACAACTGAATATATCACGTCCAAGCTTATTGCCGGGCCAAATGGCTTACGGCTGAATCACCTTGAAAACTACGGTTCACATACTATCACCGAAATCAAGGCTGAATTTCGTTATTGATTCAATGTAATGATTTCACTTGAGGTCGTAAGATAAGGTAAGGCCGAGTAGGTGCAATATATTACTTTCAGGGAGACTCGCTTGATCAATGCTTATGGGTGGAAGAAGAGGTTTCTTGTGATGATTGACAAATAGCAGTTTCGTTTTAGAAGAATTGTAATTTCCTTAAATTAATCAGTTTCATTTTGTTAGCATCCGTATTCCATTAGTAAGGAGTATGTTTGACTGAGACGGTCTTCTTTTCAAAAAACTCTTCTTTGCGGAACAAACTCCTGGCAGGATGTTTCCCGAACAACTTTGTCTATGTAACGCTAGGGTTGTTAAGGAGATATGAGAAAACATGAAATGGAGCCATAATAACACACCACTACCTGCCTTAGGTCTTTCTGCAGACTTGGTAGGTAGTGCGACCATAGCAGAAATAAAATATATGATGCAAAATGATATAATAATAATAATAATAATAATAATAATAATAATAATAATAATAATTGGACAATGTGCAAACATTTTGGAAAATCTGTAAACAAACACTGGTATGAACATCATCCAGCACCGGTTACAGAAATAGAAGATGTAACCATTCTATGGGATTACACCATCTACACAGACAGAAAAATTGAAGCAAACAGGCCAGACATTATTGTTAAAAACCAGAAGGAGAAAACTTGTCTATTAATTGATATGGTTTGTCCAGCGGATTGTCCAAGAGTTGTGCCAGTGATAGTAGGTGCACTTGGAAGGATAAAAAATGGAACAAAACAACACATTGAAAGAATCCCTGGAAACCCCAGCTTAAGAGATATACAAAAAATTGTCTTATTAAGTAGAGCCCACACACTAAAGAAAACTTTATCTATGTACTGCTAGGGTTGTTAGGGAGATATGAGAAAACATGAAATGGAGCCATAATAACACACCACTACCTGCCTTAGGTCTTTCTGCAGACTTGGTAGGTAGTGCGACCATAGCAGAAATAAAATATATGATGCAAAATGACATAATAATAATAATAATAATAATAATAATAATAATAATAATAATAATAACAATTAGGCAGGTAGTGGTGTGTTATTATGGCTCCATTTCATGTTTTTTTCATATCTCCCTAACAACCCTAGCGTTACATAATAAAATAACTGTTAATAATAAAAACAGCGCTGGCAAGACAAACCTCTGCATGGCCAATATCCAGAACGTGCCAATAAATCCAATGTTGACAAAGTTAATACTCATCGATGGTTACGTGCATCTGGATTAAAGTCTGAAACTGAAGGCTTTATTCTTGCAGCACAAGACCAAAGTCTTTTCACTAGAAACTTTCAGGCAAATATTATGCATAATAATATGGATCCAAAATGCAGGTTTTGTGATAAGCACCAAGAAACAATAGACCACCTAATCTCAGGCTGTTCTGTGCTTGCCCCAAACGAATATAAAAATCGCCACGATAGAGTTTGGCAATATTTACATTGGGCAATGTGCAAACATTATGGAAAATCTGTAAACAAACACTGGTATGAACATCACCCAGCACCGGTTACAGAAATAGAAGATGTAACCATTCTATGGGATTACACCATCTACACAGATAGAAAAATTGAAGCAAACAGGCCAGACATTATTGTTAAAAACCAGAAGGAGAAAACTTGTCTATTAATTGATATGGCTTGTCCAGCGGATTGTAACATAGCAATCAAGGAATTTGAAAAACTGTCAAAATATAAGGACCTGGAAATTGAAATAGAAAAATGTGGAAATTGAAAACAAGAGTTGTGACAGTGATAGTAGGTGCACTTGGAATGATAAAAAATGGAACAAAACAACACATTGAAAGAATCCCTGGAAACCCCAGTTTAAGAGATATACAAAAAATTGTCTTATTAAGTACAGCCCACACACTAAAGAAAACTTTATCTATGTAATGCTAGGGTTGTTAGTGAGATATGAGAAAACATGAAATGGAGCCATAACAACACGCCTCGACCTGCCTTAGGCCTCCCCGCAGACTTGGTTGGTAGTGAGACCAAAGCAGAAATCGAAATATGATGAAAAATGACATAATAATAATAACTATATTATTATCTTTATGAATATTTTCATTATTATTATGTCATTTTTCATCATATATTGATTTCTGCTATGGTCGCACTATCAACCATGTCTGCGGGAAGACCTAAGGCAGGTCGTGGCGTGTTGTTATGGCTCCATTTCATGTTTTTTCTATCTTCTCCATCATCCCTAGCTTTACATAGACAAAGTTCTGCTTAGTGTGTGGGCTGTAATTAATAAGACAATTTTTTGTATATCAAGCTCTTTTGTAGATCTATTATTATTATTATTATTATTATTATGTCATTTTTCATCATATTTCGATTTCTGCTTTGGTTTCACTACCAACCAAGTCTGCGGGGAGACCTAAGGCAGGTAGTGGCGTGTTGTTATGGCTCCATTTCATGTTTTTCTATCTTCCCTATCATCCTCAGCATTACATAGATAAAGTTTTCCTTAGTGTGTGGGCTGTACTTAATAAGACAATTTTTTGTATGTCTCTTAAGCTGGGGTTTCCAGGGATTCTTTCAATGTGTTGTTTTGTTCCATTTTTTATCATTCCAAGTGCACCTACTATCACTGGCACAACTCTTGTTTTCAATTTCCACATTTTTTCTATTTCAATTTCCAGGTCCTTATATTTTGACAGTTTTTCAAATTCCTTGATTGCTATGTTACAATCCACTGGACAAGCCATATCAATTAATAGACAAGTTTTCTCCTTCTGGTTTTTAACAATAATGTCTGGCCTGTTATCTTCAATTTTTCTGTCTGTGTAGATGGTGTAATCCCATAGAATGGTTACATCTTCTATTTCTGTAACCGGTGCTGGATGATGTTCATACCACTGTTTGTTTACAGCTTTTCCATAATGTTTGCACATTGTCCAATGTAAATATTGCCCAACTCTATCGTAGCGATTTTTATATTCGTTTGGGGCAAGCACAGGACAGCCTGAGATTAGGTGGTCTATTGTTTCTTGGTGTTTATCACAAAACCTGCATTTTGGATCCATATTATTATTATTATTATTATTATTATTATTATTATTATTATTATTATCTTTTGATTTCTGATGCATACACATTTCCTTCTGGGTCTCATTCAAAGACCTAATATCAGAAATAGATTCAATGCATTCTCCACTGATCATTTTTGTAAAAGAAGATAAGGAAAACAAGATGAAACCCATTTCATATAAGGCAAGGTGTGAGGAATTTTTGTATTTCTTTAAGGCAAGGGCTGCCAGAAATACCAATCGGAACCTTTTCCAATAAATCCGAGGGCCCTAACTGCAACTGAAATTATTACAGTCCTCATGTGACACATCTGTTTTTAAATTTTATCTTCAAGATTCTTTTATTTTGATACGTGTTTAACATCTTTACACGTACATTACAATCTGCAAAGACTGACATGTTAATAAGAGATCATTCATCATTATCAATATGTTGTCCTTTTTCATCAGATTTTCGATTTCTGCTTCGGTCACACAACCTACCAAGTCTGCAGGAAGACCTAATGCACGACGTGGTGTGTTATTATGGGTCCATTTAATATTTTTTATATCTCCCCTAACATCCCTAGCGTCACATAGATAAAGTTCTCCTTAGTGTGTGGACTGTACTTAACAAGACAATCTTTTGGATATTTCTTAAACTGGGGTTTCCAGAGATTCTTTTAATGTGTTGTTTTGCTCCATTTTTTATTATTTCAAGTGCACCTACTATCACTGGCACAACTCTTGTTTTCAATTTCCACATTTTTCTATTTCAATTTCCAGGTCCTTATATTTTGACAGTTTTTCGAATTCCTTGTTTGATATGTTACAATCGCTAAACAAGGCATATCAATAAATAGGCAAGTTTTTCTTTCTGGTTTTTAAGAATTATTATTATTATTACATTCATTTTTCATCATATTTCGATTTCTACTATGGTCGCACTACCTACCAAGTCTGCGGGAAGACTTAAGACAGGTTGTGGCGTGTTGTTATGGCTCCATTTAATGTTTTTTCTTTCTCCCATATCATTTCAGTGTTATATAGACAAAGTTTTTCAAAGTGTGTGGGCTGTACTTAATAAGACAATTTTTTGTATATCTCTTAAGCTGGGGTTTCTAGGGATTCTTTCAATGTGTTGTTTTGTTCCATTTTTGATCATTCCAAGTGCACCTACTATCACTGGCACGACTCTTGTTTTCAATTTCCACATTTTTTTCTATTTCAATTTCCAGGTCTTTATATTTTGACAGTTTTTCGAATTCATTGGTTGCTATGTTACAATCTGCTGGACAAGCCATATCAATTAATAGACAAGTTTATTATTATTATTTAATAATAACATTTTCATTAATAACAAGTTTGTTATTATTATTATTATTATTATTATTATTATTATTCAATATCTGGGATTTGTCATGTAAAAGAGGATTCAGGATAGTGTTACGCGTCTCTCGCAGTGTTATCGGTGACGGACAAAATTCGTTCGAGAAAGGCAGGTGTTCTTTTTTCGGCAGGATTTGTGACTGGATAGACCGCCAAGTCAGTCAGAGCTACTTATTCTATCACTACATATGACCGACGATTTAGTTAATGAAGTTACTAGGCCAGAAAATCTTGTGACGCCATAGCAACCTTCGTGCAGTGAACGTTGTCTTGGAAAGTAAGGGTATATTTTAGGGGTTCTCTCTATATCTTTGAACGCAGTTCTATGTTGTGCTAGCCACAGAGTAGTTCGCCTTTGGAGTCAATAGTCAAAAATGCTCGATATATATCCAAGTCAACATAACTATATATTTTAATTAATGAATAACACACACACACACACACACACACACACACACACACACACACACACACACATACATACATCCCCATTCATTCGTCCCATATATATATATATATATATATATATATATAGCGAAACAGATATGTTTACGGATGACTACGCTCTCACAACCTGATTGAGCACTCTAGAAGAATGGTAGACTTTGAAAACAGTAGCTACTCTAGCATCTACGCATCTTTCATTCAGTAATAAATTAGAACACTCTCAGCTATTGAGCTTGTATATTGATAATATACACGCTAAAAAGTATGCCTCTTTTTTACCGAGCGCCCATAGCTCAGAGGTAGAATCGCCGACTGACGCCAATTCGGTCGGGTTTCAATCCTGGGTTAAAAGCAATCGGAGTCTAGCCGTACTTATGAGCTGTGACACAGCTAAACAGATCTGTCTGCGGATGACTATATATATATTAAAAATTATAGTTTAGAACATATACAAATTAATATCTACTACAAAGTGTACATTTTTTTCGACATTGAAAGGACAATGTCTCCTCAGGTAGTGTGAAGGGAGATGAAAATTCTTTTCTTTATCTTAGTAAATTTTGTTTGAGAGGTAAGTGGGGTAAAAAAATGGGAAATCAGAAATGGAAGTTGTATATTATCCCGACAGTAGTATCCCGAGTAATTTCAAAATTGATTCCCATAAGGCGAGCGGTGGTGATAGAATTCCAGTGATAGTCCTTAAGAGATGTGCTCCTGAACTCTCCTCTGTCCTCTCTAAACTGTATAACTACTGCCTTTCTGCTTCCTGTTTTCCTGCATGCTGGGAGTTCTCTTCAGTCGTTCCTGTATTTAAGAATTGTGGTGAACCCTCGGACCCATCCAACTATTGCCCTATCAGTCTTCTACCAATTTTCGGGAAAGTGTTCGAGGCCATAATTAATGCTGAAATAGTTCAACATCTTACTGCTCACAAACCCTACTCTGACAGGCAGTATGGCTTCCGCTTTGCCAGGTCCACGGCCGACACGCTAACAACCTTTACGGAGTACATGTTTCAGGCCCTTGATGAGTCAGGCGAGGCTCGTGCTGTTGCTCTGGACATCTCCAAGGCTTTTGACAGGGTTTGGCACTCTGGCCTTCTATGCAAGCTACGGGTTTACGGTATTACCGGACGCTTGCTTGATCTAATCCAATCTTTTTTAAATAACCGCAAAATGAAGATCGTTTTGAATGGGCATGCTTCTTCATCCTACAGCACAAATGCTGGTGTCCCACAGGGCTTTATCCTGGGCCTGACGCTCTTCCTTATTTTCATCAATGATCTCCCAGATGAGATCAAGTGCCAAGTAGGCATCTACGCAGATGACACCACAATTTATTCACGCATCAGTAAGAAACCCGTCGTGGCAGACAAACATAATCTCGCTGCTGACCTTGAACGGGATCTATACTCTGCGGTGAATTGGGGCAAGAAGTGGCTTGTCCATTTCAATGCGTCTAAGACCAAGCTGTTGTCTGTCAATCATCTCAGGCAACCCGTCCTGCCTCCCATAAGCATGGACCAAGCGATTCTCCCTGAGAGCAATACACTGCGCCTCCTCGGCCTTACTCTCTCTCTTCTGATCTCAAATGGAACCACTACATCGAGTCCATAGCTAAATCCACTGCTAAGAAGGTTGGTTCACTGTGTTGGGCCAGGATGTTTTATTCCGCCTGAATCCATTCTGCATATATACAAATCAACCATTCGTCCGTGCATGGAATACTGCTGTCATATATGTTCAAGCGCCCCTGCCCTTCATTTCAGTGTTCTCGACAGGCTCCAAAGGAGAATCACTAATGTGATAGGTACTGACTTGGCGGCTCGACTACAGCCACTTCCCCACCGACGAAATGTGGCCTCCTTTTGTCTGTTCTATAAATACTTTCATGGCTTCTGCTCGAACGAACTTAAGTCACTGGTGCCTCTGCAACAGGTGTTTACTCGTGTAACCAGATTGGCAACTGGGTCCCACCCATTCACAGTTAGGTTAGCTAAATGCTGACGACAATTCTACTCCTGCAGCTTCTTCGCTCGCACTTCCCGCCTGTGGAACTCGCTTCCATATTCTTGCTTTCCTGACGGCTACAACCTCCAGGAATTTAAATGCAATGTCAATACTTATCTATAAACCACTTGATTCTAGTTCTTTCCCCACCCCGTATATCCTTTCCTTTCTCTCCACTTTTGAAACTGTCATCACACCTGCATTCTCATCTTTCTATTGCTCCTTTCTAACTGATTCGTCTTCCTCTTCACTCTCTTCTAATTAATCTTTTTCATTTATGTCGCCCCCTGCACATCAGTGGCATTACCGCCTTGCTCAGGGTGATACGATTAAAAAATAAATAAATAAATAAATCAGAATTTGAACAAAAACAGGAAAATAGGGAGAAGGAGAAGAGAGGTGGTTAATGGACATGTTGGAAATTTTAGAGATAGGTTTAACCCTACAAGATAAGTTACGGTTCTTTACAGCCTTTTATGATGAAGCCTTTGGATTTCTTAAATCTTAATTTCAATATAAAAATATATTAAATATGAAAATTAAGTTTAAATACAAAAATATTTGTAGCCTTACACTTCACTAATACAGATATGTTTCTCCACCACCAATTCCTATCTCTTCTTAGCCATCCTCTCCTACTCTCTCCCATCCCATATACATTTTCTTCGTTCTCTTTGTTAAATCCAATGGGAAATAGTCAGTTTTAACAGAAAATCATGTCGTTGTCTCCCGTGTTGCAGATTGAGTTTGTGTCGAAAATGAAAGTTTCGGTCATACAAAGAGCATTTTTTACTGGTCAGGAGAGGTTAGAAGGTTTCTCAAAGAGATGAAGTTATATATATATATATATATATATATATATAAAATAAAAAGTGTGAGAAGCCGTGAACGTTTTCTTTAAAATATATATTTATTGTTTGGTATTCATACAAGTTATGGAGTATTAATTGGTCATGGTTTGCGCTACACGTGTTGCGAGTCTAAAATTGACTCTCTTCAGGCGAACAAATTCTTTGTTTTACGTTTGGGTTTCTCTGAGTATATATATATATATATATATATATATATATATATATATATATAACATAGTGATGATCCACGTATACTGTCTTAATATGTATAGGAAAAAACTGCTAAAAAGTTAAGTTAAACTTAACTTTTTAGCAGTTTTTGTATTTTTTTGACAGTATTTATTTTATTATTATATTTGATATTTAGGACCGTCAAATAAAAAGTTTTACATACTCACGCAGAAGAAAGAAAAATACTGGATTTTAAAATTAAATACATACAGGCTAGGCTAGGGTTAAATAGGGACCTAGGTGATTTGAATCTTTATAAATATTTCAATAGTTAAACATTTTTTAGATACACTTAAAAGATTTTCTTTGAAACAACATTTATAAGTATTATTAAAGATAAGTTTACGTTTACAAATATTTAAAAAAATCTGTCGCTTTCTGCGTCACGTGATGTAAACAAACTCTCGGACGAACGCTCCTCGCGAAGACATTTCTAATTTAAATTTTAAAATCATTTGTTTCTGATGAAAGGCCGAGGACGGTCTGAAATATCAAATATAATAGTAGAAATAAATAAATACTGTCAAAAAAATACATTTTTAAACTTACAACTTTTTAGTAGTTTTTCCTATATATATATATGGAACAGCAAGTGTGTGCTATGTTTCATGTCACTAGCGCATTCCCTTGTTGGTCAGACCGAGAACTTTCCAGCATCCATTTGTAAATTAAAACGTAACAGGAGGGATATATATATATATATAACATAGTGATGATCCACGTATACTGTCTTAATATGTATAGGAAAAACTACTATAAAGTTGTAAGTTTAAAAATGTATATTTTTTTACAGTATTTATTTATTTCTATTATTATATTTGATATTTCAGACCGTCCTCGGCCTTTCATCAGAAACAAATGATTTTAAAATTTAAATTAGAAGCGTTTTCGTGAGAAGCGTTCGTCGTGAGATTGTTTACATCACGTGACGGAGAAAGCGACAGATTTTTTTAATATTTGTAAACGTAAACATGTGTGTGAGGATCATAGTCAAGTGACAAACTGGTGATCGTTTTGCGCGACTAGTTGGAGTTTCATACGTATTTTCATAGAAACATATTTTTTATTTTTTATTGCATCTAACCGACTTTTGGCTATGAAAGTATTTGAAGCATATTTTTCGTGAATGAACAAGATAATTCCAGCATATCACTGACATGATATTTCGTGTAGATAACTGAGGCAGATACTCACACAGCCTTCATGCAATTTAAAGGACCAGCATATAATTCACTTCTGTAATTACCAACCGGTTCTTTCATTCTTTCACTTTTTATCATCGTCTCTCAAACCATGGAGTCTTAATCAAACGCCATTTTGCTTTCGGGCGACGTCAGTTAGTCAAAATGTCTCTTGATTTTTCTTTTACCCGCAAACAAATTACAATGAATCGTGCCAGCACTTCTGGGTCCACTTAAAAATGCGAAGATAGAAGAAAACGTGTAGAGGCTTTTATTAGAATCTTAAATAGCCAAAACAAATATAGTTTCTTCACCCAACCAACTCCGCCATTTTGTTGTTATTTTTATGAACGAGTGATGAAACTTCAAAATGTTTTATTACAAACAGGCGAGTTATTCGCTTTTTCTTTCTTAGACTTTTTATAAATAAAAATAAAAACAAAATCTTTTATCGACGATTTTTTTTAAGAAAGAGAAGTGAAAACCAATGAAGACATTGATTATTACTTTACATAGAGAAAAATGTCAGTAAAAAATTTAATTAATTTCCAAACATACAACAGAAAAGTGACTCACTCGGCATTTTTTTCAAAACTATTTCAATTCTATTTCAATTTATTTTCATTATTTCCAAATATTTTCCTTTTTAATCATCAGTATTTTTTTAATTATTTTCTCGTTACCGCTTTTCTTTGTCTTTATTTTTTCTTCTTTTTCTTTGCTTTCACTCCATTATATGATTCCTGCTTTTTCTTCCACTTTTTTCTTCTTCTTCTTTCTCTTCTTCTTTTTCTTCTCCTTTTTCTTCTTTTTCTTCTTCTCTGCCATCACATCCTTCTTTGTCTAATTCTTATTTTTCCCTCACTTCGTTCTATGCCTCCTCCATCTTCTTCTTCTTCTTCTTCTTCTTCTTCTTCTTCTTCTTCTTCTTTACCTTCACATCATTCTATACCTTCTTCTTCATTTTCTTCTTCTTCTTCTTCTTTGCTTTTACCTTATTTTATTACTTATTCTTCTTTCTATTTTATTTTTGCCTTCTTCTCATTCTATGCCTCCTTCTTTCTTCTTCTTCTTCTTCTTCTTCTTCTTTTTCTTCTTCTTCTTCTTCTTCTTTTTCTTCTTCTTCTTTGCCTTTACCTTATTATATTTCTTCTTCTTCTTCTTCTTCTTCTTCTTCTTCTCTGGTGACCTTATTTTATTGCTTCTTCTTTCTATTTTTCTTTTTGCCTTTATCTCATTCTATGCTTCCTTCTTTCTTCTTCTTCTTTTTCTTCTTCTTTTTCTTCTTCTTCCTCTTCTTCTTCTTCTTCTTCTTCTTCTACTACTACTACTACTACTTTTGCGCCATCTCCTCATACTCTGCCTCTTTCTTCTTCTTTTTCTTCTTCTTCCTCTTCTTCTTCTTCTTCTACTACTACTACTACTTTTGCGCCATCTCCTCATACTCTGCCTCTTTCTTCTTATTTTTCCTTGTTTTTTCTTCTCTGTCATTACCTCATTCTAGTCCTTCTTTATCTTCTTCTTTTTCTTCGTCTTCTGCTTTTTTTAACTTTTACCTCATTCTTTTCCTTCTTATTATTATTGTTATTCTTTGCCATCACCTCATTCGATGCCTTCTTCTACGCTTGCACCTTCTTCTTCTTCTTCTTCATAATCATCATCATCATCAGGTTTCCCCTTCTTCTGCTTTTTCTTTACCTTCACCTTATTCCATGACTTCTTTTTCACTCACACTGTATTTGCGTAACAATAATATTTAGTTGTTTACATTTGAGATCCAATAGCTATAACTCTTATGAATGCTTTAGAACCCTCCTAAGTATTCTACCTTACTTTCGCGATAATTTCAATTCATACTCGCCTCTCTTCTTCATCAGATCTAAGTACCTAAGTGTTCTAAGTTCGATGGTCACAACCATTTTCTCCTTATCATTTCTCTATTCTTATAAGTAGGTCAGTGTGGAATTAGTAATTTAGTTGTAGTGTAACATTACATTAACAAAATATTTTGTATTAATAGTCATACAACTTGTAGATGGTAGTAGTACCAATTTCAGTATCTTTCAAGCCGATGTCGTCTTATATTGCAATGTCAATACTCACCTACTAACCACTTGACTCTAGCCCTTGCCCCACCCCGTATATCCCTCCCTTTCTCTCCTAGTTTGAAACTATCATCTCACCTGCATTCTCATCTTTCTGTTGCTCTTTTCTAATTGGTTTGTACTCCTCTCCTCTCTTCTAATTTATTTTCTTTGAGTTATGTAGCCCCCCGCACATCAGTGGCATTTCCGCCTTGCTCGGGGTGAAACGATTAAAAAAATATTGAATATCCAAAAATTACAAGTCAAAAACATGTTCAGCATTCTACTCGATTACAGTCAGTCAGTTCAGTGCCATACGTGATACACGCTTGGGCGATCATGTCTCGAAAGAGACATGACTGACGGAAGAAGATTATCCCGCAGTAGGTTGCCATTGCTTTCTGCGGTAGACTGGTTGCCAGCCAAGGCTATAGAATTCAATCTGTCCTGTTATTTAATCCATAACTGGAAGGAAGAGACGGATTAATACCTTTCCTAAGGGTATTTGCGCGTAAGTGAATGCAATGAATTTAACTGGAATTCGAAATCGGCTCCGCAATTTCTCGATATCCACTGCACCATAACGCACATCCGCTTATGGTAATAATCCGATTATAGTAATAATCATCCGATTATAGTAATAATCTCAATTCAATATCGTTTTTCCTGGATGTGCTCTATCGATGATTGGTACCACCGTTTTTCTCGTTATAATTACATTATTTTATGAGTAGTAGAATGTGATATAAATAATAGTCGTATTAATAGAACATGGTATTAACAAAATTTGGTGGAATTCATATTAGATATATATTTATAATAATCGAAGTTGTAATATCATGGTGTAGGGGTATTGTTACTATTTGCTGTATCTTTCAAACCGGCGTTTCTAAAACTTGAATATCTAAAAACGACAAACAATGCAAACAGTTTTAGGATAAAAATGACATTTGTTTGAGAAAGATTTTCGTTCTTTTATTTTTGATCATTCATTCCGAAAATAGAATTGTTTTTCGCTTTTGCTGATGACAATTTACTCGGCTTTTTTAAAAAGGTTCTGTCTATATTTGCGGCGAATGTCGCTCATTGTGGAAGGACAAAACAAGAGGTAAGTGTATTTGAAGTATTTATATATTTAGTCTCGGAAGTGGAGCGAAAGGGACACAAGAGGCAGAATGAAAAAATAATCTAGCAACGAAAGAAAGAAAGAAAGAGAAAATGAAGAGAAGAGAATAAAAAATGTTTTAAAAATTAAATAATTGCTACAGAGAAAGGCCGAAAATAATAATGAAAGCCAAGGAGAGCGGGACGAGAAAGAAATAGAAATGAAAGCATTGCTGCAAACGAAAGAAAGAAAGAAAGAAAGAAAAAAGAAAGAAAGAAAGAAAAAAAAAGGAGAGTAAGAAAAGCATAAAATGAAAATGAAAGAAATGCTACAAAGAAAGAACTTAAAAAGAATGAATGTGAAAAGAAAGAAAAGGCAAAGAAGAAGAACAGGAAATAAGAATGTAAGAAATGCTACAAAGAAAGAAAGAAAGAAAGAAAGAAAGAAAGAAAGAAAGAAATAGGAGTTTGATATAAGAATATCAACAATTTAAAAAAAATAGAAACAAAGAAAGAGAGTGCGAGAAGAGTAGAGATTAAGAAAGAAAGAAAGAAAGAAAGAAAGAAAGAAAGAAAGAAAGAAGGCAAGCAAAAAATGCAAAAAGAAATAAATAAAGAAAGAAAAGGCAAGGAAGAAGAACAGGAAATAAGAATGTAAGAAATGCTACAAAGAAAGAAACAAACAAACAGAAAGAAAGAAAGAAAGAAAGAAAGAAAGAAAGAAAGAAAGCAAGAAGTGCTGGAAATAAAAAAGAAAGAAAGACAGAAAAAAGGAAAGATGGCAAGAGTACAGAAAGAAAGAAAGAAAGAAAGAAAGAAAGAAAGAAGGCAAGCAAAAAGTGCAGGAAATAAGAAAGAAAGAAAGAAAGAAAGAAAGAAGTGCAGGAAATAAAAAAGAAAGAAAGACAGAAAAAGGAGAAATTGCAAGAGTGCAGAAAGAAAGAAAGAAAGAAAGAAAGAAAGAAAGAAAGAAAGAAGGCAACCAAAAGGTGTAGAAAGAAAGAAAGAAAGAAAGAAAGAAAGAAAGAAAGAAAAGTTAGGTGAAAAAGTTTGAAAATATAAATTGTAGAACTTGGAGAAAGAATAAAATTAGAAAGAAAATTAAAAGAAATGCCAAGAAGAAATAAAAGACGGAAGGCAAACTGAATCAAAAAAAGAAGAGCAATAAAACCAGAAAAAAAAATAGATAAATGTAACTGATCAATACAGCGAGGTATTTGAAGTGTTTAGTCTTTGACATTGGAATCTTTGAAAGATTTCTGTTATGCAGCATCAGTGCATTCATTCCAATTTCCGATCATAGTTTCTCTTCTGAATAGGATTATCTTAAGTTCTAATTCTTGGACTATTTGGTACAGAACGTTGATTTTTTTTCTAACCTGTCCCGATAAAACAAAACTCTCGTTCAGTGTTTCTCAGATGGTAGGTCGCAAGCGGAATGTTAGTGGGTCGTAAAAATTCATACAAGTGGAAGGACAGAACAAGAGGTAAGTGTATTTGAAGTATTTATATATTTAGTCTCGGAAGTGGAGCGAAATGGAACACAAGAGGCAGAATGAAAAAATAATCTAGCAAAGAAAGAAAGAAAGAGAGAAGAGAAGAGAATAAAAATGTTTTAAAAATTAAATAAAATCTACAAAGAAAGAAAGGCTGAAAATCAAAATGAAAGCCAAGGAGAGCGGGAAGATCAAGAAATAGGAACGAAAGCATTGCTACAAACAGAAAGAAAGAAAGAAAGAAAGAAAGAAAGAAAGAAAGAAAGAAAGAAAGAAAGAAAGACAAAAAAATGGCAAGCAAAAAGTGCAGGAAAAAAGAAAGAATGAAATAAGAGTCGGAAATAAGAACGTAAGAACTTCTACAAAGAAAGAAAGAAAAATTATGATAGAAAGAACGAAAGAGAGTGCGAGAAAGAAAGAAAGAAAGAATGCAAGCAAAAATTGCAGAAAGAAAGAAAGAAAGAAGTGCAGAAAGAAAGAAAGAAAGAAAGAAGTGCAGAAAGAAAGAAAGAAAGAAAGAAAGAATGAACGAAAAAGGAGAGTAAGAAAAGCATAAAATGAGAATGTAAGAAATGCTTCAAAGAAAGAAAGAAAGAAAAAAAGAAAGAAAGAAATAAGAGTAGGATATAAGAATGTAAGAACTTCTACAAAGAAAGAAAGAAAGAAAAAATACGATAGAAACAAAGAGAGTGCGAGAAGGGCAGGAAATAAGAAAGAAAGAAAGAAAGAAAGAAAGAAAGAAAGAAAAGCAGAAAATAGGAATAAAAAAACTAGAGGTACGCATTAGCTTCGATTAAACGCTGTCTGTTCAAGACATGGACTTTCATAGCCAGGATATTGTTGTATCAAGCATTGTGTTGTATTGACGAGCTTAACGAATCAGGGTTGGTCCGGCTCTAAATTTCATCATTCGTCATCGTATAAATGAAATCAATTTTCACCAGTTCATATACATAATATTGTTTTATATTGTTTCATATTTTTCTGAGCATTAACTTTGAGTGGGTCGCCATAAACTGTGATCATAAATAGTGGGTCGCGAAATAGGGGGGAGCCCCAGCTCTAGTTCATGAAGTTATAAAAGTAGTAGTAGTCTGATGAGGTTCCTGAGGATGTGCGTCGTGGTGCAGTGGATATCGGCTCGGAACGAGAAATAAGGGAGCCGAGTTCGAATTCCAGTTGAATTCATTGCATTCACTTACGCGCAAATACCCTTGAGAAAGGTATTAATCAGTCTATTCCTTTCAGTTATGGGTTAAATAACAGGGCAGATTGAGTTCTATAGCCTTGGTCGGCAACTAGTTTACCGCAGAAAGCAATGGCAACCTACTGGGGGGATAATTTTCAGCCCAGTCAGTCATGTCTCTTTCGAGACATGATCGCCCAAGCCTGTATCACGTATGGCACTTAACTGACTGACTCTGATGTTGTTTTTTCTTTTTCTCTGGTGCCCCGTTATTCAACCTGAACAGAGAAACAATTATGAGACAAATAATAGCCTTGCCGGGATTTGTCATTGGCGGCCCTAATCTCAGCAATGTAGGATACTCGAATGACACAGTGCTGATAGCAGACACAAAAAGGAAAAAAAAAACGAGGACCTTAGCAAAAGAAAGCGAGAAAAAGGAATGGGCATAAACTTCAAGAAAACTGAATGTATGGTCATCAGCAAAAAGAAAGCCCAATATGCCAATTACAGGTCGGAGAAACTAAAATAAAACAACTAAAGTAATTTAAATACCTTGGAAGTGTTCTGACAGAGGATGGAAAATGCTATATGGAGATTCACAGACGCATTGGCATGGTCAGGGACGTATTTCAAAAGCTAACCCGAGTACGGAGAGACAGGAAAATCTCATTGGAAACAAAGAAAATGGTGCTGGATTGCTATGCGATATCTGTTTTTTTTTTTGTTTTGTTTTTTTTTCATCACATCACCCCAAGCAAGGCGGTAAGGCCACTGGTGTGCAGGGGCTACGTAATAGTGAGAAGATTGGAAAAGAGAAAGCGGAAACCACGTCCTAAGCAGGGAACAAGGGATGAGCCTCTACACCTCTTCAATAGACGTGGGTGGAGTGTGAACCGGGTGATAGTTCAGTCTATCTACTCCAATTAAAGAAAAATAAGCAAAAACGAAAGTGAAAAAATTGGAAAAGAGAAAACCGGAAACCACATCCTAAACAGGGAACAAGGGATGAGCCTCTACACCTGTTCAATAGACGTGGGTGGAGTGTATGGAAGTGAATGTTCAACGATCTCATCAAGGATGAAGGAGAGGCGTGAGTCAGCAGAATTGTGGTTTTACAGAAGGATGCTGAGGATACCATGGACTTGAGCAAAGATGAGGTATTAGCGAGGATGCAAAACTAATATTTAACATCAGGAAAAGTCATATGAGGTTTTTGAGACTCGTAATGAGTAAGGGGAACCTTGAGAATTTAATGACAATGTGGTAACCATTACCACACACTTACATACATACTTCTGTATACTTAATTACGCACGCATGCTTATACATACATATCTGTTACACGTCTTAACCAGCATGGCAAGCCCTGGTTGGTTAATTCATCACACGTGACATTTATTTCCCGCGTTTAGATTTAAAGTATATAAGTTGGAACATTTCTTTTCAGAAGCACAGAACGAGTGATGCTGCTTCTTTCCAACTCACACATTGCGCTAATTGTGTCCATAGTAAGTTGCTCTTAAATATTCTTTAAAATATACTTTCTCTCTATTACAATAAATATCTCTACAAACAAACAATACACTTTTACAAACTAGCACGAGCAAAATGTATACAACTCTTTTTCAGGAATTCCTCAACCAAGAACATTAAGACATTTTACATCATGTTTCCAGAGAGAACATTATTTCAACTCTCTTGCATGCAAAATAATTACCACTTTGTAACCAAAAGTCAATACAATGTTATTGTTGTTGTTTAATCGTATTTGAGTTGTTCTTTATTAATATGTGGTGGTTGGATGACCATTCTTACTTCTTTTTATTTGGTGACTCTGTATCGAAGATAATACAGGGTCAGTCAACATTCAGACCACAACATCATGACCAAGAAGAGCCGGGAGAATTTAATGGCATGAACATTGACGCATTTCAGAAGTTAACCAGAATACTAAAAGACAGGAAAATCTTACTGGAAACAAAAAAAGGATGTTAGATTTCTATGTAATATCTGTCCTTCTATATGGAAGTGAAAAATGAAATGTCATGTGAGGTTTCTTGAACACGGAATGAGGAAGGAGAGCTTGGAGAATTTAATACTCACAGGATAGATGGAAGAAAAGAGAGACGTGAGAAAGCAGCGCGAGACATACTTGATAGGCCTGGGCAAATGGATGGGGGAGTGAGATTTGGAAGAGATGCCAAGAAAAAATATTGAGAGTGACAAGAGACAGAGCCAAGTGAAAGTCCATGATCGCCTACGCCCTGAAATGACACGGCATATGAAGAAGAAAAAGACGAAAACTTAGACATGACTGCGTAGCTAATGAGTAATGAGAAAGGGTGGATTCATACCTAATCAGAATTTGATAAACAAATAAGAAATTATAATGTAGATATAAAGTGGGGGATCAATTATCTATTATAATCAATATATAAACTGATCCCTCACTTTTTGACCACGATAGTTGCTATTCATTTTTATATTCAAGATTTATTGGCTTGAGCAAAATGGATGTAGGATCGGGGCTTGGAAGAGATATCAAGAGAAAAATATTGAGAGTGACAAAAGACAAATTCAAGTGAAAGTCCATGATCGCCTACGTCCTGAAGGAACACGGCACATTAAAAAGAATCCCTGACAACATTTTGGGTGCAGGGCTAACAACTCTGCCCCGTAAAAAAACAGTTTTTTACAGAAACAGCAACAAAAAATTGCTGCCCTATGCACCACTGGGTGTGATGGATAAATGATGAGATGATGATGATAGGTTGAATACATCCGATGAGAATACACGAGAACTGGTAAGAAAAGGTCTAGTCAGCTACCTATCCGATCGTCATCAACTTAAAAAATTCCCTCATGGTAAGAACCAAAACTTAATATCCCAGAATGACGGTTAGTTCTTAATGTGTACCTGATGACTGCATAGCGCATGAAATTCAGTATCGTGCTATAGAATTAGTATAAATATATGGTCAGCAACTTTTCTTGCAAACATCTTTTATTAAATACGGCCAACAGGGAAGCTTTTCTGTCATCATTACGTTTTTCTGTTTTGTGGGAGTTAGGGAAAAAAAAATTCCAAAGTTTTTATTTTCCAAAGAGCTTTCGGCAACTTCTATAGTCATTTTCTAAGGGGGTGTATATCTGGTGTTGTTATTTTTATTCCATATTTTGAATGTTACATAATTTATTTTAGTGTTGTTTTAAACAGGAGTGTTCATTCCGAGCCCTCGCGTGTTGCTCGCAGCTGGAATTTGCGTAAACACCCTTCTCTTTTTTTAAAAAACATTTTAATACTCAGATACCACTTTTAAATTATGTGAGGTTGATAGTAGGAGATGAATGTTTGATTTAAAGGACATTTCTAATAGCGAGATATTTTTGATAATTGTATACAAAAATATCGATTCATAATATGATTTATATAGTGCTTTCGACCTGAATTTTCTTAGGGGCTCTTTTAAACTATGGTTTAATTGATGTTTTTTATATCACTTTGGTCTGCTAAGTGACACGTGAGACGTCAAGCTAAGAAAGTGGTTGTATGTCTGATATAGGTAATTAAATTATGACAAGAAACACAATCTTGTACAGAACAGTGGAATTCATGCATAGTCTAATAACTAACATCGCGAGTATGGATTCGATGTTTTTTTTTATTACTGATTAGTAGGTTTGAGTTCTTCTATTTTCTAAAATATATTATAAATTTTACATGTTTTTCAGAAATTGCTGCAGAAATATGGTGTTTAATGATCCTTCGCATAGCGAATTCGTCCTGCTTATAATTATTGTGTTTCTGGTTGTAGTAAAATATGCTGATGTATTGTTGTGTTGGATTTTTATTTCTGGGATCATATATATATATATATATATATATATTCATATAGATAGGTGTGAGTTTGTAACCCTGGGTTTCACGCTTTTGCGATCGTCAGAGTTTGTCTGACGATCGCAAAAGCGTGAAACCCATAGTTACAAACTCACACCTATCTATATGAATATGTCTGCTCTATCACTGATATTGACCACTTTTAAATAAGTACCACGCATATATAATATGTAAACAATATAATATATATAACAAATTGCATATATATATATATATATATTGATATTTATAATTATATACATACACTTTTCACACACACACACACACACACACATATATATAGTGTAATGGTTGTTACAATGTTTTTAAATTCATTTAAATTCATTTAAAAACATTGTAACAACCATTACAATATAACGCTCTACATTTGTATCGAGCACTCTTTATAAAAGTAAATACATGAACAAAAGGTTAATAAACCTACGAGTTCAACAACTTAGTTACAATATATATATATATATATATATGTGTGTGTGTGTGTGTTATGTACGTACCTATGGACAATAATAGGTATGTCTCAATCCTTATATAAAAAGTGGTTTTACAGAAGGATGCTGCGGATATCGTGGACTAAGCATGCAAGCAACGATGAGGAAATTAATGGTGAGCATCAGGAACAGACAACTGAAGTTCCTGGGACACGCAATGAGGAAGGAGAGCTTGGAGAACCTGATACTGACAGGCCAGATAGAAGAAAAAGAGACAGAGGAAGGCAGCGAATAACATATTTGCAGGGCCTGATCAGGTGGATGACGAAATGGGGGTTGCGAGGTGTAACAGGAGCAAACATACTAAGAGCCACAAGGGATAGGGAGACGTGGAGAACCATGGTCACCTACGTCCTGAAAGGACAGGACACATAGAAGAAGAAGAATATATTACTTATATGAAATATTCTTGAGTATACCACACTCGAATCTAACCAAAACATAAATCTACTTTTTCAAGTATATGTTTTCCTAAAAATAATACTTATTTCCTAATCCAACATACCTCACTATAAAAATATTAAAAGCAAACAGTTAGATTGAAATTTTTTTATATAAAACTAGCAGCATAGCCCGGCGTTGCTCGGGTGTAATGAAATCTTTAGAACTAATCCACGGTTCTGGAGTTCAGATTCTTTGGACGTTGGTACAAAAAACTAAAAAGCAATAGTTGTTTCCAGTCAAAGCGAAACCGTAGTTTGAAAGAAAAATGAATGGATGTAAGTCTAATTTTGATTTCCAGTATCAATGTCAAATCAGTTTTCCGTCCCAAACTGAATGTTGAAGGCTAAATAAGTCCTCTGAGTAAATGGTATCAGGGCTGAGACTAAGAACTACATTTATACCTACTTAGAGGAAAACCCGAAGCAAAAACCAAAAAAAGAACTGATAGTATATCGGGCTATCGATTTTCAATATCGGAGTCAAATAAGTCATCCAAGGATAAACTAACCTAAGTAAGTCCATGAAAACTTGTCTCACCCATCGGGAGTAAGATTGTAGAAAATGAGCGATATTGATGGCTATATTCAGCCATCAATATCGCTCATTTTCTACAATCTTTTTGATCAGATTCGATAGAATATCGGGTGTATCGATTTCCGATATCGGGGAAAATGAGTCGACTGAGAAGATCTACTAATGTTTGAGACTAAAAATTATAATTTTACCAAGTTAGAGCAAATTCTACAGCAAGTACTACGATAAAAGGACTGAAATCCTGATTTTGATCAGGCCTGATCGGATATTGGGGTATCGATTTCCGATATCGGTGGGAAATCAGAAAAAATATGTAGCCCATGACCTGACTGGCATGAAACTCCGAGTCCTGCTATTGAAAAGGGCTAATATAGGTACGTTAAATCATTTTAGATACCTAAATTTAAGATGAAAATTTTTGAAATAAATATTCTATCTTCAAGCTTTAAAATTAGATCTATTTGAAAGTCAAGGGATTAAAATTAGTAATTCCAGTAATTAAAATACACTGGTATATTTTAAACTGAAATTATATCGATTGGAATACGAAATTTTTCGAAAAAAAAAAACTTTAAATTTTCCGCCATTTTTTGAAATTTTTCATTTATTGACAGATTACGTAAACAGTAGCCAACTTTCTGTTTAAAAAATCTTGAAAAAATAAAATATACATCGCAGACACATTTTTAAAGTCCATTGTTTAAATTGAAACTTACCTTAATCTGATTTCACACAATAGTAATTCCTTACTTTATGAAACTTAAGACAGAAAGCTTATCTTAAATACAGTAGTCCTCTCATCAACGTAATACGAAGTGCCGATTGATTGAATATGTCAGCTACTGTCTGTCAACACCCCAAGTATGGCGTCAGGAAGTGCCAAATTTTTATGTATCTAAAAAACCGGTTTATGTTTTTTAACTGCATAGTTAATCATAACATAATATTTTCATCAATTACATAATATTTTATACAATGTTCGTTTAGCTTTATAGCTGGATGAATGAATATGCTTTCTGAATAAATAAAAATTAATCATTTCTTTTAAAGTAATTGAGTCACGTGATCTTTTACAGATTTATATCGCTTATGGGCACCCGTACATACAAAAAACGAAAAATCGACATGCAAAAATGAGCAGGTTTTAATTAAATTACAAAAAAAGAGCTACCCTTTTTAAAGTAACGCTTTAAATTTTTTGATTAATAAATATATTTGCCACACATTAATTAAAAAACATCTGAGAGACCTATAAGAAGAAAATTGTAAAAGACTTACGGAACTTTTTAAATTACTTAATAAAAAATATTAAAAATAAAAACAATTCTTATAAAAATTCATTACTAACGGAATTTTATATTTTATTCAGACGATGACACAATTTTAATTTATGTTTATAAAATCAATTAAAAGGTTACCCAAATAAAAATTGGCATAGTTTTATTGCATTTTTGTTTTCCTAATTCAGAGCAGATTTTCTAAAAGGTGGCTTGTTTTGAAGAAAAAAAGACTGTTGATTAGCTTTCCTTAATGACTCCTAAATTTAATGAAAACTATCTATATGATGTGACATTTTTTAACATTTCTGGAAATTAAATATTGGGGGGGTGTAACAAATGAAAAAATATTTATTACCAATATTTTATAAAAATAATTAATTCAAAACTTATTTCAGTCATTTGTGAATAAGTCCTGAAATTTTCATCAAAATCAGACGATTATTTGATTTTTGCACGAATTTCCAAATTAAGGTGTCTTTCACAGTCAAAAAATGCCTACGCGTAATATTACGTTTGACGTGATAAACATCTAGCCACAAATGACCGCTTTTACTGACGAGAGAAAAATTTCTTTTTCTACCACTACATGAGCCTTTTAGAACCTGTTAGAACAATTTCAACAATTTGTAAAAATAATAAAAAAATACTTTGATCTATCCTCTTTATGATAGCACAAACATTTTGCCGAGAAAACTTTGTTTTTATTTAGTTTGAGGCCTTTTACTTCAGACTATGCTGATTTTCCCACGGTCAAATTGAACGTACCTAGATCATAATTGCGCATTGCGACACGGAAACCTCTATACCTAGAGATAGACTCTCCTCATCAGGCAATACCGGATGTTGGTTGTGCTAATGATTTACATTTAAATAGTAAAAAAACCTTCAGTTTACTGTTTATGTATGTGGGAAGATATAAAAATTACGGGCGTGTTCCTTTCAACTAATCAGAGAGAAGATTCATTTTGGAATTTGGGCTTAAAGACTACATATTAACTTTTTCTCTTTTTTTTCCTCCTTTTTTCCTTTCCTGCCTTTCCTCCTTTCTTGTTTTTTCCTCCCTAACGGTCAAGATGCCAACCTGCTTTTAACCTAATTTTGTCTTTTTCCCTTTTTCTTTTTCTTTTTCTTTTCATTACTCCTCACTTAGTTTTATTGTCTTTGATGTGATGTGCCTATTTAGTACCAAGACTGTCCTTTTCGCTTTCTTATCATTTTGATCTCCTCTCCTAGAGAACTCTATTGGTGTGAAGAAAGAGAAGAACTTTATTCTTCTTACCACTGCTTTTCTAGTTCCATTTTTTCAAAACCTTTGATTTATAAATAACATTTTTATTTTTTCTGATTTAATTCCTGCTAACCTTATCCCATCTTTCTAATATCTATTTATTTATTGTAAAATATTTTTGTAAAAAAAGTTTCATAAACAATTTTATGTACCTATTTACTTTATTTAATATTTATTATATTTCGTCAGTCATTATTTTCCTAAAGCGACTTATTGGTTATATGCATGTTATTTCATTTAGAGTTTTTTTATCCATATTCTAATGTGAACATTTTGCAATGTCTGCACATGACATTTATCTCATTGCGTTTATTTAATAGATTTTTATTCTTAAGTGATTTGATAATATATAGTTTTTCGTAGAGGCATAACAATGTGTCTGCTTATTTTTAATAAATTTTGTTCATACTCACGGATAATCTTTCGTGTATTATAATTGAAATATGTCAGAAATGAGCTATAACGTTGACAGATGTTATTAGCATTCATTTCTTAATGTTTCTAAGTACTTCCAATCTCCTTCCGAGATCATCTTCAGGGGTAACAAAAAATAGCCACAAAGCTGTGTTGCTAAAAATTACTGTAAAATTTCTTCTTGCTTCAAATCTATCGCCCAGTTCACACTCCACCCACGTCTATTGAACACGTTAAGAGGCTCATCCCTTGTTCCCTGATTAGGATGTGGTTTCCGGCTTTCTCTTTTCCAATCTTCTGACTTCGTTTTTTTTTTCAATTGGAGTAGATAGATCTATCTATCGCCCGGTTCACACTCCACCCACGTCTATTGAACAGGTTAAGAGGCTCATCGCTTGTTCCCTGATTAGGATGTGGTTTCCGGCTTTCTCTTTTCCAATCTTTTTACTATTACGTAGCCCCCTGCACATCAGTAGCGTTACCGCCTTGCTCCGGGTGATACGATTAAGAAAAATATATAACGGTTGGCAAATTGCTTAGCGTTGATTACAACGTGAAAACGATCTAAAATAGAATATTTTAATGTTCTAATATCATAGTCATACACGTGTTAAAGCATGAAGAAGCTGTTTATTTTATAAACATTTTAGAACATTACTACAGCATTCATGGCTGATTCTATTAATTGACGGCATAAGTGTTTTAATGAATATTGCCTGGAGAATCTGTAGTTTGCTTTTGTTGTTATCTTGGTGTTGGATAGTTGTGTTATCGATCATTATTTTTTTATATTGTGAATGTAGACAGAAAAAAGGGTTGTTCCTATGAGAGAAATTGGTATTAGTGAAAAAAGCGAAAAGCCGCAAACGTTTTGTTTAAAGTGTAGATTTAATGTTATTATTATTAATAATATTATTTATCTTTTGTAAAATATATTAAGTGTCCATTATTATATTTATGTCTCTACACGTGTTTTCAGTCCAAAGTTGACTCTCTTCAGGTGAATATGATTCATATATATATATATATATATATATATATATATATATATATATATGTTGTGAGATCTCCCCTTTTTATGGAATAATTGACTCTCCTGATATGTACATATAATCCTGCCTATAGCGAGAAGCAGGAGTAGTTGCAAACCTGCTACTTTCTGGCTGTAAGCTCTCTTCCTTCTGGTAGAGGGCGCACTCTGCCTTCGGGTAGAGGGCGTTCTCTGCTTCCGAGCAGAGAGCAATAACCCAGTCGTGGTTCCGCCGAAGGGTAGAAGCACGACTGGGCAAAAATAGACAGGCATTTTTTGGCCGGGCCATATAGCCCGGAAATCCTAGTTATAAACTGACCATGTGTCACATGTTGCCCTTACTGGGAGGGACAGCTAAATAAGGTAGTTGCAAAGCTGCTACTTTGTCACTGTCGACACTCTGCCTTCGGGTGGAGGGGTCTCTCTGCTTCCGAGCGAAGAGCAATAACCCAGTCGTGGTTCCGCCGAAGGGTAGAATCACGACTGAGTAACGATAGACAGGTATTTTTTGGCCGGGCTATATGGCCCGGAAAACCCACTTATAACTGACCTTGTGTCATATGTTGCTCTTAGTGGGAGGGCCAACTAAATATTGTAGTTGTAAAGTGTAGTTAGTTACAGCAGTTTCTTAGTACGCATTGTCTAACTCTCGGCCAACACTCTCTAAAGGCTTACGTTGGCCTTATTATAAATAATTCAGAGAATTCATTGGCCAAATTAATCAGGCTGTTCGTCTTTGGCATAGGGTCAATACTTTGAGAACTAAACGAACATTAGTTGTGTGTTTATAACTCCTTACATTTTAATTTATTAAATTAAAATATATTTTTAGACGAGCTCTATCTCCCCCACCCATTTTTGTAAGTAAGCCCTTGGTGTTTTCTTTGTCCTGTATTTACCATTTACAATAAAGCCAACGTAAGCCTTTGAAGAGTGTTGGCCGTAATGTTCCTCAGGTTGGATTAGTATAATGACGTCTATTTTGTTCAAAGTAATATATATATATATATATATATATATATATATATATATATATATTGTCATCCGTAGACATATCTGTTTTGCCGTATCACTGCTCATCAGTACGGTTAGATTCCGATTGCTTTTTACCCAGGATTGAAACCCGACCGAAATGGCGTCTCTACCCCTGGGCTATGGGCGTTCGGTGGAAGTAGGCAGACTCTTTAGCGCATATCATTATACGCGTCTAATAGCTAGAACGATCTAATTCATTTCATTGAATGAGCGATGCGTACATGCCAGAGTAGCTACTCTTTATCAAAGTCTACTATTTTTCCAAAGTGCTCAATAAGGGTGTGAGAGCGTAATATATATATATATATATAAATATATATATATATATATATATATATATATATATATATATATATTAAAATATCCGATTTTAAAGCCATTTGCATACTTCATTTGTGTAAATGATGTATGCAAACAGAGGGAGTGAGAGAGACTAATAAAATAGAGCCTATTGTTCAATGACGTATATTTTCTTATACCGCCTATTTTCCGCGTTCTGAACGCTAATAGAACCAGAGCGCTAAATATCGCAGTGGATATCTATGAGTTTTTTCTTCCGAACCATTTGAGCAAACAAAGTAACTGGCATCAGGCCCGGAGACAACGATACATCTTTTGTTGTCAGTCATTTAAAGGACTGCAGAGAATGATATCTAGTCAAGAAAACGGGGGAAAAAAAAACGTCGGCAGTCATTATTTACGACATATAATGACGTTTCTTTTCATTTTTTAGAAGATTAAGAAGAAATTTATTTGCCAAAAAGGTGCTGAAAATTTATCAGCTTAACCAAGTTGAGATTCCCAAATTATTCAAAAGTTTGTTCATTTGATCAAGCTTTACGGTGTCTGTAGTACCGGATGTGCGTTGTGAATATCGACTCGGAACGACAAATCGAGGAGAGGAGTTCAAATTCCAGTTGAATTCCTTGCATTCACTTACGCACAAATACCCTTTCGAAATCCGTATCTTCCTTCCAGTTATGGGTTGAATAACAAGACAGACTGGGCTCTATAGGCAACCAGTCTACCTCAGAAAGCAATGGCAACCTACTGCGGTATAATCTTCTGCCCAGTCAGTCATGTTTCTTTCGCGACATGATCGTCCAAAGCGTGTATCACGTATGGCACTTAACTGATTGACTGTAGTACCGGGAACGTTCGTGTAACTTAATTGCCTCTAACTGATATATATATATATATATATATATATATATATATATATATAAGTCGGATTAATAATTGAAAAATCAATTCATATATATATATTTGTGTAAAATCTTCTGTACAATAAAGACGAAAGCTTATGATGGTTCGCCTAAAATAGGCCTACACCCCGATTTAGCATGAAATAACGTGTCTGCCTTAATTTTTTCTTATATTTGCTCTATATGTATTTATATTTAGAGCTCTCTTAGAGAGTTATCCTGTTACTGTATGTACAGGATACTCTTTTGGGTTCTTCTATATCTACATCGCATGCTGATATATATATATATATATATATATATATATATCATTATACACGCCCAATAGTTAGAGCCCTCTAATTCATCTCACTGAATGAGCGATGCGTACACGCCAGAGTAGCTACTGTTTATCAAAGTTTACTATTTTCCCAGAGTGCTCAATCAGGGTGTGTGTGTGTGTGTGTGTGTGAGAGAGAGAGAGAGAGAGAGAGAGAGAGAGAGAGATAGAGCTTGCGCGGTCACAAGCGGACCCTTATGGAGTCTGCCAGCCTATATAAAAATACAATTAAAAAATAAACACAACTGTTTTAAGAATAAAAGTTCTATCTTTAGTCTTTTCTTCTCGCTTTTCCTTGCTACCTTCTGTAGGAGGTCTTTTATTTTCGTTTTCCTATCTGCGATCAGCAAGAATAATTGATTTATTAAGTCATCTACACACTATCAGTTACTCAAGTCTAATATAAGTGGACGTTCTCAAAGCTAAAGATTATACGTTAAGAAATTCGCTGAGGAGAATTTGTAATCATCCACGTTGTTATTCACTGAAAATGAACTGTTGAATTAATTGGATGCAGAAGTAATTATTCCAATATTTTAACAACAACCTGGTGAACATAAACAATCCATCCTGCACATATATAAATCTACCATCCGCCTGTGTATTGAATACTGCTACCACATCTGGTCGGGTGCCCCTGCTATTCACCTCGGGGTTCTTGACAAAATCCAACGGAGAATCCGTAATGATTGATACCGACTTGGCAGCCAAGCTACAGTCGCTCTCTCACCAGCGTGATGAGGCTTCTCTGTGCCTCTTCTATAAATCCTTTCACGGCTTCTGCTCCGATTAACTTAGATCACTGGTGCCCCACTAGGTATGAATTTGCATGAGATACTAGATTAGCAAGTAGGTCCCACTCTTTTACAGTGAAACAGATAAAATGTAACCGCAATTTCTAGTCTAACAGTTCTTATCACACTAACTCACATCCAATATCTCAAACTCTCTTCTCATCTACCCCACCTCCATCCTCGGTATACTCACCCGTCTATCACTCTCCTCCCTACATTTCCTATAACTAACCACTTTTTCTCATCACTTTCCCCTATGCAACAGTGGCAGTGGAATGTCTTGCTTGGGGTAAAATGTTTAAAAAATAAATGAATAAACGATTGCTCCTAATATCAGTCAGTTAAGTGCCATACGTGATACACGCTTGGGCGATCATGTCTCGAAAGATTGACTTGACTGAAGAATCTCCCGCAGTTGCTTGCCATTGTAGACTGGTTGCCGACCAAGGTTACAGAACCCAATCTGTCCTGTTATTTAACGCATAACTGGAAGGAATAGACGGATTAATACCTTTCCCAAGGGTATTTGCGCGTAAGTGAATGCAAGGAATTCAAATGGGATTCGAACTCGGCTTCCCGATTTCTCGTTCCTAGCCGATATCCACTGCACCGCGACGCACATCCATAATATGCTCCTAATATAGTTGGCAAAATTAAATACTCTATTGTTTGTCTATATTTCTTAGATAAGGTATTACGATTTACATTTATCGGGCTGCTGTTCGGAGTGTGAAGTTAAATGAAGATAACTGATACCAAGACATGACTCGTGGAAGTAGAACAATCTACCCCGACGAACGAGATAAAGGGTCGAGTTCGAAGTTCCAATCAGTTTCAATCGTACAACGGCCGAAAAAGGTCGAATGCTTGTTGACCTTGGAAACTTGTAGTGGACGAAAATCTGCTCTTTTCTTTTCCTTCAGAAGGGCGGAAAAATGTCTTATTCAGACGATCGCTTATCCTCTTCCAGTGACAAACTTAAATGGATTCTCTGGCTATTTATTATCTCCAGCTTCTCTGCTATCTGTTTATACCCATTAAAACGGGACTAGAGTGACGCTTGATTTCGGCTACAATCAAAAGTCTGTCTATTCTTCTTCTTCAATGTGCCCTGTCCTTTCAGGGCGTAGGCGATCATGGTTCTCCACTTTTCCCTATTCCTGATGGTTCTTAGTATGTTTTTTCCTGTTACACCTCGCAACCCCCGTTCCGTCATCCACCTGATCAGGCGCTGCAAATATGTTATCCGCTGTCTCTTTTATCTTCTATCTGGCCTGTCAGTATCAGGTTCTCCAAGCCCTCCTTCCTCAATGCATGTCCCAGGAACTTCAGTTGTCTCTTCCTGATGCTCACTATTAATTTTCTTTCCGTTTCTATTCTTTCCAACACCTAATCGTTGCTCGCATGCTCGGTCCATGATATCCGCAGCATCCTTCTGTAGAACCACATTTCCGCTGCTTCAAGTTTTTTCCTCATCTTCGATGATATTGTCCAGAATTCACTGCCGTATTGAAGAACTGACATCTTCTTTGACCGGACTTTAACTAAGTTAAAACTTAGTTAACTCACCACCGTTACCTTTTTTTTTCTTTCTTCTTCTTCAATTGGAGTAGATAGACTAAACTATCCACCCACGTCTATTGAACAGGTGTAGAGGCTCATCCCTTGTTCCCTGTTTAGGATGTGGTTTACGGTTTTCTCTTCCAATCTTCACTTTTTTTTCAATTGGAGTAGATAGACTAAACTATCGCCCGGTTCACACTCCACCCACGTCTATTGAACAGGTGTAGAGGCTCATCCCTTGTTCCCTGTTTAGGATGTGGTTTCCGGCTTTCTCTCTTCTAATCCTCTCACTCTTACGTAGCCCCCGGCACATCAGTGGCGTTACCGCCTTGCTCAGGGTGATATGATTAAAAAAAGAAAATAAAGAAAAAAACATAGTAATCTAGTACTCTCTTCTTTGTTTCTAGTGAAATTTTCCTGTGTCTTAGTATTCTACTCAGCTTCTAGAATGCCTCCTTCGCCATGCTAATTCGCCTTCGGATCTCTGTGTCGCACTTTCCATCTCCTGTTAGAACACTTCCTAGGTATTACTTTTTTTTTTTTTTTAAATAAAATTCTTGTCTCCGGCGTTTTTTTTTTTTTGTTTGTTTGTTTTTTTTTTAATCATTTTTTATAACGTAAGTTATGCAAGGAGCCTCTTATTTTGGTAGGATTTCTAATCACAATGGCTAGACTCTAGTCAAGCAAACTTCCACCCTCTTGCAAACGTGTTCAGTCTTTTTAACTTCTTTTCGTCTCCCATTTTTATTTGAGATTTGTTAGTTGAGAGAGAATGAGAGAGAGAGAGAGAGAGAAAGGGACGAGTCAAAATAGATAACGAAAGAAAGACATTGTTTTAAAAGTAAAGGAAATGCCTTATTTTAATTTTAATTCATTTTTTTGTTTTTTTGTTTTTTGGCTTGCTATATATTCAAGGTTGAAGGAGGAGGATATCAACTGTGATAGTATCGTAGAGTAGTCGCAAGATATCCAACACTGTTCGTGTTTATATTCATTAGAATGAGTAATATTTTTTTTTGTTTTTTAATCGTATCACCCCGAACAAGGCGGTTACTTCACTGATGTGCAGGGGGCTACATAAGAGTAAAAAGATTAGATAGAAGAGAGTGAAGAGAAAGACGAGCCAGTTAGAAAGGAGCAAGAGAAGGATGGGAATACAGGTGTGATGACAGTTGCACAGGTGGACGAAAAGGAAAACATATACAGGGTGGTGAAGAAAGAACTAGAGTGTAAGTGTCAAAGTTCTTTGGAATATTTCTCGGAACTTCGAAAATAAACGAACAAAATCAAAGGTATAAACAGATAATATATGATTAATTGTTTGATTTCAATTTGTTGTGGGGTCTCCCTTTTTTCCATGATAATGGACTCGACTTGAGTATACATATACGCCTGCTACGACAGATACAGAGTCCGACAGATCCTCAAGATCCGAAAGATACCGACAGATACCGGAACATACCGACAGATACCGAGGTTTCACGGAGAATACAGAGTTAGTAGCTAGTAGCTCCACTCAGCCAGAATATTATTGCACAGCACCCATCAGCTTCCGACGTGGACTTACTAAACATACTACGGTTTCACTTCAGAGACTTGTATATACACTTCCTACTAATCGTATTCCTGGATTACTAACCTGCGTTCAAGTTTGTATCTTTATGTTTAATATACTTATTTTTCTCTCTGAATTGCTGGTTGTTGTTCCTTTATTTTGTGCGGTTCTCATTCCCGGTATCCACAAACAATTGGAGTGAGTTTATGTAATTCGAGTTGGAGAAAGTCTGTCCAGATCGATATTAGATGGTTTATAAGTAGGACTTTAATATCTTTATAGATGTGTAAAATGGATTCTGCCGAGAAAAACATTTCCTGGGCCACCACAGTGACCCAAACTCCCTAGTAGTAGATGCAAAAATAGATTTGATGTAGTCGTTCCATTTGAGATCGGTTGAGAGAGTGAGGCCAAGGAGGCGCAGCGTGTTGCTTTCTATGATACTAACTTTTTCCATTCTGATATTAGACTAACTATTAGTAAAGGCTGTAGGGGAATAACATAAGTGGAAATATCAGCTATAGCTGCCAAATATCCAACCGGACAATCTTTAGAGAAAAACTTCTGTATTGTTAATTTTCCAAACGGTATAAATTCGAGCATATAAAAGTTTTCAAACCCCCAAATTTGTCTAACAAATATAAAAAACGTATGTATGTCTATCTATCTATCTATCTATCTATCTATCTATCTATCTATCTATCTATCTATCTCGGTCTAGCGTTTCTTTCCGGCGATACATAAGTCACGCCTGACACTTGCGTCTCCTTCACAAGTCGGATCACCATTTCATGTGAAGGTCGGTTTAAGAAAGTCCAAGAACAAAAGTCCTTTCAGCATTCAATTTACCACTCAATGGAATATAAGCGTAAATAATTCCGACGTCATATCTTCTTGTAATGCGCTCTTCAACATTGGAGTGAGCAAACGCTTGAGGGCTTCGTGGTCGGAAGAAGATGGAACAATGTTACAGTGTGACAGATGGATTTAATCGATTCATCGATGAGGTCTCAAGGCGGATTTGGACGGCGAAAAAGAAGGAAGGAAAATTAAGAAAGATATTAACAAAGAAAGAAAAAGAAAGAAATTTAAAAAGATTTTCATTTGAAAAGAAATCGTAAGAAAAGAGTGCACATTTAAAAAGAAGTATTAAAGAAAGAAAGAAAGATAAAAGAAAGAAAGAAAGAAAGAAAGAAAGAAAGACGGTGAAAAAAAGAAAGAAAGCCAAGTAAAAAAAACAACGAAATAAAGATGAGTAAAGTAAAGAACAGTGAAAGAAAGAAAGAAAGAAAGAAAGAAAGAAAGAAAGTGAAAGAAAGACGATAAAAAAAAGAAAGTAAGAAAAACGTTGAAAAAGAAAGAAAGAAAGCTTGATAAATTAAAGACCCAAGAAAGAAAGAAAGAAAGAAAGAAAGAAAGAAAGAAAGCCGGGTAAAAAATCAACGAAAGAAAGATGAGTAAAGCAAAGTCCAGTGAAAGAAAGAAAGAAAGAGAAAAGGTAAAAGAAAGAAAGTAAGAAGAACGATGAAAAAAAAAGAAAGCCTGATAAATTAAAGTTCAAAGAAAGAAAGAAAAGAAAGAAAGAAAGAAAAAAGAGACATAAATTAAAGGCCAGTGAAAATAAAGAAAAAAAGAAAGTAAAGTTGATTAAAAGTTGCTATTTGAAAGAAAGAGAAAAATTCGTGTTTAATTAGCGAGTATTAAAGAAAGAAAAAAGGAAAAACAATTAAAGTGATATTCTGAGAGGAAGAAAGTTAAAACCCTAAACATGAATAAAAACAATTTAAAATGAGGAGCACTGAAAGAAAAAAAGAAAGAAAAAAAGAAATATAATTTCAAAACTAGAATGAAATTAAGAAAAAAAAAGAAAAGAAAATTAAAGTGATACTCTGAGGGGAAGAAAGTTAAAAATGGTAAACATGAATGAAAATAATTCAAAATGAGATGCACTGAAAGAAAAAAAGAAAGAAAAAACGAAAGATAATCTCAAAAGTAGAATGAAATTAAGAAAAAAAAGGAAAGAAAATTAAAGTGATGCTCTGAGAGGAAGGAAGTTAAAAATGGTAATCATGAATGAAAATTATTCAAAATGAGATGCACTGAAAGAAAAAAGAAAGAAAAAACGAAAGATAATCTTAAAACTAGAATGAAATTAAGAAAAAAAGGAAAGAAAATTAAAGTGATGCTCTGAGAGGAAGGAAGTTAAAAATGGTAATCATGAATGAAAATTATTCAAAATGAGATGCACTGAAAGAAAAAAGAAAGAAAAAACGAAAGATAATCTCAAAACTAGAATGAAATTAAGAAAAAAAGGAAAGAAAATTAAAGTGATGCTCTGAGAGGAAGGAAGTTAAAAATGGTAATCATGAATGAAAATTATTCAAAATGAGGAGCAAAATAAAAAAAGAAAGAAAAAATGAAAGATAACCTCAAAAGTAGAATGAAATTAAGAAAAAAAGAAAAAAAGGAAAAACTGACAACACGGAAAGAATGAATGAAGATATTTTTGCCTCCTCACTCTGGCCAGATCGGCGATATGTTGCAGGCCAGGCAACCGGTCAGTGTTATGCGTCAATGAAACAGGCTTAATAGAATTTTCAAATTAATTAACTACTTTCGGTTGAAGTAATGACATCCGTAAGAATAGACTGAACGTCCAAGCGGCTCGAGGCGTTTTCTCACTGTAAAATGTGCGCATACTTTCACGAAATGAATTGCATTTATACCTTCTTCATTAAGATAGGAGGCAAACTTAACAAATCCTACTCACACTCCGGTCGGTCTTGGGAGGCCCTAAATATCTCACCTCGACTTTCTGAGCGCTTTTTGAAATGGAAGTAAATACGTGCTCTCTCTCTCTCTTTCTCTCTCTCTCTCTCTCTCTCTCTATCTATCTACACATGCACCCTCTCTCTCTAAATCTCTATCTATCTATCTATCTATCTATCTATCTATCACTCACACATGCACCCTCTCTCTCTCTCTCTCAATATCTATCTATCTATCTATCTATCTATCTATCACTCACACATGCACCCTCACTCTCTCTATCTATCTATCTATCTATCTATCTATCTATCTATCTATCTATCTATCTATCACTCACACATGCACCCCCTCTCTCTCTCTCAATATCTATCTATCTATCTATCTATCTATCTATCTATCTATCTATCTATCTACTCACACATGCACCCACTCTCCCTCTCTATCTATCTATCTATCTATCTATCTATCTATCTATCTATCTATCTATCTATCTATCACTCACACATGCACCCTCACTCTATCTATCTATCTATCTATCTATCTATCTATCTATCTATCTATCTATCACACATGCACCCTCTCTCTCTCTCTCGCAGCATCATCGGCTTGTTGATTAGTCAAGAACGAAAACAGAACAAGGAGCTCCATAACCTTTCAACCTGATGTGAAATGAAAGCCGAGTTTAGAGGTTAACTAATATTCTGAAAAGTGCATTAGATTATTAATGTTTTTGGGGACTTGCAGAGCAAAACAAACTCAAATTAAACCACACACACTAACACGAATACACATACATACATACATACATACATACATGTAATGAATTATAATTTGAACATTATTTTTACCGATACTCGTATTTAAGTAGATATTCTGTTTTTAATTAAACAGTATTTTTATATTTATATCTACCGGCCTGATTATTTACGATAAATTTTTACAAATTCTACAAATGGTATGCTTCCCCTATGTAATAGGGGTCGCAGGTTCGAATCCTGCTGGGTAGCACACATTTTCCTAATAAAAACTTATCGTAAATAATCAGGCCGGTAGATATAAATATAAAATACTGTTTAATTAAAAACAGAATATCTACTTAGATACGAGTATCGGTGAAAATAATGGTTCAAAATAATTCATTAAAAATTGTCGGTTGCTTATAGCCAAGTTTCGTTAAAATTCGTTAATTTCCGTAATATGCATACATACATACATACATGTGTGTGTGTTTCGTTGGAAATGACCGACAAGAAAGATTTTATTAATTTTTTTATTTACTTTAATTATTTATTTAACATGACGAACAGTAACAACAGCGGAAACATAACCCCCATATAAATGGCCAGAGACTGAATTGAAAGCGCCTGTAAAAATCATTACGGAACACTTGTACACTCCTGATTGCCAGCAAAAAAGAAATATGTTCGAATAGTTAAAGAAATTAAATAAATGATTAATATAATCCTCCTTGTCGGTCATTTTCAACAATACGTGCTTAAAAGAAATATGTTGCTGCATATATATATATATATATATATATATATATATATATATATATATATGCAGCAACATTTCATTTAAGCACGTATATAAAGTATACCTAGTGAGCCAACAAACCTACCAAGGTTTCATCTAAGCGGATCGTCAGGGGAAGCTGGCTAACCAGGAAAGGACCAAATGACAAGATAAAAAAAGATTAATAATTGCGAAGATGAAAAGATAAAACAACCAACGACAACATTTTGTCTTCCCAATTATTGATGTTTTTAATCGTTTACACAAAATTGGTTTTCTTAATAAAAGTTCTCCCTTATTTGTGTTTGGTGTCTTCCTTTTCGGTCACGTGGGTTACTGAGTTTCCTTTATCTTGTCGTTTGGTTCTTTCCTGGTTATCCAGCTTTCCCTGACGATCCGATTAGGTGAAACCTTGGGAGGCTTGTTGGCTCACTAGGTATACTTTATTTATTCTGCTCTACCTAAGTATTGAGCGCTTTATTGTTGGCTGATTGCTCATCTCGGGTTTTGTACTTAGGGCTACGTGCTGACTCGGTCCGAACCCTTTTGACTGGTGTTCATGTGCTTAGCTCTTTCTTTTTTTTATAACCATTTTTCCTTCCACGTAAGTCCGCGGAGGGTTTTTCGACACGAATATAGTTATTAGTTTGTCGTTATATATATATATATATATATATATATATATATACTCTCATTAGATTGATCTCTCTAGAGAAGAAAATTTTAAAAACAGGTTCCACTTCTGCGATATATGCGTGACTCTTCAGTGACTAACGTGATTATACACTGCTTATATGTAACACGTTAAAATTTTCCTTCTCTGACTCCATGCGCCTATGGCTTAGGAGGTGGCGACTCTGACTGACACCAAATCGGTCGAGTTTGGATCCCGGCCAGAAGTTACATAAATTCACTTAAAATTCGTAAAGTTTATGTCCTTTCTGTTCACCCGTTCAGTGACTTCTGACGTCATCGATTAATCCCATCAATCAGCATGTGACAAACCAGTCGTCGTAGTTCTCTTATTTTCTACAAGATTTTTAAGCTAGAAAAGTAGTTTGGTTCCAATTAGATTAAGTCGTTCCTCCCGCCCATTAACATGGATCAGACTTCTCTCCCTGAAAATAAAACACTGCACCTCCTCGGATTAACTCTCACATCAGACCTCAAGTGGAATAACTATATAGATCGGAGGTCCTTTTCAAGCTCGGCAGCGAGGTTCACTTTGTCAACCTCGGCAGATTTTTGATCGAGGCGGTAGTAAAGGTTGGTGCTGTCACAGTATATGCCTACTTGGGATTTTATTACATCGGGCAGATCGTTAATGTAAATCAGGAAAAGCGTAGGACCTAGAATAGAGCCTTGAGGGACACCCACGTTCGTATGGTAGTATTGGGAGGCATGTCCATGAATAAAATATTAGATTCTTTAAAATGTTTATGGATTTGTAAAACTTTTTTTTAAACATTTTATGCGATTTCACAATATATATAGACAGAACTATTAAAGCTAATCGCCCAGACATCGCGATTAAAATAGTGTAACAATAATATAATATAATATAATATAATATAATATAATATAACATAATATAATAATATAATATAATATAATATAATATAATATAATATAATAATATAATATAATAATATAATATAATATAATATAATATAATATAATATAATAATATAATATAATATAATATAATAATATAATATAATATATTATAATATAATAATATAATATAATAATATAATATAATAATATAATATAATATAATAATATAATATAATATAATATAATAATATAATATAATATAATATAATATAATATAATAATATAATATGATATAATATAATAATATAATATAATATAATATTATAATATAATATAATATAATAATATAATATAATATAATAATATAATATAATATAATAATATAATATAATAATATAATATAATAATATAATATAATATAATAATATAATATAATATCATATAATATAATAATATAATATAATATAATATAATATAATAATATAATATAATATAATAATATAATATAATATAATATTAATAATATAATATAATATAATAATATAATATAATATAATAATATAATATAATATCATATAATATAATAATATAATATGATATAATATAATAATATAATATAATATAATATAATAATATAATATAATATAATAATATAATATAATATAATATAATATAATATAATATAATATAATATAAATTAAAATTTCTAACTAACATAATATAAAAATTAATATAACATAAAATTTCATAAGAGAGGCACCCAAAATTTTTACGTATATCTCTTGATTAATTGAATTGGTAATTCTTGCAAAAATCAAATAATTGTCGGATTTTAATTAAACTTTCATGACTTAATCGCGAATGAATGGAATTATTTTAGAAATGTTTCTGTAAAAAGTATTTGTAAAAATATTTCATTTTACATCTGTAACCCTTCCTTATTTAATTTTATGAAAACTCGAGAAAATCAAAGGTTATTGATTATATCATTTAAAAGTAGAAGTCATTGAAGAATTTAAATCATCAGTTTTGTTAGCAAAACCGGACTAGCAGGTACCAAACATCTGCTCAGATTTGTACAGCCAAAACACAATAAAACTAGGACAGTATTTAATGAGAAAAAGCTTTCATTTTTTTTAATAAAATATATTGAGAACAATATTATCTAAAGCAAGTTTTACAAGAATTGTTTTCTTTTTTGCAATTTTAATTATAATAATTTATAAAGTTGTTAAATCTGTTCATATAACTTACACCAGTGAAACTGAATGTGAACAGATTTAACAAAATAAAATAAAATAAAAATAATAGTTAACCTTTCACTCTAAATAAAGACAATAAAATTGCTGTTATGTTATTTTTCATCGCTCATGCAAAAAAAAAAACAAGATATTTAATCGAAAACATTATGAAAAATCTGTAAACAAACACTGGTATAAACATCACCCAGCACCGGTTACAGAAATAGAAGATGTAACCATTCTATGAGATTACACCATCTACACAGACAGAAAAATTGAAGCAAACAGGCCAGACATTATTGTTAAAAACCAGAAGGAGAAAACTTGTCTATTAATTGATATGGCTTGTCAAGCGGATTGTAACATAGCAATCAAGGAATCTGAAAATCTGTCAAAATATAAATATCTGGAAATTGAAATAGAAAAAATGTGGAAATTGAAAACAAGAGTTGTGCCAGTGATAGTAGGTGCACTTGGAATGATAAAAAATGGAACAAAACAACACATTGAAAGAATCCCTGGAAATCCCAGCTTAAGAGATATACAAAAAACTGTCTTATTAAGTACAGCCCACACAAAAGGAAAACTTTATCTATGTAATGCTTGGGGATGATAGGGAAGATAGAAAAACATGAAATGGAGTCATAACAACACGCCACTACCTACCTTAGGTCTCCCCGCAGACTTGGTTGGTAGTGAGACCAATGCAGAAATCGAAATATGATGAAAAATGACATAATAATAATAATTATTATTATTATTATTATTATTATTATTATTATTATTATTATGTCCTTGGATTTTTGTTGTATACACATTTCTTTCCGTGTTTCAATCAGAATTCAATTCATGGCATTTTCCACTGATTTCTTAGTCAAAAAACCCAATATGAAATCGCACAGATTTTACATAAAGCTTTTCTTCATGTGTGAACTGTATTTTTTAGTAGATTTTAATTTTTGGATTTCTATCAGACATAAGCTACCAAGAAACCTTTTTATGGCTTTTTTAGTCAATCCTAGAGCGCCAACTATAATTGGAGTTATTAATATCCTCGTGTAGCATATCTTTTTTGATTTCCTCTTCAGGATCTTCGTATTTTGATATTTTTTTTTTTAAAGATTTTTAAAGGTGCATTAAAATCTGCCAGAGACGCGATATCAGTCAGAAAGCATATTCTGTTCTTGGAGTCTTTGATGCCTGGGAAATTCGCTTTGACTGTTCTGTCTATATATATTGTGAAGTCGCATAAAATTTTTAAACGTTTTTATCTCTGTAACCAGGTCAGGATGTGCTTTATGCTACAGTGGATATCGGCTCGGAACAAGAAACTGGGGAGCCGAGTTCGAATTCCAGTTGAATTCCTTGCATTCACTTACGCGCAAATACCCTTGGGAAAGGTATTAATCCGTTTCTTCCTTCCAGTTATGGGTTAAATAACAGGACAGATTGGGTTCTATAGCCTTGGTCGGCAACCAGTCTACCGCAGATAGCAATGGCAACTATTTAACTGCTCCGTAAATCTGATTTTGAAATCTTCCAAGAATGAAAATGAACAAGAAATACAAGAATCAATTCCTTCGATCATACAAAAATCGGTACCAGACGTAATCTACCAATTTTAAATCAGGTATTAAACACATTGGAAATATAAAGCCAGTTTTTGAAGCTACTGACATCAAAAACAAAAATAGATACGGTAGATCGATGGATATCGGTTTTAGATTGAATATTAGAGAGTTCAAGTCCAAGTTCCGACATTTATTGTTTTTTGTCCAACAACACAATTTTTTTCATTTCAACATAAGTCTTGCGTTTTAGTGGCAATAAAGCCACTAAGAAACAAGGGCTTACTTTGTGTCATAGAATATAAGAATAAAAGATGCGGATGTGCGTTGTTGTGCAGTGGATATCAACTTGGAAGGACAAGTCGAGAAAACAAGTTCGAATTCAAGTTGGATTTCGTTAGATTCACTTACGCGCAAATACCCTTTGGAAATTTATTAATCTGTCTCTTCCCCCCAGCTATGGGTTAAATGAGAGGACATATTGTGTTCTGTAGCTTTGGCTGGCAACCAGTCTACCGCAGAAAGCAATGGCAACCTACTGCGGGATAATCTTCTGCCCAGTCAGTCATGTCTGTCATGATCGCCCAAGCGTGTATCACGTATGGCACTTAACTGACTGACTGAACTGGGTCAGGATGGTGATCATACCACTTTTTTGCTGTTTCCTTCCCGTAAAAGTTGCATATTTTCCAATGCCGATATTAGCCCAGTCTGTCATGGCGAGTTTCATTTCATTGAATGGTTTTTTACCTTAAATTTCTATCTATCACTTTCTTTTTCCTTTTTTTTTTCATTTTTTCTGACTTCTACTTTAAATCCTTTTCAGTCTATCAGTGCTCACATAGTTCTTTCACTTTATCTCTCTATCTTCTCTTTCTCTCTCTCCCTTGGATAATAATAATAATAATAATAATAATAATAATAATAATAATAATAATAATAATAATAATAATAAATAGAAAAAATGTGGAAATAATAATAATAATAAATAGAAAAAATGTGGAAATTGAAAACAAGAGTTGTGCCAGTGATAGTAGGTGCACTTGGAATGATAAAAAATGGAACAAAACAACACATTGAAAGAATCCCTGGAAACCCCAGCTTAAGAGACATACAAAAAATTGTCTTATTAAGTACAGCCCACACACTAAGGAAAACTTTATCTATGTAATGCTGAGGATGATAGGGAAGATAGAAAAACATGAAATGGAGCCATAACAACACGCCACTACCTGCCTTAGGTCTCCCCGCAGACTTGGTTGGTAGTGAGACCAAAGCAGAAATCGAAATATGATGAAAAATGACATAATAATAATACATACATGTGTATTAGACATAACGAGTGAGTACAATTCTTATATTTTCTTTAAGGCATGTGCTACCAGGAATCCCTTCAATGTTTCTATCGAAATATTTTTCAATCAATCCGAGGGCTCCAACTACAACTAAAATTATTGATTTCTATTTTAAAATCCTTGTATTTTGGTTGTTTGTTTTAAGATCTCAAAGATACATTACAATCTGCAAGGACTGCGATGTCAACAAGAAAGCACATTTTGTTTTTGTGGTTTTTAATCGCGATGTCTGGGCGATTAGCTTTAATAGTTCTGTCTATATATATTGTGAAGTCGCATAAAATGTTTAAAGGTTTTTATCTCTGTAACCGGGTCAGGATGCTGATCATACCAGATTTTTTGCTTCCTGTAAAAGTTGCATATTTTCCTATGCAATTATTACCCCAGTCTGTCATAACGAGATTTATATTCAGTTAGTGGCAACATTGTGTAAACTGATAGAAGATGGTCAGTTTTTTCTGGATATTTATCACAATGCATTAGTTCACTGCAGCAAGAATAAAAACTTCGATTTCAGCTTTTAACCCTGCACTACGTACCTACTGACGGGTACGGCATTTGTTTACACCGGCTCCGTTAGTACAGGCAGGGTATCTAAATATAAACTTACTTATAAATAGAACCTTGTCTCTGTATATGTGACTGTGTATGTCTGCGTGTGTTTGTGTCCGTTACCTATAGACTTCGTATTCCATTAAAAAAAGGTTCCGCGAAGTGGAAATCACGAAAATGTAGTACACAATGACAGCTTTCTCTCCAGAACTGTTGCAAGTGAAACTGACTCTTGAATTGATACTTACCCGATCACTTGACCTCTATATGTATAATGTCAACACTAATCTATCTTAAATATTCTGCAATAGTTGCTCCCTCTGTACACCCTTACAAGATCTTTATTCACTATCACTCTACCTTGACTGGCACCTTGGCCTTGTACTGGGTAAAGAATAGTGGAGAAGAAAAAATTAAATCTAAACTTATTTATAAATGGAAGTTTGTCCCTGTGTGTGTGTGTGTGTGTCTGTGTGTGTGTGTGTGTGTGTGTGTGTGTGTCCCCGTTACCTATAGACTCCGAAACGGCTGAACCGATTTTCTTGAAAATTTACACAGTTGTACTATTAGCGTCTGCGAGTGTTCTTAGCTAGGTTTTGTGTCGAGGTACCCCCGATAAATATCGAAAATCGATAATAGAAAAATCGGGTTATAGAAGGAGTGGTCCGATTTTAATCAAATTTGATACACTCATAGACAAAGACATAAAAAACGATATTCAGAAGTTTCAAGGTTGCAGTTCTTACAATAGTGCAGAAAATCGATAATATATATATATATATATATATATATATAAGGCAAGATGTTAGTGTGTGTGTCTGTTTATCTGCCTGTATGTCTGTATTTTTTCCAGTCCTTTTATTTTAGTTCTTTCTTCGGGTTTGGCTCTAAGTAGGTATAATTGTAGTCCTTAGTCTCAGCCATGATACCATTTACTCAGAGGACTTATTTAGCCTTCAAAATTTAGTTTCCAACGAAAAAATTTGCTGTGGTTTTGTAAGAAAATTCTAGCTGAACTAAGAAATTCGTTTGTTGATAAGGAAGTCGGTTCGCTGTTTAGGAAATTTTTCCCGTCTGAAACAATCATGCACATATACAAATCTACCATCCGCCCGTGCATTGAATATTGCTGCCTTGTCTGGTCGGGTGCTCCTGCTATCCACCTAGGTGTCCATGACAAAATCCAACGGAGAATTTATCATGTGATCGATCCCAACTTGGCAGCTCGAATACAGTCACTTTCTCACCGGAGCAATGTGGCTCTTCTGTGTCTCTTCTACAAATACTTTCACGGCTTCTGCTCCGATGGACTTAGCTCACTGGTGCCCTCTATATATGAATTTACTCGAGTCACAAGATTAGCAACTAGGTCCCAACCTTTTACTGCGAAACCAATAAATTGTAAACGCATATTCTACCCCAACAGCTTCTTTTCTCGCACTTCCCGCCTGTGAAATTCAATTCCGTTTATTTGCTTCCCCGACAGCTACAATCTCCAAGAATTTAAATGTAAAGTCAATAGTCATCTCCTATTTCACTAACTTGCATCCTCTCTCTCGTGGTCTTTTCTCCGTCCACCCCACCCCACTCTCATCAGTATTCTCATCCTTTTCTTATCCACTTCCTGACACCCCCTATAACCTGTCACTCTTTCTCATAACTTTCTTACCGGCCTGACGTGGCTTCCCTGTGCCTCTTCTATAAATACTTTCATGGCTTCTGCTCTGACGAACTTAAATCACTGGTTCCCCCTAGATGTGAATTTGCACGAGATACTAGATTGGCAACTAGGTCCCACCCTTTTACAGTGAAACCGATGAAATGTAACCGCAATTTCTACTCCAACAGCTTCTTTCCTCGCACTTCCCGCCTGTAGAATTCCCTACCACATGCTTGCTTCCCCGACGGCTACAACCTCCAGGAGTTTAAATGTAAGGTCAATAGACACCTCCTAAAACACTAACTCACACCCATTCTCTCCAACTCTCTCCCTATGTACATCCTAAGTCGTTTATCACCCTCCTTCTGACATTTCCCATACCCAATCCCTCTATGTAACCCCTGCGCTATAATGGCAGTGGAATGCCTTGCTTGGGGTGACACAATTAAAATATATATATATATATAACCCCCTGCAAAACAGTGGCAGTAAAATGCCATGCTTGGGATGATATGATTATAAAAAAATCCTTTGCATACAAATATGTACCCCCTGCAAAACAGTTGCAGTAAAATGCTTTGCTTGGGACGATATGATTATAAAGAAAAATCCTTTGCATACAAATATGTAACCCCCTGCAAAACAGTTGCAGTAAAATGCTTTGTTTGGGACGATATGACTATAAAAAAGTCCTTTGCATACAAATAGGTAACCCCTGCAAAACAGTGGCAGTAAAATGTCTTGCTTGGGAGGATATGATTATAAAAAATCCTTTGCACACAAATATGATAACCCCCTGCAAAACATTTGCTGTAAAATGCTTTGCTTGGGACGATATGATTATAAAAAAATCCTTTGCATACAAATATGCAACCCCCTGTAAAAAAAGGTGCAGTAAAATGCCTTGCTTGGGACGATATGATTATAAAAAATCCTTTGCATACAGACATACAGACGATCTTGTGGTGGAAATTAAGAATTTGTTGTGGATTCCGGGCGGGGAACCACGCAAATAAATGAAATACAAAACAGATTACTGAGATAGAAAAATAAGTTATATTAAACATAAAGATACAAACTTGAATGCAGTTTAGGTTTTTTTTTTTTTTTAATCGTTTCACCCCAAGCAAGGCATTCCACTGCCACTATTGCGCTTGGGGCTACATAGGGGAAGGTAAATAGAAAGAGTGGTTAGATATAGGAAATGTCAGAAGGGGGGTGTGATAGATAGTTTGGAGGATGGGAAGAGTGTTTGAAAGAATGGAAGCGATTTAGTGTGTTAGGAGGTGTCTATTGACCTTACATTTAAACTACTGGAGATTGTAAGCAGTCATGTTGAAGGGAATTCCACAGTCGGGAAGTGCGAGAAAAGAAACTGTTGGAGTAGAAGTTGCTGTTGCATTTTATCGGTTTCACTGTAAAAAGGTGGGATGTATTTGTTAATCTAGTATCTCGTGCAAAATACGATTAGTAAGGAATATATATATACAAGTCTTTGAAAATAAGCCGTGTTAGAATTAGTATGTCCGCGCCGGAACTGACGGGTGCTGTGTAATACTATTCTCTATTCTCTGTGAAACTTCGGTATCGTTCGGTAACTCTCGGTATCTTACGGATCTCTTACGATGTCTCATATGGCAGGAGTATATGTATACTCAAGTCGAGTCCATTATTATAGAAAAAGGGAAGATCCCGCAACAGAATTAAAAGCAACTTTCTTCTTCACTTTCACATAAATTCACAATGACCTGTGAAATCCTGGTTTTGCCAAATAATAAAAGGATTGACCACGTCCTGAAAGAAAAAGTTGAAACCGGATTTCGCGATTAGATGTTGAATTGGTTTTCTGACCAATGGAAGCGATTTGCAAGACTTGAAAAGAATTAACGATCCAGTGTGAAAAAACTAAATGATCATAAAAGGCAAAGAGAAGGTCAGCCAGACAGTCACATGGAAGCAGCAGAGCCGACATGCTAAAATGTAACAAGGGAGAAACTTCAAGTTCACCCGGACGGACGTTCTCTTCTCCTTCTTTCTTGTGTGCTGATTCCTTTTACATCTTCTTCTTCTCTATTCTCAACATTACTACACGACAATAACATGCATACACATATACTACTATGAACTCTTGATACCCTTAAATTTCTCATTGAACATTAATTTCTACAATTCATGTTATCCTTTTCTATCAATAAATTTCTATTTTAACATGCAAAATGCATATTTTTATTCTTCCACAAATCCACACATTCCAACCTTCCGCCAACCTTCTGATGATTAAGAATAAATCATAAGAATTTGATTATGTATGACACAAGGCCGAATTAATAAACATTAACCATCTCCCTATAGCTTCAGCCATAGAATGATGAATTCGTTGGTAAGCGAGAAAACTTCTGATCCAAAATCTATACCGATGTCATCCCTGAAACCTTTTACATATTGAAGATACTCTTTAATTCATTGGCAAAGATGTTGATATTATCCTTGTTGAATAGATGATTAAACACTGTCTTTTGTACTTTGTATCCATAGTTTTTACTGTTTAGCTCAAAAGTAGTGTTGAGGCCATACAGAACAGAAAGAGTAACAGGGAGTATCCTTGAAAAATACTTCGTCGGATATTCAAAAATTTGATAGTGGGAATGCCTTTGTTGTGATTTAAATATACAGTTTTCCACAGTTCCATTCTGTATTTAAGGAAATTTACAATTACAGAAGGAATTTTGTATATTTCCAAAAGACTTCAGGATCCAAGAGCGTGGGACACTATCAAAGGCTATAAAAGAGCAAAAAGAGCAGGCCAAAATTCCAAATACAGGTGGGGGATACCAAAATCAAGCAGGTACAGAAGTTTAAATACTTGAAAAGTGTTCTAATAGAAAATTAGAAGTGCGACACAGAAATCCAAAGGCGAATTGGTATGCCAAAGGGCGCGTTCCAGAAGCTGAGTAAAGTATTAGGAGACAGGAAGATTTCGCAAGAAACAAAGAAAAGAGTACTGGATTGATATGTGATGTCAATTCTTCAAGATGACAGGGAATGCTGGACAATATCATCGAAGATGAAGGAAAAACTTGAAGCAACTGAAATGTGGCTCTAGAGAAGGATGCTGCGAATATCATGAATCGAGGTAATGAGCAATGAAGAGGTTTTGGAAAGGATGGAAACGAAAAGGAAATTAATACTGAGCATCAGGAAGAGACAACTGAAGTTCCTGGGACATGCAATGAGGAAGGAGGGCTTGGAGAATCTGATACTAACAGGCCACATAGAGGGGAAAAGAAACAGGGGAAAGCAGCGGATAACATATTTGAAGGGCCTGAGCAGGTGGGTGACAGAATGGGGGTTGAGTGGTGTAACAGGAGAAAGTGTGCTAACAGCCACCAGGAATAGGTAGACGTGGGAAGCCATGATCGCCTACGTCCTGAAAGGACATGGCACATAGAAGAAGAATAACATTTGTGACATACTTTTTAGAATGCTTTTAAGAGAGCTGCTGAAGACGGTAAATGGGCGAATAAGGGGAGATGATTATGCAGACGTAGGAATGATAACGGTTAATCCTGGAATTGAAGCGCCCAAAATTGTAGTGATCAGAAAAACATCCCCTTCGGATTCTACTCCACAAAGTAATATATCTTAAGAATAAGCTATCCGAGTGGAACTTACTCCGTACTAATAGAATACGAAGAAAATCTGGGTGATCAGACTCAATAGATAAAGCGTGGTGGAACTTAGCTGAAACGTACTGAGTTTGGGTAACTAAGAAAAGCACAATGACAGATGGAATAATGTCAATTTTCTTCACAATTACAGAAACTGAAGAATACTTCCATGTGGAACACACTATCATGGCATGTTCAAAATCAAATATGACTGCCACGAGCAGCCTAGCAGCTGTTAACACTGATTCGCTTGATGTCAGTGTAGAGCTGATATAAATCTAGACATTTCCATTGCGCCAGGATATGGTGTTGAGACCTACCGTTAAATTTAAACACAGCCAATTCCTGGCGTTTTAGCTAAACAGTACCTATTTACATATTTAAAACTTAAAACTCTACATTGTAAGGTCAGGCAAACATGATATACAAATCTATATGTCAAACTAACAGTAAACAAAAAAAAAAGAATAAAATAGAATTAAAATATATGTACATATTACAAACCTTTTCAGACTAATAATAGATTTCTTTTTGAATAACTGGGAAGTGTTCTTAACAGAGGACGGAAAGTGTGGCACTGAGATCCAAAGGCGTGTTCGTATGTTCGTTGGAAACAACAATAGACGCCATTGAAAATATGAAATATTTCTCAACTTTTGACTACAAATCCATCTTCATCTTCTATGTGCCGTGTCTATTTGGGATGTTGGCGATCATGGCTCTCTACAGTTTCCTGCCTTTTGAATCTCTTAAAAACTTTTGTCTTCAGTGAACAACCAAAAACAAAGAAATTGGTTTTGACGTTTCAATACTTTTACATTAAAGTAGGTTACGGAGATGAACGAAACTTGGTTATAAACAACTGAGAATTTGAAATGAATTGTTTGAACATTATTTTTTATCGATACTTGTATTTAAGTAGATATTGTGTTTTTCATTAAACAGTATTATATATTTATATCTACTGGACTGATTATTTACGATAAATTTTACGATAAATTTTAAAATTTTACGATAAAATTATACGATAAAATTTAAAATTTTACGATAAAATTTAAAATTACGAAAAAAGTTACGATAAATTTTATCGTAAATAATGTTTAATTAAAAACAGAATATCTACTTAAATACGAGTATCGATAAAAAATAATGTTCAAGCAATTCATTAAAGTATGTATATATATAACCCCTTCCTTTATTAGAGCAAACCTCTGGGCTTAGAACTTTTTCTCATTCTTTGTTTATATGGGGTTGAGAATGCATGTCTTAAAATGACATGTTGAAAATGGCTATTTCCCCTCAAAGTTTTAGATATACATTACCGGGCATAATTATTAGGAAACCTCAGTTTTTTTTAAGAAATGATGTATTTCATGCTATTTTTCGTATTTATTGCCAAATGAAAATAGGAGGGTTCTTTTGTTATTATTACTTTGCAAAATTTTCCAAGGCAAGGAAGCAAAGATGAATTAGTCCGAATCAGCCTAATTTTATCTGCCTGTATGTCTGTATTTTTTTCAGACCTTTTATTTTAGTTTATATATATATATATATATATATATGAGAAAGACAGAGAGAGAGAAAGCATGAACATGGAAATGAACAATTCATGGTAACAGTCACACATGGTCTAATGATCGCCTAAGGTGGAATACTCACCATGATATGTTGATTTCTATACCTACGCACTTCCAATCGATAAACGGTTGGCATCCGATATTGAACACTCGTCCTTCTATGAATGCACCAAATTTTAAACAATGTAATTATATATTGTGTGCGTCTGTGCATGTACACGTGTGTTTGCGGACACAGAGAAAAAATAGACATGAGGAAAGAATATATATATGTGTGTGTGTGTGTGTGTGTGTGTGTGTGTGTGTGTGTGTGTGTGTGTGTGTGTGTGTGTGTGTGTGCTTCTCTCTTTCCTCTCTCTGGATTTGGATTAAATAAAGAGAATGAATGTCTCCATTAGAAGTTGCTCATGCCTTACAAAAAGCATCTCTGACAATTTCCGGCCTTTAATGGAATGGTAAATTTTATTCTACACCGGGTCACATAAAAAAATGACATCTTTTAACTCACTGAAATGACAAACAGGTCTCAAAGGTAATAAAATTACAACGAAAGTATGACAAAAAATTATTTCAAGCTTCATAAAATAAGAATCGGTTCCTTTGAGATCCTTCAGCGTTACATGCGCCATTTTGTTTTTATTTTTTTTTATTTTGTCTGTCATTTTTATTTCTTTTTTTTATATTTGTTTTTTAATGAGAAATGTCTATAGAAATTCAGGCGATTCTACCAACCTCTACTTTCGTATATTTACGCTAACTAGCCAGAATATGTACTTAGGAAAACTTTTTACTAAATATTCATCCAATACAAGGCACAAGATCCTCTCAAGTTAGTGGTTACTGAATTGAATTTTTATATGGACACCAGGGGAGGAATAAGTATAGATTACATGGACAGTTTTTGGATAAATAACGTCTGAATCTTTATTCGAAGAGGTTGACATTGTAGAGATTGGGAAAGCACCAACTCCAGAATCTGCTCCTCAAAGTAGCGATTTGTATTATTTTGTTAAGAAGGAATACGAAAGAAACTACACTGATTCGATCCTGTAACTTGGCGGGTCTTAGCTGTAAATGTTTGAACTGGTGAAAGAATCCCGTTCGAAAATTTGTCATAGAGATAGGAATAGAATGGTGACAAGTTTGAGATGTTTTGTCTGTGGGTAAGGGGTTGTAATGTTGAGTGTATTTCATCGCCCACAAGGTGGAGTAGACTCATTTGAACCCTATCATTTTTGTAATTATCCATCATATTATAAGTTGGCTATATCTTTAAATTGTAGAAAGGAACGATGAAATTCCTGGAAAATTTAAGGATTGATTATATATATATATATATATATATATATATATATATATATATATATGTTGTGGAGGAATATCCAGTCTTACCCTGGAATGGGTATGGCCCGGGTTATAAAAGACCGGGACTAGAACGAACTACAGAGTGATCGAGAGTGTTCGTCATTAAACGAGAGTGTCCGTGACTATACAAGAGTCTTCGTCATTACACGGAAGTGATCGAGAGTCTTCGTCATTATACGAGAGATAGAGAGCCATCGACCTTAGACGAGAGAGAGAGAGACGTCACTAGACGGAAGCCTTCTTCTCAAGACGGACGCATACGTCCTAAACAGAGAGATTGCCTTCTTAAATGTTATTCTTGTTAACTGGTCGTTGGTGTACTTGTATTTGGTTTATTGTACTGAGGTATAATAAATCTCTGTTTATATATCCTCAGTGTTAAGAGTTATTTCTTGCACTATTCTTTCTCTGTTTATTCTCTCCCGGGATATAACAATATATATAATCATGAATTAATTGTATATTGCGACACGGAAATTTCTATGTTTCGAGGTAGATTCTCATCATCAGGCAAAGTTTGCTGTTGGTTGTGCTGATGATTTACATTTAAATGAGAAAAACCTTTGGTTTGCTGTGTATGTATGTGGGAAGATATAAAATTTACATGTGTGTTTCTTTTAACTAATCAAAGCAGAGATTCATTTTAGAATATGTCCCCAAAGAATAAATACTAACTTTTTTCCCTTATCTTACATTTCTCCTTTCTTTGTTTTTCCCTCCTTAACGGTCAAGATGCTAACTTGCCTTTAACCTAACCGAATCTATCTCGAAGTATAGAAATTTCCGTGTCGCAATATACAGTTAATTCATAATTCATAATAATTTTGTTTTACTTGTAAATAAATATTTACAAATTTTATGTATGTGGAGTCTTGTGTATGTTAAGTTCCGAACACGGTAAGCACATTGTTACCATGTTCATAATGTTAGTAATGCCTCCATTATTTTTAATCTTCTTTTGCATGTGGATGATGTCATTATATATGGATTGTCAACAAGTATATCACGAATAAGTCCTGAAAGATCCCAGTGTGTGTTTAAATCAGATCGGGTTGATCTTATGTAGGAAAGGTGCAATGTCAACGTTCTAGTCAATTTTGTGGTGGTGTGGCCAATGTAATTGTTTACTAACTTGAATTGCTGAGGAATACAGCTTTTCAAAGGACATATAAATTCGTAAAAAAAACTCTGGTTCAATGCAGTTTAGATTTTGCAGTTGAATTATTATTATTGACGATAAGATTTGTAGTTTTAAATTTTTTGTATAGATAATTTATTTAATTTTCTTGTTTGAGTTATTCGGTGTTGCATAATTTCGGCTGATATTGCGAAGTGAAGATTTGTTTTGTCTCTAATTATTGTGCATTTGGTTTTTGTACACATGTTTGTAGTTGCCGTTGATTATGTTACGAAAAAAAAATTGTTATCGTAATCAAGTAAATAATTTAGAAAGCCGTTGTTGACATACTTTTTTTTTCAAATTGTGGAGTTCTTTGAAGAAAAACTGTTGAGAAGATTAATTCTCGTGCGTTCTTGTGAGGAAATCTTTAATAAAATCAATTTTGTATCTAAGAAGATATTGACTAATAAAATTAAGGTGGCAAGACTTTTTGCCAGTAGGATTTTATCTATTAAAGTAGTGAAAGTATTATTACTAGAATCTACAAGAACACCAAAACAGGGAGTTTTTTTTTTTTTTTGGCTAAGCTCATATGTGAAGTTGAGAACAGAATTTTTTTACAGAAGTAGTTTTAAAATTATCAATAACTTCTTTGTTGTCAGTTAAAAGTAAAAATATCATCAACGTATTGAACATATATTTTTGGTTCGGTCAGTTAGTTAAGTGCCATACGTGAAACACGCTTGGGAGATCATGCCTCAAAGAGATATGACTGACTGGGCAGAAGATTATCCCGCAGTAGGTTGCCATTGCTTTCTGCAGTAGACTGGTTGACAGCCAAGGCTATAGAACCCAATCTGTCCTGTTATTTAACCCATAACTGGAAGGAAGAGACAGATTAATACCTTTCCCAAAGGTATTTGCGCGTAAGTGAATACAATGGATTTAGCTGGAATTCGAACTGGGCTCCTCGGCTTCTCGGCTTCTCGTTCCGAGTCGATATCCACTGCTCCACAACTTTTTTAAAAAACGATGTTTTAAACATGGGACATAAAAAAAAAGCACGGACTAAGACGGTTTCTCATTTTTACACCATTAGTTTGCGTGTAAATATTGCCATGGTTGTCGTAAAAAGGAACTTTAATGGGGTACACAGGTAAAAGCTTTCTAAGAATATTACAATTGATAAATGAGGGTGGGATTGAATTCTGTTAATTATTATGTCAACAGTTTCAGCAACGGGTGCATTAGTAAATAGATTTTCGACATCAAGTTTATATATATATATGTATATATATATATATATATATATATATATATATATTAATGCAGGTTTCATTGAATAATATAGACAAGTTTTGTCTATTAATTTTGTGTAGGATCCGTTCATACCGTCTGATATACTTGATGGTGATGTCGTTGAAAGACAACAAAAAATCACAGTATTTGTTGAATTTTTTATCGGGTCTAAGCTTTCGGCTCACATAAGCCATTATCAAAGAGTAAATATTAACACACAGTAAACATAGAACATTTAAGCTATTAACAATAAAGATAATTGAATTGAAAATATAAGTCCATCCCTACCGTGGCGGATGGCCGAAGACAGTGACAAAATAGTGGTGTTGTGGTCTCTGGTCTGATTACAGACATTTGAGTACATTATTGGAAATATCGAAATTGATTGTATTCAAACCAGGTTTAAATTGTTTAATGTAGAGTGCTTCGAGGATTTTTAGTTTCTGCTTATTATTTTCTTGTTTGAGTATGTACGTGTTATCAACAAGCGTTTTTCTCAGAAGTGTGCGTTGATAACCGTGTTGTACTAAATGACGGAATATATTTGAATTTTTATTTAAGTGCAACGTCAGACGCCGTGAGAGCGAATTTGTGGTGTGGCCGATGTAGATATTATTGAGGTTGTTAGAGATACATTCTCTAAATGGACATATGAATTTATATACTACATTGGTTTTTTGCCAATCACTAATGGTGGGGGAAGAGTCGTTGCGGACAAATGAATTAGATGTAGTGGATTTAGTGTAATATATAATGAACCTAATTCTTTTGTTAGAGTCTGTCGGAGAAATATTAGTATTTATGAGTTTTTTTAGGATGTTTTCATCTAGTTGGTAGTTGGAGTGCATCTGGCTACGGTATATATATATATATATTTTAAATCAGATACTTTAATCTAAGTGAAAAAAGCAGGAAGGTAAATTCCAAAAACCCGATCCTAATTAATGTTAAAAATTTTATTTTAATATTAAAAAATGATACAGGAAGAGAGCTCCATGTAATAAAATATTACAGAGCAAATACAAATTAAAAAAGGATTAATTCAATGATGTTGAATGACCATTTCGATGTGGGGATTTTCACATCGAAATGGTCATTCAACATCATTGAATTAATCCTTTTTTAATTTATATATACATATATATATATATAGGAAGTAGATTAAATCCCACATGTTCTTAATTTATTTGTTAAAATCTTATTTTTAATGGATACCCATATTTAAGTAAAGACTCTGTTTTTTACTAATAAACAGTATATTTATTTACATATACCGGCCTGAATAATCAAAAATTCTTGTTAGAAAAGTATGCCTCCACCGGAAGGATTCGATTAGAAAAGTATGCCTCCACCGGAAGGATTCGATTAGAAAAGTATGCCTCCACCGGAAGGATTCGATTCTTTGTCCCCTAACCGAAACTGTCACGACACTACAGATCTAATGACCATTTACCCTAGGCGACGTAGGTTTGAATCTCTGCCGGAGAAAGCATATCTTTTTTCACAAATTTTCCTGATTTTAACAAGTTCAATTCATTAGTGTCATATAAATCTTCTAACAAAATGTCTTGGTTATCCGTTTACTTGCTTCCCCGACAGCTACAATCTCCAAGAATTTAAATGTACAGTCAATCGTCAAATCTCATTAACTCCTCTCTGTCATGCTCTCATTTCATATTTTAGTATTCTCATTCCTTTCTTGCCCGCTTTCTGACACCCCCTGTCACTCCTTTTCATAACTTTACTCCGCTGTAACCCCCTGCACAACAGTGGCAATAGAATGCCTTGCTTGGGACGATACGGTTATTAAAAAAAAATTCAATTCATCTTTGTCATATACTGTCATATAAATCTTCTAAAAAATATCTCCATTATGACATCTTCAATTTATTAATGTCATATCATGTCACATAAATCTTTTAACAAAATTTCTCGTTTACATCAAGTTGAATTAATTAATGATATATAATGTCATATAAATTTCCTATCAAGATTTCTCTATTAAACGTTCAATTCATTAATCTAAACTTATTTATAAATGTAACTTTGTGTGTGTGTGTGTGTGTGTGTGTGTGTGTGTGTGTGTGTATCTGTTTGTGTGTGTGTGTGTGTGTGTGTGTGTATCTGTTTGTGTGTGTGTGTGTCTGTGTCCGTTACCTATAGAGTCCGAAACGGCTGAACCAATTTTCTTGAAAATTTACACAGTTGTTGTACTATAAGCGTCTGCGAGTGTTCTTAGCTAGGCTTTGTGTCGAGGTACACCCGATAAATTTCGAAAATCAATAATCGAAAAAATCGGGTTATAGAAGGAGTGGTCTGATTTATTCACATTTGATACACTCATGGACAAAGACATAACAAACGATATTCAGAAGTTTCAAGATTGCAGTTCTTACAATAGTGCAAAAAATTGATTATATATATATATATATATATATAAGGCAAGATATTTGTGTGTGTGTCTGTTTATCTGCCTGTATGTCTGTATTTTTTTTCAGCCCTTTTATTTTAGTTTATTGCTTCGGGTTTGGCTCTAAGCAGGTATAATTGTAGTTCTTAACCTCAGCCATGATACCATTTACTCAGAGGACTTATTTAGACTTCAAAATTGAGTTTACGACAAACAACTTATTTGATATCGATAGCAGGAAATCAAAATTTAACTTACATCCATTCATTTTTCTTTCAGTCTACGGTTTCGCTTTAACTTGAAACAACTATTGCTTTTTAGTCTTTCTTGCCAACGTCCAAAGAGTCTGAGCTCCAGGACCATGGATTAGTTTTAAAGTTTTCATTACACCCGAGCAATGCCGGACTATACTGCTAGTATAATATAAATGTCATATAGCTCTTCTAACAAGATTTCTCGACTATAACTATTTCAGTTCATTTACGTCTTATAAACCATTCCAACTTCTTCACCCGTAGAGAGGCAACTAAAAAATAAGGTTAGCTTCGAAACGCGAAAAGTTTTGTGTAGTGATACTATGAATTTATAAACCATTGTAACTACTATTACAATATATATATATATATATATATATATATATATATATATATATATATATATATATATATACACAAAATCTAAAGCGAGCCAAAACCTACCGCGGTTTCACACTACGGATCGTCGTTGTTCGAACCCGCCCATAATCTGCTTAATGCTAAGACCGAAATTCTAAACAAATGTAAGTTTCATAAACTTAAATTCATTGCTTAGTGTGAGAGCGTAGTGTTAATTTTTTTTTTTTATCTATGTGTTTATTTTTTCTAATTTAGTGTGTTTTGCATTTTTTGTTCTAACCCCCCTTTTGTTGTTGGTATGGTTCCTCCCTATCTTAGTGTATATCTATTTATTTGGTTTTATCTTTAGTGTTTCAGCCTTTGCCCTGACGGTAGGTTTTGGCTCGCTTTAGATTTTTGTGTGTCTTTGCTCTACTTTTGTATATCTTTTTTTGTACTTTGTATCGAGCACTTTTTCTTGTGGCTGGTTCCGTTTGGGTTTTTTTTTTCTTTGCTGCGGAGTATTGAATGTTTTGTTCTTGTTCCGCGGGTTTCTTTTTTTCTCCCCATTTATCCGACGCCTTAGTGCACCGGATTGTAACGGAATTAGGTTCTGTTTGTTAGTGGTTTTTTTGAAGGTTTATTTTAGTATAAATTTACGGCCTACATACTTACAGAGTCTATTTAGTTATTATTTTGATTTATATATATATATATATATATATATATATATATATATATATATTAATACAGGTTTCGTTGAATAACATAGACAAGTTTTGTCAGATCGGCCTGTATGTTCGGTTTCTGAATGTTCAGATTCTTTTTCTGTGAGTGTAAGTGATGATGCGCCTACAATTAGAGTAGAGGGATGTGCGTTGTAGTACAGTGGATATCGGCTCGGAACGAGAAACCGGGGAGCCGAGTTCGAATTCCAGTTGAATCCATTGTATTCACTTACGCGCAAATACCCTTGGGAAAGGTATTAATCCGTCTCTTCCTTCCAGTTATGGGTTAAATAACAGGACAGATTGGGTTCTATAGCCTTGGTCGGCAACCAGTCTACCGCAGAAAGCAATGGCAACCTACTGCGGGATAATCTCCTGCCCAGTCAGTCATGTCTCTTTCGAGACATGATCGCCCAAGCGTGTTTCACGTATGGCACTTTAACTGACTGACCATGCCAGAGATTTCATCTTAACATGTAAAACCTTGTGTATGCATTCAAGTTATAGGGCAGAAGTTCGTCGGTGATTCTATACGCGATCAGATTCGTGCATTTCGGCGGTTCCTGCATCGTATATTTTTCTAACCCTCTATGACCTTCAAGTGACGCCCACAAGTAAATGGCTTGAGATGCGAGGACCAGGAAGGCAAATTCACTATCGATGCTTACTCGATGGCTTTCACATGTCCATTTATTTTCCATGAAAACGCATCGTCCGCTGAAAGAGCGCTGCGGATATGGCATTTTGAAGGCATATCACTTGTTTTTTTTTAATCAGATCACCCCAAGCAAGGCGTAACGCCAGTGATGCGAAGGAGACTACGTAAGAGTAAAAAGATTGGAAAAGAGAAAGCCAGAAACTACATCCTAAACAGGGAACAGGGGATGAGCCTCTTCACGTGTTCAATAGACTTTGGTGGGGTGTGAACCGGGCGATAGTTTGGTCTATCTACTCCAATTGAAAAAAAAAGAAAAGGAAAAAGAAAAGAGTGAAGAGATTGGAAAAGAGAAAGCCGGAAACCACATCCTAAACAGGGAAAAAGGGATGAGCCTCTTCACCTGTTCAATAGACTTTGGTGGAGTGTGAACCGGGCGATAGTTTGGTCTATCTACTCCAATTGAAAAAAAAAAGAAAAGGAAAAAGAAAAGACTGAAGAGATTGGAAAAGAGAAAGCCGGAAACCCCATCCTAAACAGGGAAAAAGGGATGAGCCTCTTCACCTGTTCAATAGACTTTGGTGGGGTGTGAACCGGGCGATAGTTTGGTCTATTTACTCCAATTTAAAAAAAAGGGAAAAGGAAAAAGAAAAGAGTGAAGAGATTGGAAAAGAGAAAGCCGGAAACCACATCCTAAATAGTGAAAAAGGGATGAGCCTCTTCACCTGTTCAATAGACTTTGGTGGAGTGTGAACCGGGCGATAGTTTGGTCTATCTACTCCATTTGAAAAAAGAGAAAAGGAAAAAGAAAAGAGTGAAAAGATTGGAAACGAGAAAGCCGGAAACCGCATCCTAAACAGGGAACAAGGGATGAGTCCCTTCACCTGTTCAATAGACGTGGGTGGAGTGTGAACCGGGCGATAGTTTGGTCTATTTACTCCAATTTAAAAAAAAGGGAAAAGGAAAAAGAAAAGAGTGAAGAGATTGGAAAAGAGAAAGCCGGAAACCACATCCTAAACAGGGAAAAAGTCATGAGCCTCTTCACCTGTTCAATAGACGTGAGTGGAGTGTGAACTGGGAAAATATGAATTTTGCTTCCCTTATATCATGTACCCAATCATAATATGATTTTGGTGATTGTGTGACCTTTTATTTAGAAAAGATTAAAAAGCCTTATCACAGTGCATAGTAGCTCGGATATTTTTTTCTTTGTTTTCCACCTTAAGTTAAGTAGGATGTGCGTTGTGGTGCAGTGGATATAGGCTCGGAACGACTAATCTTTACAGCATATTCCATTGGCCATCAATTTGGAACGAGAAATCGGGGAGCCGAGTTCGAATTCTAGTTGAATTCTTTGCATTCATTTACGCACAAACACGTTCGGAAAAGTATGAATCCGTCTCTTCACGCCAGTTTTGGGTTAAATAATAGGACAGATTGGGTTCTATAGCCTTTGCTTGCAACCAGTCTACCGCAGAAAGCAATGGACTAATCTTCTATCCAGTCAGTCATGTTTGTTTCGAGACATAATCACCCAAAGCATGTATCACGTATGGCACTTAACTGACTGACCTGCACAAATACCCTTGGGAAAGGTATTAATCCGTCTCCTTTCTTCAGTTACGGGTTAAATAATAGGACAGATTGGGTTGTATAGCCTTGGCTGGCAACCAATCTACTGCAGACAGCAATGACAAACTACTGCGGGATAATCTTCTGCCCAGTCATTCATGTCTCTTTCGATACATGATCGTTCAAAGCTTGTATCTCGTATGGCATTTTAATGAATGACTAAAACGCCTTATCACAATGCAGTCACGTAATAAAAATTTAGTATATAGAGACAGTAAGAATAAATTGCAATGCATTCCTGTAGTAAATCAATTTAAAATATATTTCTTTCGTGAAATTATTTACAATGCAATTCCAATAGAAAAATCATTTCATTTTTTTTTTTAAGTGAGTTTGTAGCGGATAAGAAATTAATTAAAATCAACGCCCTTCTTCTTCACTTTTACAAAAATTCACAATGACGTGTGAAATCCTGGTTTTACCAAATAGAAAAAGGATTGACCATCTGCTTAACGAAAAATATCGAAACCAGATTTCGCAAGTAGGTGTTAAAATGATTTTTGACCAATGGGAGCGATTTGTAAGACTTGGAAGGACTTGGCGATCCAGTGTGAAATTCAAAAGGACTATATAAATGACCTAGGCGTCAGTCAAGAGTCAGAGATGGGAGCAGCTAGAGACACCGCTAAAATGTAACGAGGGAAGATTCAGGTCAACTCGGACATTGTCCTATTTCTCTCTCTCTTTCTCCTTATCTATTTCAACAATTACTACTAGAACATTTTTTACGAACTCTTCATACACTTAACTTTCTCAATGAACATTAACTTCTGCAACTTATGTTATTCCTCCTTTAATAAATTTCTATTTGAAATGCAAAATATATATTTTATTCTTCTTACGCTATCCCACACAATTCCACATATTCCAACCTGCCGACAATCACCCTTCTGATGATGAAAAACCTTCTGATGATAGTTCTGCATAAAACCTGTAAGTTGTAAGGAGTTCGGTTAAATCTGACACTAGGCCGAATGCAAAGAAACGTTAACCAGCTTTTTATAGCTACACTGGTGACTACGACGTACAAGGAACACGCACCTCACGCTTAAAGTTCACTCCAAGCAAGGCATTAAAGTCACTAAGACACAAGTGATTATCTGGTGTGGAAGAATTGAAAAACTCAAACTAAGAAGCGAGAACAATAGCTTCGAAAATACGCACATTCTGTATCGCAGGAGGATGTCGTCAGTGATATATTTTACTCAGGTCACTGGGCAGTTTCGGGTCTTGCAACATCATACTACCCTCGCTGAGTTGACCCCGTCAGAGCTGATCAGATTCCAACGCATCCTCCTTCTGTTCTATGCTATACGACACTGATTTATTTTTCTAAGCCGACTTGTGTTTAATACTGGCAGGAAACACATAAGAAAAGTCCATAGCATTCGGGTAAGTTGAGTTTTTCAAGCAGTCGGAAAAAAAGTTTCATTTAATTTTTTTTTTTTTTTTAAGCATATCACCCCAAGCAAGGCGAAAACGCCACTGATGCGCAGGGTGCTACGTAAGAGTGAAGATTGGAAAAGAGAAAAACCGGAAACCACATCCTAAACAGGAAACAACGGATGAGCCTCTTCACCTGTTCAATAGACTTGGGTGGAGTGTGAACCGGGCAATTAAACACCAACTTCAGTCTAAAATTACAAGACAAATAATTCCCCTTCCCCCCCCGAGAAAAAAGAGATTACACGTAAACTTAGAACCACGAATATTAACATAAAATACATCGATATGTACATGTATATATAGGATACAAAATTGTCGTTTTTAAAGTTAAAATTCCTAAAAATAAATAAAATTATTAACTAAATAATAATAATAATAATAATAATAATAATAATAGAGTAATCAGGAAAACATGCTTTCCGAAATAAAAGCGCATCAGATGATGAAAATGGATCTCATTTATTGTAAAAAATATTTAAAATTCACAATGCACATACGAATAACACAGGACGCGTTGAAATAACTCCTGTTAGAAGATACAAAGTGGGTCAAACGTAGGGGAACAGTAAGTGGAATGGGTTTGTGTTTAGTTTGTATTTACAAGATTTCCCCTCCACGTTATCTAAGGCCAGTCCGTGATTACCTGGATAAAACATTCCCTGAGAAATGTAATTACTGAAGAGGTCCAATTGACTGGCCAGCACGTTCACCTGACTTGATCCCAATGGATTTCTTCTTTTTTGGTAGTATTCAAGAATAAAGTTTACAGTCAGAAACCAATAAGTGTCGTGGATTTAAAAATATTGCATTAAAGATGCATTTCAAGAATTTAATACATAAAGAGACTTGTTCAAAAGTGTTTGTGGAATCGTGAGATGGTGATTTCAAAGTTATTTAAATTGCGTTTGAAAACAGTTTGAGCGCCTACGTTGATAATATTTAAACGCTTTTCTGTGTTTGTACAAAATAAGCTTGAATTATCAATGTAATAATTGTAGTAGTAAATATAATTGTATATGTAATCTCAAAATAAATGTTATTATTTACTGTCCACCTACATTTGGATCACCCAGTATACAAGAGGTTTTTTCATATATAACAATTCATATACAGAAGGATAAAGTTATAGTTATAAGTTGGTGCTTTGGGAGTTCAAATGTAAATGTTCTGGTGCATACAAGAGAGAGGCGGGGCCGACGTGTATCCTGTTCCATCTATATATATATATATATATATATATATATATATATATATATATATATATAAGAGACAATGAATGTCTATTATGTTTAATCATGAGCCGTTCTAAACGTCGTATTTTTGCTTTAATTTCAGTTGAAAATAAAGACAAAAATTCTCCAACATTTGGATAATTATTTATTGGTTTTCTTCTAAGCTTTCGGCTCACATGAGCCATCTTCAGAGAGGTAGGTTAAACTGAAATATTATAAAATCCACCATCACCGGTGATTTTATTTTGTGTTGACATAAAACTCCGCTTGGCAACGGCAATAGTTACCAAAAATAATAAACGCAGTTCTTAAGTTTGCGATGCGGTTTTATGACGTCACACCGCGGGATAGCGCGAAATGACAACAAAACCATCTAGTCAAATGCAATGTAATATGTTATTTCCTGTTTTAAAGTTGATTTTATTGAGTGTTGGTTGTTATGATTTGATGTACATGGCCTCCAATATCTGCAGGTTCCTCTTACTGTGTGTATGAGTAAGGATCACCGTATTGTTGACCAAAATCTGTCTGATATTACCTACATGTTTATTTTTTTCAGAGAAATGTTGTTTAATAGTACTCTGATCAGAAAGATGACATGTAAGTCTACGGGAGAGCGTGGTTGTGGTAAAACCAATATATGTACTAGGTTTTTGATTAGTATCAGAGATGCAATCTCTGAATGGGCATGTAAATTGGTACACTACATTGGTTTTTTGTAAAGATTTTAGTTTAGTGCCTGTTGGGTTATTATAGACTATGAGGTCAATTGTTTTAAACTTTTTATAATATATAATGAGTTTAATTTGATTATTACTTTCGACTGGTTTAACATTTCTACGTATTATGTTTTTGAGAGTTTTTTCATCTTGTTTATAATTATTATGTATTTGGTTGCAATAGTATAAGTTAATAGTGTTATGTTTATTTTGATGTAAACCATTATTATTAATAATATTATCATTATTGTTAGAGCTATTGTTAAGTTTGTTGAGATACATTTTAATTTGTTGATCAATAACGGAGTTAGGAAATCTATTATTGACTAGTGTTTGCTTAATGTTGTGTAATTCTTTATAAAATATAGATTTGGAAGATATCATTTGTGTGCGTTGAAGTAAGTTTTTTATAACAGCTAACTTATATCGTTGGGGGCATTCACTATTATAATTAAGACACGAATTTATGCTAGTTGGTTTCCTATATAGAGAAGTAGTAAATTTATGTGTGCTAGAATCAATGAATACATCAAGGAATGGGAGTTTTTTTTTGTCTTTATTTTCAACTGAAATTAAAGCAAATATACGACGTTTAGAACGGCTCATGATTAAACATAATAGACATTCATTGTCTCTTATATTTAATAGCATATGTCTAGAAAATTACTTGCTGCCTCGATATACTAAATATATATATAGATAGATAGATAGATAGATAGATAGATAGATAGATAGATAGATAGATAGAGTTTTATGGGGGTCGCAAGTTTGTATCTTGCCGGAAAACAGATATATATATATATATATATATAGTGACGAACTCTATAAAAATAAATGTGAACATAAAATTATTTTTTAAATAAATCTTTCCTTTTATATAAAAAAAAATTACAACAAATAAATAGATAGACCAAAAAATTATATTTTATAAAAAAAAACTTTATAAAAAAAAACTTTATAACAAATAAATAAATAGACTGAAAATGAAAAGTAAGTAAAAAATATAGATCTGGTGCTGAATGAGAATACCACACCAAAAGTAATAAAACTGAAGGGAAAGAAGGGAAAATGATAGGATCAGGTTAAAGGCAGGTTAACATCTTGACCGTCAAGGAGGGAGAAGAAACAAGGGAAAATGGTAGGATGAGGGAGAAAAAAAGGAAAAAAAGAGAAAAAGTTGGTTAGTATGTATTCTTTGGGGCCAAATCCCAAAATGAATCTTCGCTCTGATTAGCCAAAAGAAGCGCATATGTAAATTTTTATATCCTCCCACATACATACACAGCACAGTAAAGGTTTTTCTCATTTAAATATAAATCATCTGCACAACCAACAGCAACATTACCTGATGATGAGAATCTATCTCGAAACATAGAAATTTCAGTGTCGCAATGTACAATTAATTCATAACTATATAATTATATTAAGCTCTATAATACTCATTATATTCAGCACTGTTCGTAATAAAATCAATGCCAGAGCACACAAAATAAAAGAAATGTTGAGTCTTCTTCACCTGGAATTATATATATATATATATATATATATATATAAAAATGCTAAAACAGAACGAAACAGGATGAAACATTTAATGCTCAAAATGTAATTGTCAATATAATTGTTGTATTAGTAAATATAATTGCACAATCTCTAACGCAATTTCATATAATTGTACAATCTCTAACGCAATTTCATATAATTGTTAAATCTCTAACGTAATTTCATATAATTGTACAATCCTAACGCAATTTCATATAATTGTGCAATCTCTAATGCAATTTCATATAATTGTACAATCCTAATGCAATTTCATATAATTGTACAATCTCTAGTTCAATTTCATATAATTGTACAATCCTAACGCAATTTCATATAATTGTACAATCCCAACGCAATTTCATATAATTGTACAATCTCTAGTTCAATTTCATATAATTGTACAATCCTAACGCAATTTCATATAATTGTACAATCCTAATGCAATTTCATAGAATTGTACAATCTCTAGTTCAATTTCATATAATTGTACAATCCTAACGCAATTTCATAGAATTGTACAATCTCTAGTTCAATTTCATATAATTGTACAATCCTAACGCAATTTCATATAATTGTACAATCCTAACGCAATTTCATATAATTGTACAATCTCTAGTTCAATTTCATATAATTGTACAATCCTAACGCAATTTCATATAATTGTACAATCCTAATGCAATTTCATATAATTGTACAATCTCTAGTGCAATTTCATATAATTGTACAATCCTAACGCAATTTCATAGAATTGTACAATCTCTAGTTCAATTTCATATAATTGTACAATCCTAACGCAATTTCATATAATTGTACAATCCTAATGCAATTTCATATAATTGTACAATCTCTAGTTCAATTTCATATAATTGTACAATCCTAACGCAATTTCATATAATTGTACAATCCTAACGCAATTTCATATAATTGTACAATCTCTAGTTCAATTTCATATAATTGTACAATCCTAACGCAATTTCATATAATTGTACAATCTCTAGTTCAATTTCATATAATTGTACAATCCTAACGCAATTTCAAATAATTGTACAATCTCTAGTGCAATTTCATATAATTGTACAATCCTAACGCAATTTCATATAATTGTACAATCCTAACGCAATTTCATATAATTGTACAATCCTAACGCAATTTCAAATAATTGTACAATCTCTAGTGCAATTTCATATAATTGTACAATCCTAACGCAATTTCATATAATTGTACAATCTCTAGTGCAATTTCATATAATTGTACAATCCTAACGCAATTTCATATAATTGTACAATCCTAACGCAATTTCATATAATTGTACAATCTCTAGTGCAATTTCATATAATTGTACGATCCTAACGCAATTTCATATAATTGTACAATCCTAACGCAATTTCATATAATTGTACAATCCTAACGCAATTTCATATAATTGTACAATCCTAACGCAGTTTCATATAATTGTACAATCCTAACGCAATCTCAAAATAAATGTTCTTATTTACTTTCCACCTACATTTGTACCTATGTCCACCTACTTTTGAACCACCCTGGATATATATATTTAATAAATATCAGTCACATATTCAAGCTTCACTGTTGAAAAGCGTCACTAACTTGGGACTCTACATAAAAATGCCTTTTTAAATAATTTTTTCATAGAAAGTTACTTCAGTAATTCTACAAAAATAGGAAGTGTGTCAGACAAAGATGCGTCTTTTCACCGAACTTATTCAACTTGATATAGTCGGTGACTCTGAAACAATTTAGAGTCCTTCCAGGATTCATTATTGGTGGTGATTATCTTACTGGGAAGTGTTCTAACAGAAGACGGAAAGTGCGAAACAGAGATCCGGAGGCGACTTGGCATAACGAGGGAAGCATTCCAGAAGATGAGTAATGTATTAAGAAACAAAACAATTTCGCTAGAAACAAAGTAGAGAGTACTGGATTGCTATGTGATGTCAGTTCTTCAATATGGCAGTGAATGCTGGACAATATCATCAAAGATGAAGGGCAAACTTGAAGCAACTGAAATGTGGTTCTACAGAAGGATACTGCGAATATCATGGATCGAGCATGTGAGCAATGATGATGCTTTGGAAAGGATGGAAACGAAAAGGAATTTCATATTGAACACTAGAAAGAGACAGCTGAAGTTCCTGGGACATGCAATGAGGAAAAAAGGGTTTGGAGACCCTGATACTAACAGGCCAGATAGAGGGAAAAAGAGACAGCGGATAACATATTTGAAGGATCTAATCAGGTGAATGACGGAACGAGGTTTTCATGGTGTAACCAGGAGATGGCGTGCTAAGAGGCACCAGGGATAGGGAGACGTGTAAAGCCATGATCGCCTACGTCCTGAAAGGACAGAGCACATAGAAGAATATATATGCCAACTGTTTATGAGAAATTCTAATGTGGATATAAAGTGGGGGATCACTTCTATATTATAATCAATATATAAACTGATCCCTCATTTAGTGGCCATGGTAGTTTCTTTACATTTATATTATAGATTTATGGGCTTGAGCTAGTGGATGACAGAACGAGTGTTGCATGGTGCACAAAAAGAAGGCATGCTAAGAGCCACCAGGGATAGGGAGACGTGTAAAGCCATGATCGCCTACGTCCTGAAAGGACAGGGCACATAAAAGAAGAGGAAGAAGAATCTTAACATCTAATATGCAGATAATACTATATTGATTGCTAACAGAGAGAGAAAAATCTAAGAGGTTGTAGTAAAAATAGTGAAAGTAAGCGAAAATAAAGGAATAAATATCAATTATTATTCGAAGGCAGAATGAATGCTTGTTAGCAAAAAAGAAAAAACCCAACATTCAATTTACTATCTAGAGATACCAAAACGAAACAAGTACGTAAATATGAATATCTGGGTAGTGTTTTAACGACAGAACTGAAAATACGACACTCGAATGTGAGGGCGGATTAAAATATCAATAGGCGCCATTCAAATGCTAAGCAAAATATAACGAAACAGGTAATTTCCGTTAGAAACAAAGAGAAAAGTATTAAACTGTTATATAATATCAGTCCCTCTCTACGGCTGTGAACATCCGACATCATCATCATCATCTCATCCGTTACACTATTGGGCATAACGGATGAGATGATGATGATGGGCAGCAACTTTTTGTTACTGTTTCCGTAACAAATTGTTTATTTATGGGGCAGGCTTGTTAGTCCTGCGACTAACCCCTAAACCTTGAGGACTGGCGGACCACTCTTGGTCCTTACGGTTACAGCACCTGGTATTCCCAAACGGTCACCCATCTAAGTACTGACCAGGCTCGATGTTGCGTAAGTTCAGTGTATTCAACACGATATAGCAGTAAGCGAATGTTTGACAGTCTCCTTCCAATTGAACAAGAAACTAATGTTAAGAGAATTGTGGTTCTACAGAAGGATGGTTGAAATACCTTTGACAGAATATGAGTAGTATGGAAGCTTTAGAGAAAATGGGTACAAAAGAATGCTTATACGGAGAATCAGAAAGAGAAAATGGAAATTTCTTTGACAAATACCGTATGTCTGCGTATAAGGCGATCTTTGAATCTAAAATCATTCCTTTAAAATAGGGAGCAGTCTTATACTCCAGGTATGAATTGTGAACCTTAAATGCTCTTTGGATTCTTCTTTAAGAGCGAAAAATGCCTTTCCAAGGCTAAGCAATGTATTAAGAAAATAAGAGAAAAATCGAAACTGGTCTATAATATCAGTTATACTCTACGACACTGGAGGTTTGACAGTCTGTCCTTAAATATTCTTGCCATAACTGGTTGGAAGCTCCTGCTATTGGTCTTGAGGTTATTGACAAAATCAATAGGAGGTTCTGCAATATAATCGATCCTGACTTGGCAGGACACCTTCAGTCACTTTCTCACCGACGGGATATGGCTTCCTATTATTTTTTCTACAAGCGTTTTTATGGCAACTGTTCCGAAGGATTTTTTGGCCGGTACCCCAACCATATGTATTAACTCCTGGTACTAGATTGGAATCAAGGTCCCACTCTTTTACTGTCGAATTAGTTAAATTCTTCTTCTACTCTTATTTGCTCGCACTTCCCGTATATAGAACTCACTTCCATTTGCTTACTTCCCTGATAGCTACAAGATTCAAAAGTTTAAATGCAACATCAATTGTCATCTTTTATTTAATTGATTACCATCCATCTTCTTATCCTTTCTTAGATATCGCTTTTACCTTGTTTATTCTCTCACTGTACATCGATTTACACCAGTAGCATTTCTGCCTTACTAAACGATTATAAAAAAATGAAGTAGAAACTTGAAGGAATAGAAATATTGTTCTACAGAAGGAGGCTGAGAATACCATAGAACGAACATGTGAGGAACGATAACGTTTTAGAAAAACAAAACAAAAGGAACACTTATATTTAATACTAGCAGTATAGCCCGGCGTTGCTCGTGTGTAATGAAAGGTTTAAAACTAATCCATGGTCCTGGAGCTCAGACTCTTTGGACGTTGGCACGAAAGACTAAAAACCAATAGTTGTTTCCGGTTATATCGAAACCGTAGACTGAAAGAAAAATGAATGGATGCAAGTCAAATTTTGATTACCTGGTATCGATATCAAATGATTTTTTCGTCGTAAACTCAATATTGAAGGCTAAATAAGTCCTCTGAGTAAATGGTATCATAGCTGAGACTAAGAACTACAATTATACCTACTTAGAGCCAAACCCGAAGAGAAAACTAAAATAAAATTGCTGAAAAAAATACAGACATACTGGCAGATAAACAGACACACACATAAACATCTTGCCTTTTATATATATATATATATATATATATATATATATATATATATTATCGATTTTCTGCACTATTGTAAGAACTGCAACCTTCGTTTTTTATGTATTTGCCTATGAGTGTATCAAATTTGATTAAAAACGGACCACTCCTTCTATAACCCGATTTTCTCGATTATCGATTTTCGATATTTATCGGGGGTACCTCGACACAAAACCTAGCTAAAAACACCCTCAGACGTTTATAGTACAACTGTGTAAATTTTCAAGAAAATCGGTTCAGCTGTTTCGGAGTCTATAAGTAACGGACACACACACATACTCAGACCTACACACACATACACACACACAGACAAATTTCTATTTATAAATAAGTTTAGATAAGGAATGAAAAAAGAAGGATTAGAAAATTTAATGCCCACATGGTCTTACATTTGATACTCACATGAACAGCGTGAAATCCAAAGGGACAGAGGAAAACGACGCAAAACCTCTCTAATGAGTTTCAGTAAAAAGATAACAGAAAAGATTTTAGTAGATATAACAAAAAGACAAAACGTTTTAAGAACAAGAAATTGTGGAGAGTCATGATCACTAACTTATTCAAGGAACACGGCATATAGAAGAAGAAAAAGCATGTATTGTGAATTTTATTTTATCATACGGCTGCCATGAATCTTACCATGGTATGCGCCATCGCATTTTTATAAACGGAAGTACAGAAAATTTTAACTCTATCAAAAATATATATTTTTTAAATAATTTTACCCCAAGCAAGGCATTCCACTACCACTATTTCGCAGGAGGTTACATAGGGGAAAGTGATAAAAAAAGAGTGGTTAGATATAGGAAATGTCAGAAGTGGTGTGATAGACGGGTAAGGATACCGAGGATGAGGGTTGGGTAGATGGGAAGAGTGTTTAAGAGAATGGATGCGAGTTAGTGTGTTAGGATGTGTCTATTGACCTTACATTTAAACTTCTGGAGATTGTAGCTGTCGAGGAAGCAAGTATATGGAAGGAAATTCCACAGGCGGGAAGTGCGAGAAAAGAAGCTGTTGAAGTAGAAATTGCGGTTACATTTTATCGGTTTCACTGTAAAAGGGTGGGACCTAGTTGCTAATCTAGTATCTCGTGCAAATTTGTACCAGTGATCTAAGTTCATCGGAGCAGAAGCCGTGAAAGTATTTATAGAAGAGGCACAGGGAAGCCACGTCACGCTGGTGAGAGAGTGACTGCAGCTGGGCTGCCAAGTCGGTATCGATCACATTACAGATTATCCGTTGTATTTTGTCAAGAACCCCGAGGAGAATAGCAGGGGCACCCGACCAGATGTGGTAGCAGTATTCCATACACGGGTTTGGAAAAGTTTTACAATATATAAATTTTATCATTGTTTAATCACATTATGATTGAAGATGAAAAAGTGAGAAACTTTAAGCTGTGATTTTCAAAAGAACTTTTGCCCATTTGTCCGTTGGTCGGTGCCGCGATTAGAAGGAATATAATTAGGAAATCTAATTCAGGAGTGTAGATTACAAGTTGTCATATCAACGACAGCTTACAACCAGCCAGTCTCAGAAACGATGATATGATTGGACCTGAGCCAAAGACTGATCTTACATGTCAAATTTTGTCGATGATTTTTAGTGTGTTTGTGTACGTGTAGATAGAATGTTTGATGGGCTGTTGAGTGAGGAATTGCTGTATTGGCAATTATGACACTCATTCTCATCATATCTTGGATCATTTCTCTCACAAGCAACGTTGTTTGGGAACAAGCTTTCTCAAGAAAGGATTCGATATCATTAGCGAAGTTCGAGATAAAGAAAGAAAAATAAGTGACAGAAATTAAAGAAAAAACATAGAAAAAGAAAGAAAGAAAGAAAGAAAGAAAAGCAATCAACGTGTTTGGACATAAGAAAGAAAGAAAGAAAGAAAGAAAGAAAGAAAAAAAGAAAGAAAGAAACGAAAAATTAGTTAAAGAAAGTAAAGAAAAACACAAAGAAAGAAACGCAAAAAAGAAAAGCAAAAAGAAAGAATCAATTAAAGAAAAGAAAATGTACGAAAAAGTCAGTGAAATAAATTAAAGAAAAGACACGAAGAAAGAAAGGCAGAAAGAAAAAGAAAGAAAGAAAAAAGAAAGAGGGAATGAAAGAAAGAAAAGAAAAAATATGTGAAAGAAATTAAAGAAAAAACACAAAGAAGAAAAGAAAGGGAAAAATAAAGAAAAGAAAAGATAAAAGACTGAATGAAAGAAAGAAAAGAAAGGAAAAGAACGAAAAAATTGCTGACAGAAATTAAAGAAAAACATAAAGAAAGAAAGGCAGATAGACAGAAAAGCTAAAAGAAAGAAAGAAAGAAACGAAACGAAAAATTAGTTAAAGAAAGTAAAGAAAAACACAAAGAAAGGCAAAAAGAAAGAATGGATGAAAGAAAAGAAAATGAAGGAAAATCAGTGAAATATATTCAAGAAAAAACACGAAGAAAGGCAGAAAAAAAGAAAGAAAGAAAAACGAAGGAGTGAATGAATGAAAGAAAAAAAGAAAAAATCGGTGAAAGAAATTAAAGAAAAAACAAAAAAAAACAGAAAGGCAAAAATGAAAAAAGAAAATAAAAAAAGACTGAATGAAAGAAAGAAAAGACAGGAAGAAAAAGAACGAAAAAATCGGTAAAAGAAATTAAAGAAAAAACACAAAGAAGGAAAGGCAAAAAGAAAGAAAGAAAAGCAATAGAGAGACTGAATTAATAAAAAAAAGAGAGAAAGAACGGAAATAAAAACAAAAAATCCGTGAAAGAAAGAAAAAAACACAAAGAAAGAAAGGCAAAATTAAAGAAAAGTAAATCTGGTCAGCTAGTTTGATTTTCAGCGTCTTTGGGTGCAAGTAGGTTGTATTTACAAGACCCGGTTTTCAATTCGCGACTATTAATCTATTATGTCTACAAGATTTGTCCTCTATTCATCATGTTTTGATGGACACTATAAAGCATTTCCTGGCTAGTGAGCAAGTCTTTGAATGAGGCGTGAGAACTTGTCTTTTGCAGATTCAACTTGCAGGCTTTGCGCTCTGGTTGTTACTATAAAGGATAAGTGTCTTCGTCTCATTGGGGTTTGTGCGGTCTGATTTGTTCCGGCGGATCGAACCGTTTTTGATGACATCACGTCAGGTAGTTTTAGAGGACAATGGGAATGCTGTTCTTTAACCCGAAATACATCGTATAAGGACCAGATCGATTACTAACAACCCGGATGTGAAGCCATTTCAGGACTGCATCTAAAAATTCTGTATTGTCGATAAGTATCGTAATGAGCACCCTTGGGAGGTAATGTGAACTTGGACTAATAGGTGTAGCTCGACTTTAGTGACACGTTCTAGTTACCTCAACCGAGTTCTAGTTAAAAGAGTCGACGTAGGGCTCTTAGGTTGTTCAATTTACTCGGATCATAAGCTCGTCCTAAGGTTAGGATGGCTGGCTACTGGAAACTGAACGCATCGTTATTAGTAGATCGACTAGCTGCTACTAATGACGGAGGCTATGGTTGGAAATAATTAGTGGAATATATTAAAATCTAATGTTAGGCCGTTTCCTGCTGATTGTATTTGTGGATTAAATCTTCTTCTTCTATGTGCCCTGTTCTTTTCAGGACGTAGGCGATCATGGCTTTCCACGTTTCCATGTCCCTGGTGGCCCTTAGAGCGCTTTCTTCTGTTACACCACGCAAACCCCGTTCTGTCATCTACCTTCAAATATGTTATCCGCTGCTTTTTCCGTCTATCTGGCCTGTCAGTATCAGGTTCTCCGAGCCCTCCTTCCTCATTGCATGTCCAAGAAACTTCAGTTGTGTCTTCCGGATGCTCACCATTAATTTTCTTTTTGTTGCCATTCTTTCCAACACCTTATCGTTGCTCAAACGCTCGGTCCATGATATCAGCAGCATCCTTCTGTAGAACCACATTTTCGCTGTTTCAACGTTTTCCTTCATTTTCGATGATACTGTCCAACATTCACTACCGTATTTAAAAAAATGACATCACATAGCATTCTAGTACTTTTTTTCTTTGTTTCTAGTGAAAGTTTCCTGTGTCTTAGTACTTTATGCAGCTTCTAAACGCGTCTTTTGCTATACCAATTCGCCTTCGGATCTCTGTGTCGCACTTTCCATCTCCTGTTAGAAAACTTCCTAGCTATTTAAATTTTTGTACTTGCTTGATTCTGGTAGCCTCCACCTGTATTTGGCATTTTTAATTGTTCTTTTTACTGATGACTATGCATTCAGTTTTCTTGCACTTTATTTATAATACTTTTTTGTCACACTCTTCAGCTACCTTCTGTAGGAGGTCTTGTAGTTTTCTTTCCGTGTCTGCAATCAACACTGTATCATCTACGTATCTTATGTTGTTCAAATTGTGACCTCTGCTTAAAAATCCTGGCATAGCATTTAGAATCCTCAAAATAAACACGCCGTAAAAGTTGAACAGATCCGGTGAAAAGACACATCCTTGTCTTACGCCCCTATCTATCTTTGTAAATCTGCTGAACCCGTTACCTGTCCCTGTGCTGGCAGTTTGCTGCCAGTACATATTCTTGATTAATCTGATGTCTTTCCCAAAAATGTCAAGGCTGCTGAGCATCTTTATCAATAAAATCATGGATACAAGTCCTTCTTTATTTGTATTGCCCCTTCGGAAAGCACCCTAATAAATATTTATGGCGTTCCTTGATCCAGTGTCTTTGACAAACCTGCACTGTTCCTGTCCTATCTCTGGTCTGATTCTGCTTCTCGCTCTATTCATCAGGATTCAGACGATCAGTTTTGTAATGTGACTCATTAAACTGATAGTTCGGTGTAGTTCGCACTCGTTTGCACCTGGCTTCTTATGCAGTGCTATGAAACTCGACTTGCATGGGTCGTCTGGTTTTATTCCACTATTATAAATTTAATTTATTATTGGAGTAGATAGAGGCTCATCCCTTGTTCCCTGTTTAGGATGTGGTTTCCGGCTTTCTCTTTTCCAATCTTTTCACTATTACGTAGCTCCCTGCACATCAGTGGCGTTACCGCCTTGCTCGGGGTGATACGATTAAAAAAAAAACATTTCTGTAATTTTCTCTATGCCGAATTCTTCCAGGGCTATCAGCAGCTCTATGACAATGCCGTCTAGACAAGCTGATTTGTTTCTGTTCAGTTTGGCCATTGCAGCTTCCACTTCAGACTTGAATATTTCCGGTCTATCCTCATCTTTGTGTATTCTCGGTCGCTTTTTCCTGTCGTGGAAAAGATCTTTTGTATATTCTTCCCATCGCTAGAGTATTTCCTCATTCTTCAATATTATCGTTCCATACTTGGATTTTATGCATCCTGTTGAGGAGCAGGTTTTTGTTCTCTCAGTTCTCTGATCTCTTTACCTCCGTCATAGTAGATAATTAGATTTAGCTAGGGCAGAGCTGGCATCCTTGCTTATCCTCGCTTATCTTTGTTTATCTTGTAGTGAGAGCTAGGTCAAAAAGAATGTCTCTAGAGGCAACAAAAATGGTCATTGAACTGCGTGCAAAGGAAATTTGAAATGCGTCTAATAGACATATCGCGCGTGCTAAATTGCCGGACAAACAGGCCGTGACTAAAAACGTAGACATATATGAGGCTTTTCTTGACTACTTTCAGGGTTTGTTCATCTGATTAGTTCGGTGTTTATTTGGCCAACTTTCTCGGCCTCGAGGCGGCTGAAACGGCTAGGCGCGAGGGTCCTGTTACAGTGTCTGAGATTTGGGATAATCCGAAACTGGATCATCGGGATAAAAATCCGGGATTAGTCTTCCTTCTGAACTGTACTTGTTCTCTTGTCAGGACTGATTTACATCTACCTCAATGCTTCAACGTGCGTGTGATCAAATTACTACGAAAAACAAGAACGGTGAGGATAGAAGAAATAACATTCAAATTTTACAATGTTATATACAGACTTGAGGTGTTCCTGGTCATGACGGTAAACTGCATCCGGCAGCAAGGCCTCTGATTTAGAGGTTGTGAGAAACATGGTACAACCTCCTAATTGTTGGTGTTCTCAGATCCACCCTAACCCGGAGTGGTAGCACCTGTTAGGGTCTCAGCTATGGACAAATAGTTAACCCCCCAAACTGGGGTCAAAACACTATGAAAGTATAAAAATACACTTTTATAGAAATATATGCATTAAAATACACATTTATAGAAAAAAATTGCCAACAATACATTTTTGAAGAAGAAATTATTACCATAACACATTTTTGAAAAATTATTTTCAGCAAAACATTTCTGAATACAAAACTAGAAGATATTTTCAGTTTTCTAAAATAAAAAAGAATAAAAACAAAAAAAAATTTCTTTAAAATCTGATTAAATCAACCTTTTCACTATAACCGAATATTTAAAAAAAACTCAAAACCCCACTTTTTGGCATTAAATAACCCACAGAGGTGTTGATATGCCGTTAAACAAAACTTAAACAGACTTGAGGATTTTAGCCAAGATCTTAGCCTGTCACAAGAAAACAAAAGAAATTAAAGAAAGAAAGAAAGAAAGAAAGAAAGAACTAAATAAACAAAGAAGAAAAGCAAAAAGAAAGACTTCAATCTGTCCTGTCTCGTCTGATTGGCACTGAGCAGAAGTAGGTAGGACTATTCAGGACAGCCTTCATTTGGTACGCTTGATCATCGAACAAGTCGACAGTGAAGCCGCACTTACCAATTTAAATCATTCTAAAGCATTCAATAAGGTTATCATCCTTTTCTGCAAGCTGTCCTTTTAACCGCACTTACGCATTTGGGTCAGACTTCTGTACGCGTTTGGACATGCAAATGAATGGGGTACGATCGGGGCCATTCGTGCTGTCCAGCTGCATTCGTCAAAGTTGTCCCCTTTTGCATTTGCTTTATGTTTTTGCGTCGGAGTCTTTCTCTTTCCAGGCCTTTCCTTTGGATGGACGAACGGCACAGTCAAGATACTCAGCGACTGTTTAGGTCCCGATCCCTTGCTGGAAATGAATTGGTCATAGTTGCGGGAGAAGACCGTAGGGTTAGTTTTTCCCTTGTCACGAAAAAACTTACCTTAATGACGAAGGTGGAAGTATGTGTTTCGCATATCTACTCAATTCTCTTTTACCGGCTCTCAGTGCTTCCACTCTCTTAGGCCATACTAACGCAATTTGTTCTTCTTGTGGGGAAGCCAGACTCTCATGGCATATCGGGAGATATGTTACCTCCACTTTTCTGAAGTCAACCTGGATATGCCTAGCGTTGAGATACGTCAGTATACGCTTCGTATCACGTTTCTAGACCGACAGTGTTTGCCAAGGATGGGGATTACGAATTTTGGCATGATATCAGTTGTTAGTGAGTTGTCCAGACTGAAAAACTCGGTTTAGCGAAGCAGGGGGGCTGGCTGGATATGGCCCTAGGCGCCTGTGTTGAAAAACCTCATTAACGATGAGGCATCACTCACTTGGAGTCAGTTCTGTTTGTGGAAATGTGGTAAAGTTGTTTACTAAGAGTGAGCACTAGATGCTTACTAAGCGTTTTCCGAGTCGTGATATGGACGACACGACAGAAGAAATTCTATGCAGACGAGAAGTTTACCTTTTCGCAATAGATTTTGTTCTTTAAGAATCAGATTAAAGTCGCGATCAGGATAGAAACGCGACAACCTCCTTCATCAGAATTTTGGAAAAGATGGGTATTGTGCGTATCGATCGAGTTAAACGAGCTAATTTAGAGTGGCTTTTTTATGCCCTGCATCAAACATTGGCAACTCTGCCCAAAATAAGCGAGTTTAAACTTGTTTTTTTTTACGCCAAGTTAGGGCATGCATGCTGATTGGTCCCGTTCATTTTTGAACCAACTTTCTTTAGTTTAATTACCCATCCACTCCTTTTTTAGGTGAACAGAAATAACAGTTCTCTGATGCTGATTTTCTAAGCACCGCTTAGATGTAGCAGAAGGCTGAGAGTATAGGGGTGCCCAGTGAGGATTAAGATCACTACTCAGTTGTAACAGGTTCCAGCGAGACAAGCATGCTAACCATTACGCCACGCCGAAGTGCCCCCTTTTCTAAGCGACGCTTAGATGTGGCACAAGGCCGAAAGTATGGGACACCCAGTGAGGATCGAACTGACTACTCAAGCTCGCTAACTAATACACCACCTCGAGGTACCCAAATAGCCGAATCTGTCGTGTCTTACTAAGTGTGTATCTCTGTATGATTAATTTTTAATTCATTCAAGTTACTGAGCATCGGGAAGAGACAGCTGAAGTTTCTGGGACATGCAATGAGGAAGGAGGGCTTGGAGAACCTGATACTAACAGGCAAGATAGAGGGAAGGAAACACAGGGCAAAACAGCGTGTAACATATTTGATTGGTCTGTGCGGGTGGATGGTAGAACGAGGGTTGCGCGGCGTAACAGGGGAAAGCGTGCTGAGATTCACCACGGATATGGAGACGTGAAAAACCATGATCGGCTACGTTCTGAAGAGACAAGGCACATAGAAGAAGAAGTTCCGCATTAATTTCGTCTATTTAACTGGTATTTCTACCGTAATTAAATATTGCATAGTGGGTAATACTAACACCAGTTCGTTTAGTTACTTTTATATATAATATTATGAATATTGTAAATATTTATTGGTGTTTTCGTTTTTAAAAGTTCTTATTCAATTCCTCAATCCACTGCAAACAAATTGGGAATTTGTTAGAAATTCAAGGAGCCTTTGAAGGTATTTGTGGTGTAATGAATATCAGCTTGGAGTGAGAAATTGGAGAGCCGAGTTCGAATTCCAATTGAATTCGTTGCATTAACGTACGCGCAAATACCCTTGGGAAAGGTAGTTTGAGTTTTGTTTAATGGCATGTCAACCTCTGCGGGTTATTTAATGTCAAAACGGTGGAATTTTAAGATATTTTTTTAAATGTTCGGTTATAGTGAAAAGGTTGATTTAGATTTTAATAAAAAAAAATTCTGTTTTTATTCTTTTTCTTTTATTTTACAAAACTGAAAATATTATCTTGTTTTGTATTCAAAAATGTTTTACTGAGAATATCTTTTTTTTCAAGAATTTTTATGTTAATGATTTTTTCTTCAAAAATGTATTGTTGGCAATATGTTTCCTTCAAAACTGTAAATTTCTGTCAAAGTCTATTTTTATGCATATATTTCTATAAAGGTGTATTTTTATACTTTCATAATGTTTTGACCCCAGTTTGCGGGTTAACTATTTGCCAATAGCTTGGACCCTAACAAGTGTTACCACTCCTGATCAGGGTGGACCTGGGAACAACAGCAATTAAGAGGTAGTTTCATGCTCCTCACAACCTTCCCAATCAGAGGCCTTGCTTCCGGATGCAGTTTGACGTCATGCCCAGGACCACTGGGAAAGTTATGAATCCATCTATTCTCTCTCCAGCTATTGGGTGACTAGGAGTACTGATTGGATTCTATAGACTTAATTAGTAATCGTTCTACTGCAAAAAAGAAATGACAACATACTGGGTGAAAATCTTCTGCCTAGTCAGTGATGGATCGAAAGAGACATGATCACCCAAGAGTGTATCATGTATGGTACTTAACTGACTGATAAATAGCAGGATAGATTAGGAGAGGCTTGAGGCAGCAGAAATGCAGTTTTACAATATTTTTGAGGATATATGATATTCTTGATTATCCTAACGTCTTTTCCGAAAATGTCGAAATTGTAGAGCATCTCCATCAAATGACTATTTCTTTTTCGGGTGTGGGATTCTCACGGCTTTTTTTTTTTTAACTTACCAAAGATTCTGCGTTACCGTAGCTTTGGTGTGGAACCGGTCTAGCTCAGAAAGAAATGACAACATACTGCGTGAAAATCTTCCGCCTAGTCAGTGATGGATCGAAAGAGACATGGTCGCCTAAGCATGTACCACGTATAGGCAATCAACTGAGTAAAAATGGTAAGTTAGAATGTGGTATTTTGGTGCAAGGAATATGGCATAGTTTTTTGGGTTGGTGATTGTGGTTAGCTAAGATAAGAATGATGACGACCAGACTTCTCTATCCCCGCTTTTGGCTTTGTTCTATATTTTTTGTACTTTTATAAAAATATAGTTATTGTCTCGAACAGTTCTACTACACTGTCAATTAGGATTGCTGCACAATGTTTTTCAATTTCTTGTCTAAGGACCAATAATGTAATCCCATATATCGAGAGTATATCATACTACAGTTAACACTGTTAACGCAATTTGATAACACTTGAAAAGGGAAGTTTTCTTCCTCTGAAGATTGGATACATTTTTTGGGCGGAATCTCTCTGTGTTTGAGTGCGAAATTTTACTTCTATTTAATTCAAATCTCGATATCGCTAAATTCTTTTTCGTGTGCCGTGTCCTTTCAGAACGTGAGCGATCATGGATTTCCACTTGGCTCTTTCTCTTGTCGCTATCAATATTTTTTTCTCTTGGTATCTCTAAGCCCCACTCTGCCAAACATTTGCTCAGACCTAACAAGTACGTCTCGCGCTGCTTTCCTCTGTCTCTCCTTAAACTTATCCGACTTGTAAGTATCAAGTTCTCCAGGCCCTCCTTCCAGGAACCTCATTTGTATCTTCCTGATATTTAGTATCAGTTTTCTTCTTGTTTACATCCTTTCCAACACCTCATTGTTGCACACGTGCTTTGTCCATGGTATCCTCAAAAATACTGCAAAACCACATTTCTGCTGCCTCATGCCTCTCCTTCATCTTTGTTGAGATCGTTCAGCATTCACTTCCATACAGAAAGCAGATATCAAATAGCAATCCAGCACTCCTTTCTTTGTTTCTAATGAGATTTTCCTGTTTTTCAGTACCCTGGTTAGCTTCTGAAATGAGTCTTTGGCCATGCCGATGCGTTTTTGAATCTTGCATTTTCAATTCTCTGTCAAAATAATTCCCAGATACTTGATTGTTTTACTTGTTTTATTTTAGTTTAGTTTTAGTTGGCATATTGGGCTCCTCTTTTTGCTGATGACCATACAGTCAGTTTTCTTGAGGTTTATGCTCAGTCCTTTCTTTCCACTTCCTTTTGCTAACTTCTGTAGAAGGTCCTGCATTTCCCTTTCTGCTATCAGCACCGTATCATCTGCATATTTTTTTTTAATCATTTCACCCCGAGCAAGGCAGAAATGCCACTGATGAGCTGGGGGCTACATAACTGTAAAAAGATTAATTAGAAAAGAGTGAGGAGTAGTACAAACTAGTTAGAAAGGAACAACAGAAAGCTGAGAATGCAGGTGCGATGACAGATACATAGGTGGAGAGAAAGAGGATATACGGGGGTGGGGAGAGAGCTAGAGTCCAGTGGTTAATAGATGAGTATTGACATTGCATTTAAATTTCTGGAGGTTGTAGCCGTCAGGAAAGCAAGAATATGGGAGCGAGTTCCACAGGCGGGAAGTGCGAGAGAAGAAGCTGAAAGAGTAGAATTGTCGTCTGCATTTGGCTAACCTAACTGTGAATGGATGGGACTCAGTTGCCAATCTGGTTGCACGAGTAAACACCTGTTGAGGAGGCACCAGTGACTTATATTGTTGAGATTGTGGCCGTCAATAACGAATCCCTGCAAGGCTTTTATTTCTCTCATAATTGCTTCACTGTACAGGTTGAAAAGATCCGGTGACGAAACACATCCTTGTCTTACGCCCCTTTCTATTTTCGCATACCTGCTGAGTTTACTTCTTATCCGTACATAGGCGGTTTGATGCCAATACTGATTCTTGATTATCCTAACGTCTTTTCCGAAAATGTCGAGGTTGTAGAGCATCTCCATCAAATCATTACTATTTCTTTTTCGGGTGTGGGGATTCTCACGGCTTTTTTTTTTTAACTTACCAAAAATTCTTCGTTACCAAACGAAAATCAAGTGAACCTTTAACAATGATGTTAAACTAAATTTTCCGTGGCTGTTGTTTGCTCCAACGCAGAGTTGCTAATGGCAGGCGCCAACTGTACAGTCATAAAAAGAAAATATTACTTTAACATTTCACGTAGAAAATTATTTTATTTCTTTTTTCTCCTAATATACTAAAACTTTCGTTGACGTCACAATTGGAACACAAATAAGAATGAAAAAAAAAAGAAAGTAAAAAATAGATGTCTGCGATCCACTCAGCCAGTGTCGAAAAAGGCGTAGAAAGAAAGCGTTTTCAGTGGTAAGCTAATGGATCCTATCAATTGTTCTGCCTGCTTCGACTCTACATCCGGATTCCGGGTGGCCATTACAGTTCGCTAAGCTGTTTGATTGTGAAGAGAAAATTTATCCACAGGATCCTTTGTCGAATGCTTTTCCTGCAAACTCTCAGAAAAGCCATTAGTGACAAAAGGTATTTAACATTTCTGTTCTCACCCTCTGTTCTAAATAGATTTGCATAAAGGTATACACACAATGCTTACCTTGCATAAACACACACACACGCTCATATATAGTATTAAGGTATGCTATGTTTATGGGATACAAGTGTTCAACATTTGTCATATATGAATAAAATGTCGCTGCTGTCATTAGAGTTTGAACACCAAACATCAGTGACCATAGTCGATCTCGTTGGGATATAATTAGAGAAGTGGTTCTGCTGGGATCACGTGATGTCGTAAAAAATATAATAAGTATTCGAATGAGAAAAAGAAAGATCTGAGAGTATTGTTTGAAGGCGTTATTTCTAGTATAGATGATTTACTGTTTAGATGATTTACTGTTTAGATGATTTACTGTTTAGATGTGTTTACTGTTTACATGATTTACTGTTTAGATGTGTTTACTATTTAGATGATTTACTGTTTAGATGATTTACTGTTTAGATGTGTTTACTATTTAGATGATTTACTGTTTAGATGTGTTTACTGTTTAGATGATTTACTGTTTAGATGATTTACTGTTTAGATGTGTTTACTGTTTAGATGATTTACTGTTTAGATGTGTTTACTGTTTAAATGATTTACTGTTTAGATGTGTTTACTATTTAGATGATTTACTGTTTAGATGTGTTTACTGTTTAGATGATTTACTGTTTAGATGATTTACTGTTTAGATGTGTTTACTGTTTAGATGATTTACTGTTTAGATGTGTTTACTATTTAGATGATTTACTGTTTAGATGATTTACTGTTTAGATGTGTTTACTGTTTAGATGATTTACTGTTTAGATGTGTTTACTATTTAGATGATTTACTGTTTAGATGTGTTTACTGTTTAGATGATTTACTGTTTAGATGATTTACTGTTTAGATGTGTTTACTGTTTAGATGATTTACTGTTTAGATGATTTACTGTTTAGATGTGTTTACTGTTTAGATGATTTACTGTTTAGATGTGTTTACTGTTTAGATGATTTACTGTTTAGATGATTTACTGTTTAGATGTGTTTACTGTTTAGATGATTTACTGTTTAGATGATTTACTGTTTAGATGTGTTTACTGTTTAGATGATTTACTGTTTAGATGTGTTTACTGTTTAGATGATTTACTGTTTAGATGATTTACTGTTTAGATGTGTTTACTGTTTAGATGATTTACTGTTTAGATGTGTTTACTGTTTAGATGATTTACTGTTTAGATGATTTACTGTTTAGATGTGTTTACTGTTTAGATGATTTACTGTTTAGATGATTTACTGTTTAGATGTGGCGCAAGGCTGAAAGTATGGGACATCCAGTGAGGATCGAACTCTCTAATCAGTTGTAGCAGGTTCTAGCGAGACAAGCTTGCTAACCGTTACACAACGCTGAGATACCCAGTGCTACTTCCGGCGACGGGTATTCGTTTGAACTTACGAGGAAACAAAAGAAATACCCAGTTGAAGTTAGTCAAAAATTATTCTACGAAATATTCAGCGGAGAACATGAAAACTGGATGAAGTAAAAATCTATCATGATTCAAATGTTGGCGCTACAATTGCAACAACAAGAACAACAACTGCTGCAACAAAAACAACAGCAGTTGCAACAACAACAACGGAAGTTCTACAAATCTACAATCCGCCCGTGCATTGAATATTGCTGCCATATCTGGTCGGGTGCTCCTGCTATCCACCTAGGTGTCCTTGAAAAGATCCAGCGGCGAATTTGTAATGTGATCGATCCCGACTTGGCAGCTATGATACAGTCGCTTTCTCACCGGCGCAGTGTGGCTTCCCTGTGTCTCTTCTACAAATACTTTCACGGCTTCTGCTCTAAGGAACTTAGCTCACTGGTGCCTCCTATATATAAATTTACTCGAGCCACAAGATTAGCAACTAGGTCCCACCCTTTTACTGTGAAACCATTAAACTGTAAACGCAAATTCTACTCCAACAGCTTCTTTTCTCGCATTTCCCGCATGTGGAATTCCCTTTCATTTACTTACTTTCCCGACAGCTACAATCTTCAAGAATTCAAATGTAAAGTCAATGGTCATCTCCTATCTCACTAACTTGCATCCTCTCTCTCTCACTCATGCTCCTTTCTTTGCCTACTTCACTCTCATCAGTATTCTCATTCTTCTTTTACCCATTTCCTGACATCCCCTATAACCTGTCACTCTTTCTCATAACTTTCATCCTATGTAACCCTCTTTCAAAACAGTGGCAGTAAAATGCCTTACTTGGGGCGATATGATTATAAAAAAAAAATTCTATACTATTATAATGTGGATATAAAGTGGGGGATCAATTCTACATTACAATCAATATATAATTTGATCCCTCACTTTATGGCCATATTCATTTTTCTCTTACCCACTTCCTGACACCCCCTATAACCTGTCACTTTTTCTCATAACTTACTTCCTATGCAACCCCCTGCTCAACAGTGGCAGTAAAATGCCTTGCTTGAAGCGACACAATTATGAAAAAAAAGATATTTGTGTAATAATCTCCTTTTATGTGAATGTGTCCTATGATGTTTTTACAGTGTGTTTGTGGATATTCGTATTTTGGCGTATGTAAGATTTTTGATGATCTTTTTTGTTTCATTGGGTGTATTTTTTAGACACAGTCAATTGAGTGCCATACGTGATACACGCTTTGGGCGATCATGTCTCGAAGAGACATGGCTGACTGGACAGTAGATTATACCGCAATAGGTTGCCATTGCTTTCTGCGGTAGACTGGTTTCCAGCCAAGGCTATAAAACCCAAACAGTCATATTATTTAACCCATAACTGGAGGGAAGAAATCATTAATACCTTTCCCAAGGGTATTTGTGCGTAAGTGAATGCAGGGAGATCAACTGAAATTCGAACTCGGCTCCCCGATTTGTCGTTCCGTGTCGATATCCACTGCACCAAAACGCAAATTTTGAGACACACAGTTTTTAAAATGTTTGGCTACGCGTGGGATACTCTGGATTTAGTTTGTGATAGTGTATTAGAAAGGCACACTTGTGTGTGTGTGTGTGTGTGTGTGTGTGTGTGTGTGTGTGTCTGTGTGTGTGTGTGTGTGTGATATATCTTTACGCATGCGTATACGCGGTTTGATTAGCGTGCTTATGTGATACTATGTTGCTTGATGGCTTCTGTGCCTGTGTGTGGAGATTAATACAAGACACATGTTCCGGTCTTTTGTAAAACTCCAAAGATTTTCTTCCGTGTCTCTGCATTTCCACGCTGACTAACAATGATTTACTGCTCAGAATTATGGGGCGTGGATAATAAACTCCGCTTTATGGGTTCAGTGACTTACTAGGACGGAAACTATATGTGCAAACAACCATATAACGCTTTATAACACACGAATTAAATAGACAGAGAGGGATTGAGAGATATATAAATAAACTGATGTATCTAGATAGATAAACTGAGAGAGATATAAAAAGATATTAATAGACATATATTTATATATATATATATATTGAGAGAGAGGGGGGAAGAGAGAGACAGAGAAAGAGAGAGACAGGGAAAGAGAGGGAGGATGCAGATATGAAGAGAATAGTTAGATTGATTGATAAAGAAGAATAGAGAAAAAGTGAAGAGAGATGTAAAGAGCAGAAAAGACTGATATATACATGAAGAGAGAGAGAGAGAGAGCGAAAGGTTACAGATATATTAAGAGATAGAGAGTGATTAATAGATATATATAGGTAGGGAGAGGGGGTGTAGTTTTATTAAGAGACAGCGAGAGAGAGAACAGAGACCAATAAACTGATATATATATATATATATATATATAGAGAGAGAGAGAGAGAGAGAGAGAGGATGCAGATATGGGGGAAAATAGTTGGATTGATAAATAAAGAAGAATAGATAGAGAAAGAGTGAAGAGATATGTAAAGAGCAGAAAAGACTGATATATACATAAAGAGAGAGAAAGAGAGCGAAAGGATACAGATAGATTAACAGATAGAGAGTGATTAATAGATATATATATATAGGTAAAGAGAGGGGGATGTAGTTCTGTTAAGATATAAATAGATAGAGAGAGAAGAGAGAGACAGATAGACCAATAGACTGATATATATATATATATATATATATATATATATAGAGAGAGAGAGAGAGAGAGAGAAGACACACACACACACAAAAATATATATATAAGAACAGACTAATATATAGATAGATACAGGATGCAGACTGATAGAGAGAGAGGGATGAAGAACATTAGAGAGAGAGAAGAAGGAGTTTGAGTTTTGTTCAACGGGTATATCAACCTCTGTGGGTTATTTAATGACAAAAAGGTGATGTTTTAAAGTATTTTTTAATGTTCGGTTATAGTGAAAAGATTGATTTAGTCAGAGTTTGGTAAAAAGTTTGTTTTTTTTAATCGTTTTCTAATTTTAGAAAACTTCTAGTTTTGTATTTCAAAATGTATTGCTGTTAATAATTTTTCATTCAAAAATGTATTGTTGTAATAGTTTTCCTTCAGAAATGTATATTTTTCTATAAAAGTCTATTTTTATACTTTCATCGTGTTTTGAACCCAGTTTGGGGGGTTAACTATTTTCCCATAGCTGGGACCCTAACAGGTGTTACTACTCCGGGTCACGGTGGACCTGTGAACAACAGCAATTAAGAGGTGGTTCCATGCTCCTCACAACCTCCCAATCAGAGTCCTTGCTGCCGGATGCAGTTTACCGTCATACCCAGGACCGAAGAAAGAGTGATAGAGAAGAATATATAGTGAGAGATAGAACGGAGATAGAACGGAGTTAGATACATAGAGAGAGAGAGAGAGAGAGAGAGAGACGAACAGATTGATATATATTAAAAGAGAGCGGATATAAACAGCCTGATATATAGGCACAGAAAACACCAAATCGAAAGATGGAGAGAGTGGGAAAAGAAAGAGATTGATAGAGAATAATAGAGAGATAAAAGAGAGAGATACGAATAGACAGAGATATAGCGAGAGAGGATACAGATAAATATACATAGTTAAAAAGGGAAATAAAGAGACAAATATATATATATATATATATATAGAGAGAGAGAGAGAGAGAGGATACAAATAGAAGGGAGAGAAAGTGAGATGAATAGACTGATATATAGAAAGAGATAGAGGATGCAGATTAATAGATAGAGTGTGAGAGAATGGGGAGAAAAATCAGGTAGATTGATGGCGAAGAATAGAGACAGGGAGAATTGAGAGCCGAATAGATTGATATATATATATATATATATAGAGAGAGAGAGAGAGAGAGAGAGACAGACAGACAGACAGACAGACAGACAGAGAGACAGACAGAGGATCCAGAGTGATACAGTGTGAAAGAGAGATGAATAATAATATATATATATATATATATATATATATAGAGAGAGAGAGAGAGAGAGAGAGAAAGAGAAAGAGAGAGAGAAATTACTGATAGATATAGACAAAGATAAATAGGCCAATGCCTAGAAAGTGAGAGAGGATGTAGTTTTATAGATAGAGAGAGGGGTAGAAGAGATAGATAGATAGATAGATAGATAGATAGATAGATAGATAGATAGATAGATAGATGAAAACATTGACATAGGTCTCCTATTATGAAAAAGTGGCTAGATAGATAGATAGATAGATAGATAGATAGATAGATAGATAGATATGAACAGAATGCGATAGATAGATAGATAGATAGATAGATAGATAGATAGATAGATAGATAGATAGCGAATAGCAGAGAGCGAAAATTGTTTGATTGATAGATAATAATAAAGAAAGCGAGAAGAGCGAAACTAAAAGACTGATTAATGTAGAGAAGACGCAGTTAAATAGATAGACATTTAAAGAGAGAGAGAGATGAATAGACTAATATAAAGAGAGTGAGAGAAAATAGAAATAAGCAGAGCCAGTATTAGATAGTTCAATCGATCGATCGATAGATAGATAGATAGATAGATAGATAGATAGATAGATAGATAGATATTAAACAGTCTGAGATAGATATCGAATAATATGCAATAGATAGATTGATAAATTTGTCCATATTTCTGAGATTATGTAGTACGTACACTATTTACATTATTCGAACTATTGTTCTCATCTTCGTTGCCATTTGAATGACGTTTAGACCGTTGTACGCTCCGGCCTTCATCATGTGCTAGGAATTTCGTACCCTTTATTACAATCACTGGCATAAATAAAAAAAATTGCAATATGAACTCTGGTAAAAAATGTTTAATAAACATTAGGTTTATAAGTCCCAGAAATTAAGTTGTTCTTGTTCTTAAGGACACATGGCCCAGTGGATATAGACGTTGGTTAATTCCAGTGATTGACTCAAAGAGCTGTGAATTCAATACCAGGCTACAGTAACTTAGATGGTTAGCTGGAGATAACTTATGACTACCGGAAGAGGCTTCACGGAATGAGACTGTAATAAATGGTTCGGTTCGAAATCCCTAGCATCTGAAGAAGGCCGGAGCGTACAACGGTCAAAACGTCAGACAAAATGGCAACATAGATAGATAGATAGATAGATAGATAGATAGATAGATAGATAGATAGATAGATAGATAGATATTGAACAGTCTGACATAAATAGATAGTTATTGAACAGTCATAGATAGATAAATAGATCTTCTTCATTTACGTACCGCTTCAAAATCAGTCATGGCTTGTGTGACTCTTAGCAGTTTTTCTCTCTTTACTAAGGCCAACGTCACCGCCGTTCTACCTTCCACAAGCCGGGAAGTAGCTCGCTGCCTTACCCTATCTCTTTACTCCTCAAAATGCGTTGTGAGAGTTCTCCACAAAATCGAAAGGAGGATCTGCAATATAATCGATCCTGATTTGGTAGGTCGCCTTTACCCACTTTCTTTTGAAGAAAAGATAAGAAATAGATAGGAATCAAGTAGATAAAAGATGGCAACTGGTGTTGCCTTTAAATTTTTGGAGATTGTAACTATTGGGATGTTGAAGAAAAGATAAGAGATGGATGGGAATCAAGGAGATAAAAAATGGCAATTGACGTTGAATTTAAATTTTTGGAGATTGTAGCTACCAGGGTAGAAAGCAAACGGAAGTGAGTTTCAGAAACGGGAAGTCCAAGGAAAGAAACTATTAGTTTACAAAAGGTGATTATATTCAACGATTTCTACGTTAAAAGATTGAAACCTAGATGCCAATCTAGTAACACGCGTGAATACATGTGGTCGGAGAACCAGTAAAAAACTTTGTCAATGCAGTTGCCATGAAAATACTTATAGAAAAGAGAAAGGGAAGTCACATCACATTTTTCAACTGCTCTTTCTTCATTCTGGGTAAAAATCTTCACTTTTTTAAGGCCGTGGATTTCAAATCGAGTACTTCGAATGATTTTGCTTTCATTTATATTATTGGCGATACAATATTCCTTTCCCTGTTTTTACTCTTGGATTTCTGGTAAACCGAATTTTCAGTGACAGCGTCGAATAATGGACCAACCAAATCAATTAAATTCTTAATTAATAACTTGCCATTGATCTATAATGTTACAATCGATTAGGTTACAGTGAAGACCGGAAGGCGACTCATCAAGCTTCTCATCAAGCTTCTGTTCCGTATGTGTTACATTTTCTAATTTCTTAAAACTTCACATGTCTCCTGTTAGTAGCAGACTCTTTCTAGTTCCGATTCTCTTTAAAACATTTTTTAAAATTTTTTCATGTATTCTGTTTCTGGTATTAACTGATAAAACTAGATTTCATATGCTTCAAGTCTCTAATTTATCAGTGAAAAAATTGTAGTTTGAGTTTGTGCTTTGCTTAACGGCATATCAACATCTGTGGGTTATTTAATGCCAAAAAAGGTAGGGTTTTAAGGGTTTTTTTTAATGTCCGGTTATAGTGAGAAGGTTGATTTAGTAAGATTTTAGTGATGTTTTTGTTTTTATTCTTTTTTTATTTTAGAAAACTGAAAATGCCTTCTAGTTTTGTATTCAGAATTGTTTGCTAAGAATATTTTTTCCTTCAAAAATGTGTTATGGTAATCATTTTTTTTTAGAATGTATTGTTGGTAATATATTTCCTTCAAAAATGAATATATTTTTCTATAAAGTTAAGTTTTATGTATATATTTCTATAAAAATGTATTTTTATACTTTCATAGTGTTTTGAACCCAGTTTGGCGGTTAACCATTTTGACCATAGCTGGGACCCTAACAGGTGCTACCACTCCGGATCAGGATGGACCTGGGAACAACAGCAATAAAGAGGTGGCTCCATGCTCCTCACAACCTCCTAATCAGAGTCCTTGCTGCCGGATGCAGTTTACCGTTATGCCCAGAACCAGAAGATTGTAGTAATATTGATCAAGCAGCTAACCTTCTTTATAGTAGTGAGTACTGGATGACCTCCTCGCAGATGAAGAAGAGACTTGAAGAAACAGAAACGTTGTCCGATATAAGAATTTTATGGATATCGTTGTCCGAAGATGTGGAGAACAAAGATGATTTGGAGGAAATGGAAACAAAATAAAATTAATACTTAACATCAGGAAGGGAAATTTCTAGAGCATATAATGAGGAAGGAGTGCTTGGAAAATCTGATACTCACGAGGCAGACAGAAAGCAAAAAGAACAATGAAAAACAAAGCATAACATGCTAAACGAGCTTAAGTAAATGGATAGCGTAACAGAGCTTGGGAGAATTAACAGTAAAATAAAGTTTATTACGAGATATAACGGACAGTATTTTTCTGAAAGCAGACTGCTTAAGCGCAAAATACAAATCGATTAGGTTTTTATCAAAGTTATAATGCAATAAAGCGCTTACGAACCTAAATTTAAACTTACTAATAGGTGGGCATTTTGATCACAGAATTTGGCTGGAAAATGCAACGGAAAGAGGGATTTTGTAGATTCAAAAAGCATTACGTACAGAGCTTTCTATATGCGAAGTTTAACTTAATTGCGATACACGCCTACATACAGTACCGGCTATAATATAAGGAACTGAAACAAGAAATACATAAATATGTGTATTACTTAAAAAGTAATGCATTATTAGCAATGAAATTTTTACCGAATAAAGATTAGGGTTTAATGCATAAATATTTTACAAAGTTACAAAAATTTACATAATAATTTTTTTTTTTAAATAAAGATTAAATAGAACAAAGGAAATACGCTACTGGACAAAAGTTAAGAACGATGTTAATAATTTGCATAAACTTTTAATTTACAAAACTCGATGGAGCTTTTCAACAATAAGTAAAAGTTCCTTTATCATTAGGAATTTATTTTTAAGTAATATATCAAATTCTACACGCAAAACGCTCTCTTTGAAGAAAAACCTCATTATCGCTATTAAGAAAAAAAGGCAGTTTCAGAAATTTCTGATATTGTTCATAGGTTTAAAAGTGTCGTCCATCGTATAATTAGCAGGTATAAAACCGATAAAACGTTAGATGCAAAACCAAAAACCGGCAGACCTCCAAAAATATTGCAAAGAGAAGATCAAAGAATTGTTAGAATATCCACAAAAACCGTTTTGAAACATCAATTGCCCATAAATGTAATAAAGACACAGATAAGAAGATCTCAAGGAAAACGGTTGCTCGTTCGCAGGTTAAAAAATTCAGGATTGCATGCTCGTATTCCAGCTTCGAAGCCTCTCATTTCAAAGCGAAACCGAAGGACACGCCTGGAGTAAGCGAGAGAACATGTTGTTTGGACTGACGCACAATGGGATACAGTTCATTTCAGTGACGGGTCCAAGTTTGCTATATTTGGTTCTGAGGGCAAAACTACGCTCGTGGAACAGGTGAAAGACTGTCTTCTCAATGTGTCAAGAAAACCGTTAAGTTTGACTGTGTGGGGAATGATTTCAAATGCAGGAGTTGGCCCTATTATCCGCGTACATGGCAATATCACTGATTTAAAGATTTACAAAAGGCTTCTTCAGCAGCATTTGGTTCCAAGATTACACCATAATCTTTATGAATCTCCTATTTTCATGCAGGACAATGCATCTTGCCACAAGGCTCAGAAGTTTATGGCTTCATTTAAAAAAGAAGGAATTGTCCTAATTAAGTGGCTAGCCCAGAGTTCCCGACCTGAATCCAATAGAAAATGTTTGGAAGATAATTATAGAAAAGGCTTAAAAAAGAAACCCGAAAAATCAGGATCACCTATGGGGGAGAGAATTACTGATGATCTTTGCAAGAAATTAATTAGATCACGTGGTCGACGATGCAAAGAAGTCATTGAAAATAAGGGTATGTTTACCAAATATTAAATTTTGTTGATATTTTGTTTACAATCAAGTATTAACAAGATCGTTCCTTAACGTTTGTCTAGTAGCTTATTTCCATTGTTCCATTTAATCTTTATTTAAAAAAAATATTATGTAATTTTTTTTATCTTTGTTCAATATTTATGCCTTACACCCTAATCTTTATTCGGTAAAAATTTCATTGCTAATCATGCATTACTTTTTAAGTAATACACATATTTATGTATTTGTTGTTTCTATTCCTTATATTATGGCCGCTACTGTATATAGGGAACCCAATTATCGCCGAACCGAAGATGGCAGGACCTTAACTGAATATGAATAACGTCCTGAAAATGGTCATACAGATTTAGACAATGCTTATAAGTATATCCCCTATGTAACCCCCTAACCACTCTTTCAGATCAATTTCCCCTATGTAACCCTCTAACCAATCTGTCTCATCACTTCCCCCTATGTAACCCTCTAACCACTCTGTCTCATCACTTCCCCCTATGTAACACGCTAACCAATCTGTCTTATCGCTTTCACCTATGTAACCCCCTAACCAATCTGTCTCATCACTTCCCCCTATGTAACCCCCTAACCACTCTTTCAGATCAATTTCCCCTATGTAACCCCCTAACCACTCTGTCTCATCACTTCCCCCTATGTAACACTCTAACCAATCTGTCTTATCACTTTCACCTATGTAACCCCCTAACCAAAATTTCATATCACTTTCCCTTATGTAACCCCCAACCACTCTTTCAGATCAATTTCCCCAATGTAACCCCCTAACCACTCTGTCTCATCACTTCCCCCTATGTAACCCCCTAACACTCTTTCAGATCAATTTCCCCTATGTAACCCTCTAACCAATCTTTCTTATCATTTTCCCCTATGTAACCCCCTAACCAATCTGTCTCATCACTTTTCCCTATGTAACCCCCTAACCACTCTTTCAGATCACTTCCCCCTATGTAACACTCTAACCACTCTGTCTCATCACTTCCCCCTATGTAACCCTCTAATAATTCTGTCTCATCACTTTCCTCTATCTAACCCCCTAACCACTCTTTCACATCACTTTCCCCTATGTAACCCCCTAACCACTCTTTCAGATCAATTTCCCCTATGTAACCCCCTAACACTCTTTCTCATCAATTTCCCCTATGTAACTTCCTGCGCAACAGTGGTAGTGAAATGCCTTGATTGGGGTGAAATGATTAAAAAAAACTATTTCAACTGATGACGATGAGGCCAAGTTGCCTCAAAGCCACAAAAAATGAAGAAAATCTTTTTGTAGATTCAAAAAGCATTACGCCGAGACCTTTCTATATGCTAAGTTTATCTTAATTACAACACAAGAATAGAGAACACAGTTAATACCGAACCGAAGAAAGCCGGAGCGTACACGAATATGAATAATGTCGTGGATATGGCAATACAGATTAGGACAATACTTAGAGGAACACGTAGCAATTTCAAACGCAAAATTCTAAGACCGAGTTGCTTCCGAGCCACAGAAAATAAGACAGAAGGCTTTTATAGATTCAAAAAGAATTACGTAGAGACCATTTCCATATGCTAGGTTTAACTTAATCGCGACACAAGTCGACATCTATAGATCACCCAGTTAGTATCAAATTTATTGCACAACAGTAATGTTACACTACCGCACTGATCATTAACTAACCGCGATGCGACCATCGAAATTTACGCTTTTTCTCTCATTTTACTCTAAACACGACATTTTTTAATCATTTCACCCCAAGCAAGGCATTCCACTGCCACTATAGCGCAAGGGGTTACATATGGGAAGGTGCTGAGAGAGCGATTGGATATAGGAAATGTTAAAAGGACGGTGATAGACGAGTAAGGAGGTACATAGGAAGAGTGTTTGAGAGAATGGGTGCGAGTTAGTGTGTTAGGAGGTGTCTATTGACCTTACATTTAAACTCCTGGAGATTGTAGCTGTCGGGGAAGCAAGTATGTGGAAGGGAATTCCACAGGCGGGAAGCACGAGAAAATGTTATTAGGTTGTCCCAAAAGTTCGTAAAGACTTGCAAAAAATTGAAATTTTACTCGCAAAAACAACAAAAATTATTGCTCAAATTAAAAACCATCATTTTCCAAGACTTTCTCCCATTGATCTGCAAGCTTTCGGATCTAGTCAAAGTACCATTCAGCCGGCTTCGAATCTAAGAATTCTTGACACGCTTCCTCGACTTCATCAAACGAGTCGAATCGGCGGCCCTTCAGAAAGTGTTGCATTGAGCGGAAAAAGCCGTAATCTGATGGAGCACAGTCAGGATTGTAGGCTGGATGTGGCAGAACCTCAACGCCATCCAGCTCTTCACACTTGTCTTTGGTCTCCTGGTGGTGTGTGGCTTGGCATTGTCCTGCTGCATCAAATCGCACTTTCGGTTGATCAGAGCCGGGTAATTTTGCTTCAACTTTTCATAGACCCGCTCAAGTTGCGAAACCAACTCAAAATGCACGATTCCTTCAAAGTTCCACCAAACGCACAACATGACTTTCTGGACCCATCGCTTGTCTCGATTGTGCTGGACCATATAGACCCATTTCGCAAGTGTTTACGAACTTTTGGAACAACCTAATATTAAGACGTCAATAGATATTGATAGTGAAAAAGCACTATAAGACATTAGTGAGAAAAAAGTACGAAAAATTCGGTTTCTGTGAGACTGAATATGGCTATTAATATTTAAATGTTTGAAGATCTTAGATCTTAGGGAACTCGTACGAGAGTTTTCTATGCGGGGGAAAATCTATGAAAATAGAATTTCAATACTTGTCTATACTTCTGATTTAAGGGAATTGTAATTATTTACATTATTTAAAGGACTCATATCCCATTGAATAAAAGTGTTGCTTAGATACAGTGACTAAACCCAAAGAGTTGTAAGTTCAATACCTGGCTACAGCAGTGATGAACAAAAACTTGGAGAGTTGAGTTAAATGGAGATAACTCAAACAGCCGGAAGTGGTATGACTCATGGAACGAGAACAATATAACCCAGTGATCGAAATAAACGGTTCCGTTCGAAGTTCCAATAACCTGAAGAAGATCAAACCGCACATGAATTTCTGCTCCTTGCATTTTATTTTTTTGTTTTTATCTACATGTAATCTTAGAATATTTCATTTTTTAATCTTGCTATTAAAAAAGCAGTAAATTAATTTTATAAGATTTATTTCCCACAAACACTGAGTGAACTTAAATTCAAATCTATGAAACTGTCAGCTCAAAAAATGCACCTGATGATTACATAACACATACAACTTATAGTCGTGCCATCGACACAGAATACCTATATTTATTAATATATATATAACAGAGCTCTGTTCATACATTGAGGATTGTTTTATTAACACCTGAATAATAATAATACCCTACACACACTACCGGCCATGATTATTAGGCAACCCCAGTTTTTTTTAAGAAATTATGAATTTCATACTATTTTTAGTATTTATTGCCAAATGAAAATAGAATGGTTCTTTTGTTACTATTATATTGCAAAATTTTACAAGGCAAAGAAGGAAAGATGAACTCGCCCGAATCACCCTAAATTTTCTTCATTCTTTCATTGATGAAAGTGCAATATCGGTAATTATTAAATATTTATAAATTCATTTGCTGCACATGTTATTGTGCAATATTAACAAAAGATCAATTTTATTTTCATTTACAATTATTCACTTGACAATGAATACTAAAAAATATTATGAAATACATCTTTTTTTAAACACTAGGGTGGTCTAATAATTATGTCCGGAAGTGTATGTCCACCCTCATATGTATATTTATTAATTCACGTCACTATATATATATATATATATATATATATATTTGTAAACGAGTTATTACGCGACCTAAGTTTCTAACATGTGGTGTCTTCAGGTCGCGTAATAACTCGTTTACAAATGAAAAATATTCAAAAGTTCTAAAATATACTTGTATTGAACATGTTGTGTTGCTTCGTTTTGGTATAATTAGAAGATAACACAAACTTGAATTAATGATGTTTATTTTTGGTATAAAACTTTAGGTTTTTACATCAAGTTACAACCTTTAAAGTTTTGTGTGGATACAGGAGCAGACTAGCTAAATTCTCTTCACTGTGGGATGATAGTAGTAAACGAGCCTATCCCTTCTGGACTCTAGTGGTCAACTCTCTAGCATCTTCCCTTTTCAAATCTCCTACACAAAACTACTGTCCTTCACTCCTACTTCTTACTCCCACTCTTACTCCTACTCTTACCAAAAAAAACGGTTTCTTATTTTGCCGCCCAATTTTGAGTTCTTGGCGTCAGTGTGTCTATCGTTTCTATTTTTAGAACACTCGCCATTTTATAAACCATAACAAACACTTTTTAATACTTTGTTCTGCTCGGATTTTATTATGACCAAAAATAATACAAATCAATCAATTTTTATTTTTCTTCTCTTTCATTATCTCACGTGGAATTGTTTTCGTTATATATATATATATATATATATATATATAAAACAGTTGTTTTATAGATTCTTAATTGACCTATTTTTCATTCACATAACACAATTCAGGTTAGAAAACAGCACTGTACATTTTTCAACCTGATGGTGTACGCTTGTCGTGTAGACGATCTAGACCAGTGACTATTTTTTAAATGATGTTTACACTGTACAACAAATCACCAACAAGCAAGCTAGTGTATGTCCTGCGGAATTTTGTTGCTTTTTAGTAAATGAAGTAATTCATTTGTTAATACGATGTTGGTTGTGTATACAGAAATTAGGCGATTGTGGGATTTTTACATTAGCGTACAGATATCATAGTTGATAATCACCGATAATCTTCATTTCGAGAAAGAAAGTTGAATTTCTAAGCGCTGTTTAGGTGTGGTACAGGGCCAAAAGTAAGGGGTACTCAGTGAGGATTGAACTCACTACTCAGTTGTAATAGGTTCTAGCGAGTCAAGTTTGATAAACATTACACCACGTAGAGATACCCTAAGGATTTTCTATACTTAGCTCTGATGTCGTACAAAGCCGAAAGTATGGGATACCCAGTGAGGATCGAACTCACTACTCAGTTGTAATAGCGAGACAAGCTGAGTAGTCGTTACACCACGTCAAGGTGCAGCAATTTGAAAGAAAAGGAGAGAGAGAGAGAGAGAGTGCGTGTGTGTGTGCGTGTGTGTGTGCGTGCGTGTGAGATAAGTAGTACTTACAACATAAGTAGTTAAATTTAATTTGCATAATTCTTTTTAAACCATATTTTCATAACCAATTTAAGCTATGTTATTTATATTTAACACAGATTTTAAACCTTGCGATATATAAGCAATATTTCTATTGATAAAATTTGTTTATTTTTAAATTCTTTATGTTTGTATTGAAAGGATTTATATTTACCTTGTCAAAATACAATCGTAGGTAAGAAAAAATAAAATTTACATTTAAAGAAACCTAAAATAAACATAACTTTTGCCTTCAAGAAATATTTCTACTTTTTTATTTTGTTTTAATTTATTTTATTTCATTTTAATTAAATATGTATTTTTTTGTTTTCGAAGCAGACAAGAATATTAAAAATATTGAAATTTTTATAGAATGTTAAGCATGGTAAGTTATTTACAATCTTGTTCCTTACGAGATTCCATAGAAATCATTGTTGCCTGACAAACGCAGCCGAAAATATATTCCTAGAATATTGTAGATAAGTCAAAACCTCTTTAGTTAGTTTTTCTTAAACCTCTACCAAATTATTGAAGTCAGCGAAATATTAATGTGTGCTGAATTAATCATTATAAATAATACAAACATTAATTATATTTAACTTTTCTCTTTTCTTATAATAAAGACGATTGTGTATTTATTTGTATATCTGTCACGTTCATGAAGAGAGAAACAATAGCGAGACAGCGTTGGCTCATTTCATTCTCTATACTACTAATTATTAAACTTTACTACCAGTTATAAAATCTCTGCTGCCTATTTACCCTTTAACTGTGCCTTATTATTTTATTTTTTGCAATGAATATGTCGTTGAGCAATGAAATATATATATATATATATATATATATCCACGCTATTATAATAAAAACAGTTGTATATATATATATATATATATATATATATATATATATATATATATAATTAAGTGTACATTGCGACAGGGAAATTTCTGTTTCGATATAGACTCGCTTCATCAGGCAATGTTGGCTGTTGGATGGGCAAATTACTTTTGGATGTCGGTTGTGCAAAATTAAATCATAATTATATGATTATATTGAGTTATATAATACTAGCAGTATAGTCCGGCGTTGCTCGGGTGTAATGAAAGTTTTAAAACTAATCCATGGTCCTGAAGCTCAGACTCTTTGGACGTTGGCACGAAAGACTATAAAGCAATAGTTGTTTCCAGTTAAAGCTAAACTGTAGACTGAAAGAAAAATGAATGAATGCAAGTCAAATTTTGATTTCCGGTATCGAGGCCAAATAAGTTTCTTTCGTCGTAAACTGAATTTTGAAGGTTAAATAAGTCCTCTGAGTAAATGGTATCATGGCTGAGACTAAGAACTAAAATTATACCTACTTAGAGCCAAACCCGAAGCAAAAACTAAAATAAAAGGGCTGAAAAAATATAGATATACAGGTAGATAAACAGATACAAACACAAACATCTTGCCTTATATATATATATATATATATATATATATTATCGATATTCTGCACTAATGTAAGAACTGCAACCTTGAAACTTCTGAATATCGTTTCTTATGTCTTTTTCTATGAGTGTATGAAATTTGATTAAAATCGGACCACTCCTTCTATAACCCGATTTTTTCGATTATCGATTTTCGATATTTATCGGGGGTACCTCGACACAAAACCTAGCTAAGAACACTCGCAGACGCTTATAGTACAACTGTGTAAATTTATAAGAAAATCGGTTCAACCGTTCCGGAGTGTATAGGTAACGGACGCACGCACGCACACACACACACACACACACACACACACACACACACACACACACACAGACAAAGTTCTATTTATAGTTTAGATAGACAGTTTTATTATATTGACCACTGTTTATAATAAAATAAATATCGGGGTACTAAAAAATACGTATATGTATAATATTATTATTCTGGTGTTAATAAATCAGTTCTCAATGTATGAACATAGCTGTTTTTTTTTTCTCTGGTCACACGGAATGTTAGCAACACTTTAAAACGACCAGTTAAACGTACAAAGGTCGGATGAACTCTTGAGGAGTCAACGGGCAGCAGCTAACTAAAGGTTGGCGTCTCGATAAAACGCCGTGGAAAAGGCATCGGGAAACCACTCCACTGTTATTCCCGCGTATATTCATGGACTTGCACAAAAGTGTTATAAACCTAAACTGCATGAATGGTATTAAGTCTAACGGCATTGACTCCTCGCCCGGTAAGGAGTGACATAAGCTTACAGCGTCACCGGATCGTCATCCTAAGACTGAGCTAAACAAATAATGGAGATATGCATAAAAAATAAAGGATCTAACAGGGCAAAAGACCAGCTCAGCAACAAGACGTATCAAAGCAAAGGACGGGACACTGATATTGGAAAAAAGAAAAATAGGAATTCCCTTCCGCATGACTGCTTCTCCGACGGCTACAACCTCCAGGATTTTAAATGTAAGGTCAATAGACACCTCCTAACTCACTAACTCGCACCCATCCCCTCCAACACTCTCCCTACGTACCTCCTAACTCGTCTATCACTATCCCTCTGACATTTCCTATACCCAATCGTTCTATGTAACCCCCTGCGCTATAGTGGCGGTGGACTGCCTTGCTTGGGGTGATATGATTAAAAAAAAAACAAAAAACAAAACTTCAGAAATGGAATAAATATGTCGGTGATATCTTCTACGACAAGAGAGAGCAACCAACAATGCAAAAGAATTAAGGAAATAGAGAAGAAATATTAAAAACCGAAGTGGAACCAGCACATGAAATATATATATATATATATATATATATATATATATATATATATATATATATATACTGTTGAATATAAGAGACAATGAATGTCTATTATGTTTAATCATGAACCGTTCTAAGCGTCGTATTTTGGCTTTAATTTCAGTTGAAATAAAGAAAAAAATTCTCCAAAATTTGGATAATGTTTTATTAATTTGCTTCTAAGCTTTCAGCTCACATGAGCCATCTTCAGAGAGGTTATTTAGACGGTCATACAATAACATCCGCCCACATCGACGATTTTATTTTGTGTTGACATAAAACTCCGCTAGGCAACGGCAATAGTTACCAAAAATAGCAAACGCAAGAAAGTTATTTACTGCCTCGATACACTATATATATATATATATATATATATATATATATTAAGTAAGTAATTCATCGAGTTTTATTCAACCTCAACAGAATGCAGAAAGCACTGAACAGCCGTTTCGTCCTATATTTGGGACTCATCAGCAGTGCGTATCCACTACCAGGAATTGAAACCCCAGACAGTTGTGTTACAAAGCGAATGTCATACCAACTATACCACGGGCCCCGGTGACGAAGAGGTAACGAATTAAACTCGATATATCGCCGCTCATTCACATATTCCGTGGTGGAACTCTGCTGAGCTCCTTTAACCCATAGGACTGTACCTCCCAGAGCCACAACTACTATCACCAAGCAGCTCACACTGGGGCATTAGAAGCCGGTTCAAGCAACGATATAGATGAGAAATTGTAGGAGGATTTGAGATATTAAGTAAGTAATTCATCGAGTTTTATTCGAAACGGCCGTCCAGTGCTTTCTGCATTTTCTCGATGAATTACTTACTTAATATCTCAAATCTCCCTACAATTTCTCATATATATATATATATATATATATATATATATATATATATATATATATAAGCATGCGGTGTAGATATAGAAGAATCTAAAGGAGTATCCTGTACATAAAGTGGGAGGATAATTCTGTAAGAGAGCTCTAAATATATATGTACATGAGTATATAAAGAGAGCAAATATTAGAAAAAATTAAGGCAGACCCTTTATTTCATGGTATATCGGAAGTTTCGGCCTATTTCAGGCAAACCATCATCAGCTTTCGTCTTTATTGTACATCAGATTTTAAACGAATGAAAAAACCTTCTGTACAATAAAGACGGAAGCTGATGATGGTTCGCCTGAGATAGGCCTATACGCCCGATTTACTATAAAATAACGTGTCTCCCTTAATTTTTTCTTATATATATATATATATATATATATATATATATATATATATGTCACACTCAGTGGTGTAGATTTTTTCTTATGTCTGTAAGATACTCAACTGTTGGTACATCAATATAATTGTTGGCATCATTTTAGACGGCATATCAATATAAATATTTGCCGCCATATTTGATGGCGCAGCCCACTTGTTATTAAATAAATCATTACAGAATTATATAAAAATACCAAGTTTTCATTTCATTTTAATTAGATTTAATGAAAAGGATATAAACAAAATAAATCACTTTTTCGTATTTAATTCAAGAAAACATTGTTGTAAACAGTGAAAAGTAATATGCTGTTGATTTAAATTTTATTATTCATAGAATAGCAAAGGAATCTTCGATTACAATCTGCTTTTTTCTATACTTGCAGAATGGATATTTGCTAGTATTTCAAATATAGGTACACAGTCATCACAACAGTTTAACAAAATGAAATTTGCTTGTTACTAATAAATTAAATCAAACGAAATTGTGAGCTATTAAATAAACTGTTGTTAACAGGTCCGTCACACTTTCAGTTCTAAGAAACAGAAATTAACAGAAATAAACCATATATATATATATATATATATATATATATATATATATATCATAAATCTGGAAAAACGATTTGGTGGTAAATCCCAAAGGATACTATTAATATTAAATATTAACCCTGATCTAGCCAGAGTGCTCAGTGTAATTAAATTCATTTCTTTACTGTTCCACTGTTTATTACATATAAAAATTTCCAATTTTTAAAAAATCGGATGGCGATTTCCTTTCAAGAAAATTTGTTTAACTGTAATGATATTTAGTACCAACACTGCTGTATTTTAAATAGTTTACTGGTAGAAAGGCGTTTTAGGCAAGCAGGGGTATTTATCATAAATTGCTCGATTTCAAGATAGAATTAGAGCGTTAATAATGTGTAGAAGTTTGTCACTTAGCTGAGTAATGTTATTTCGGTCATACCGACTTTGAAGTTTCCTGAAAGCATTATTGTGATGTCTTCAGTCTTCAAAGCTTTTGTTTATATATATATATATATATATATATATATATATATATATATATATATATATAATTTCGGGATGGAGGTAGAGTGTTGATAATCACAAACATTTTGTCACTTTAACTGAGCAGGTTCATGCCTACTTCGAAGTTTCATGAGGACACCGTTATAATGTTCTCACTCATCAGGACTATTTTGACGTTAGGTCCTGATTTTTCTTGTTTATATAGATCATGGTGTGATTTTTGTGGGAGTGGTCTTGTTTGTGATTGGTTGATTTTCTTTTTGTTTATTGCGCAGGTGTTGATTTATTTTATTTTCATTGCTTGTTGTTTTCAGTGTGGTTACATATATATATATATATACATCAAAGAATATATATATATATGTATATATATATATATATATTCTTTGATGTGCTGTGTTCCTTCATAAGTTTAGCGATCGTGGATATCCACAGCATTCTATTCTTTATAGTTCCTAGTAAGCTTTGATTTTTTATCATTCTTACCAATCCCTGTTCTGCCATTTATTTACCCCAGCTTGTTAGGTCCGTTACTCGCTGATTTCCTCTTGTCACCCTCAGTGTCCTTCAATATACACTGCAGTCTTATGATCACATCACGTTGAAACACCGGTTCTCGTATGATAACTAACTTACAATGACTTCTGTAAAACCACATTTTACTTCAAGGAGATTGTCCAGGCTTCACTGCTTTATAGGAGGACAGATCACGTAACCGTTCAGTACTCTTTTGTTTATTTTTAGCAATATTTTCTTTTTTCATAATATTTTGCTCAGCCATTGGAGGGCATATTTGCTATTCCAATGCATCTTTCATGCGCTATGTTCAATGCACTTTTTATGTGTTATATTGGCGCTAATGGCTCTACACAATTTCCTCTCATTTGCAAGCCTTAATAAAGTTGTTTATTTTTTATCTCTCCTATCCACTTAGGTGTCCTCGATCGAATCCAACGGAGAATATGTAATGGGATCGATCCCGACTTGATAGCTATGATACAGTCGCTTTCTCACCGACGCAGTGTGGCTTCCCTGTGTCGCTTCTACAAATACTTTCACGGCTTCTGCTCAAATGAACTTAGCTCACTGGTACCCCCTACATACGAATTTCCTCGAGCCACAAGATTAGCAACTAGGTCCAACCCTTTTACTGTAAAACCAATAAATTGTAAAAGCAAATTCTACTCCAACAGCTTCTTTTCTCACACTTCCCGCCTGTGGAATTCTCTTCCGCATACTTGCGTTTCCGACAGTTACAATCTCCAAAAGTTTAAATGTAAAGTCAATAGTCATCTCCTGTCTCACTAACTTACATCCTCTCTCTCTCATGCTTTTCTCCATCCACCCCACTCTCATCAGTACTCTCTTCCCTCTCCTATTCTCTTCATGACACCTCTGCAACCTCTAACTCCACATAAGATTCCTCCTTGTCCACCCCACTCTCATCAGTACTCTCTTCTCTCTCCTATTCTTTTCCTGACACCCCCTGCAACCTCTCACTCCACATAACATTCCTCCTCGTCCACCTCACTCTCATCAGTAATCTCTTCCCTCCTCTACTCTCTTCCTGACACCCCCTGCAACCACTCGCTCCTTAATATTCCTCCTATGTAACCCCCTGCACAACAGTGGCAGTAAAATGCCTTGCTTGGGGCGACACGATTATAAAAAAAGAAACAAAACTCTGTTCCATCAACCATTTACCAAAACTTACTAGGTAAGCTATGCGTCTTTCTCCTAGGTCACTTTTGCTTTCAATCTGTCCTGTGGGTATCAAATTTTCCAAGATTTCTTTCCTCATTATGTGCCCTAGAAATTTCAACTGTCTGTCTGATGTTTAGTGTAAGTGTTCTTTTTGTTTAAATTTTCTCTAAAACTTCGTTATCGCCCATTTCGTTGGTCCTTGGTTTTCTCAATTCTCTAAAGAATCATAATTCTGTTGCTTCAAGTCTCTTCTTCACCTGCGAGGAGAATTCTCAGAATTCGCTGCCATGTAGAAAGCCTGATATTACGTTACAGTTCAATATTTGTTTATTTATAACGATATTTTTCTGTTCCTTAATAGTTTGCTTAGCATATTCAGGTATCTTTCTTTTTTTTAATCATCTCACCCCAAGCAAGGCATTCCACTGCCACTATTGCGCATGGGGCTACATAGGGGAAGGTAAAGAGAAGGAGTGGTTAGACATAGGGAATGTCAGGAGGAAGGTGACAGATGAGTAAGGATAGCGAGGATGAGGCTTGGGCAGATGGGAAGAGTGTTTGATAGAATGGGAGCAGGTTAGTGTGTTAGGAGGTGTCTATTGACCTTACATTTAAACTCCTGGAGATTGTAGCCGTCGGGAAAGCAATCGTTCGGAAGAGAATTCCACAGTCGGGAAGTGCGAGGAAAGAAACTGTTGGAGTAGAAGTTACGGCTGCATTTTATCGGTTTCACTGTAAAAGGGTGGGATCTAGTTGCTAATCTAGTATCTCGTGCAAATTCGTATTTAGGGGGCACTAGTGATCTAAGTTCATCGGAGCAGAAGCCGTGAAAGTATTTATAGAAGAGACACAGGGAAGCTACGTCGCGCCGGTGGGAGAGAGACTGCAGGCGGTCTGCCAAGTCGGTATCTATCATATTACAGACCCTCCTCTGAACCTTATCGAGAAGCCCGAGGAGAACAGCAGGGGCACCCGACCAGATATGGTAGCAGTATTCAATGCACGGGCGGATGGTAGATTTATAAATGTGCAGGATAGATTCAGACGGAAAAAACTTCCGAGCCCTACACAGAGAACCGACTTTCATAGCAGCGGATTTAGCAATGGATTCGATATAGTCATTCCATTTGAGGTCCGCTGAAAGTGTGAGACCAAGGAGGCGCAGTGTTTTACTCTCTGGGAGGCAAGCCTGGTCCATGCTAATGGGAGGTAGGTGAGATTGTCGATGATGGTTAATTGAGAGTAGCTTCGTTTTAGGAGCATTAAAATTTACTAACCATTTCTTACCCCAGTCCAATATGGATTGGAGGTATTTTTCAATCTCGGCTGCAAGGTTAGCTTTGACGCCTACACCAGATTTTTGTAGGAGGCGAGAGTAAACTGTGGTATCATCGGCGTACAAACCTATTTGGGCTCTTATGGAATCAGGGAGATCATTAATGTATATCAGGAAGAGTGTAGGACCTAAGATGGAGCCTTGGGGGATGCCTGCGTTTGTATGGTAGTTCTGAGAGGCATGTATCATACACCCTTTCGGATTTCCGTCGACTTTTAATACGCTTCCCAGACTTATAAACTGTTATGCCTGTTAGATTCCGGTATCTCTAAATTTTAATTTACGTGTTTGTCTGCTCCTTTTTCTAACAACTTTTCATTCTGTTTTCTTGATTTTAAATTTTAGTTTCCTTAATGCTCCTTAAAAATTACTCATTCCTTACGTGTTGTATAAGACTTTTTCAGTAATTACTATAGAACGACATTGCTGTTGTGTTCAGACATTACTAAAGGGCGTCATTGCTGTTGCCTCGAATCAGTTCTTCATTTGTAAGACAATTGTTCAACATTCACAGACATAAAAGGGAACATTTCAGAAATTCTTTCTTTGTTTCCCGCTGGTTCTCGTACGTTAAGCAACGTCTAGCCTGGTCAGTACCTAGGTGAGTGACCGCTTGGGAATACCAGATGTTGTAAGCTTGAATGCGCGGATGATTTAATCGATAACGACTCGAAATTGTTGATCGGAGAGCCAAGTTAGAAATCCCGTTTCTAGTGTTGGTAGTTATTTGCAACGCTAAAGTAAACCAAGAAAAAGTATATATTGTTTCCACGGAAGGAACGTTTAAAATGAGATATTATAATCACAAATCTTCCTCCAAGAGAAGGAATACAATAATAAGTGCCCCATCTTGAAATGAGAAATGTTGACAAAAACCCGTTCATATAAATCGGGAATCATCTTCTTCATGTGCCGTGTCCCTTCAAGCCGTAGGCGATCATGGACTTCCACTTGGCTGTCTCATGTCGCTCTCAATATTTTTTTCTCTTGGTATCTCCATTTGCTCAGACCTAACAAGTACGTCACGCGCTGCTTTCCCCTGTCTCTCCTTAAATTTATCCGACCTGCGAGTATTAATTTCTTCAAGCCCTCCTTCTTCATTACGTGTTCCGGGAACCTCATTTGTCAGTTACTGATAATTAGTATCTGTTTTTCTCTCGTTTGCACCCTTTCCAACTCCTCATCGTTGTACACGTGCTGCGTCCATGATATCCTCAGCATCCTTCTGTAAAACCACATTTCTGCTGCCTCAAGCCTCTCCTTTATCTTTGATGAGATTGTTCAACATTCACAGCCATAGAGGACATATATCCCATCGCAATCCAGCACACTTTTCTTTGTTTCTAATGATATTTTCATGTCTTTCAGTACTCTGCTTAGCTTCTTAAATGCCTCTTTGGCCATGCCATTTCGTCTTTAGATCTCCATGTCGCACTTTTCATCCTATGTCAAAACAGTTCCCAGGTATTTTAATTTTTTACTTGTTTTATTTTAGTTTCTCCGACTCGTAGTTGGCATTTTGGGGGTCACCTTTTTGCTGATGACCATACATTCAGTTTTCTTAAAGTTTATGCTCATTCCTTTCTTCTCATTTTCTTTTGCTACCCTCTGTAAAAGGTTCTGCATTTTTCTTTCCGTGTATGCTATCAGCACCGTGTCATCCACGTATCTTATATTGTTAAATCCTGGCAAGGTTTTTATTTCTCTCATAATTGCTTTGCTGTACAGCTTGAATAGATCCGTGAGAGAACAGATCCTTGTCTCATGCCCCTTTCTATTTTTGCATACCTGCTGAGTTCACTTCCTATCCATACACAAGCAGTTTGAACCCAATGATTCCTTTAAACCAATTACAGAGAGTAATTGAAAAATACATGGAATTAGTTAAAAGAAAGGTAATAATATTCCATCAGTATAATACTAGACTGTTTGTTTCTTTAACGGCCAACAAAAATTGTTACCAAGAGGTCGAGAATCTTTCATTCTTTCACCATATTCATCATATTGTCTCATTGAATTTATGCCTCTCCTTTAAAGAATTGTCTTACAAAACTCAGTTCTTTAGAAGACTATAAAAAGCAACTAGAGCAGTTCTTTGGTAAGAAGAATCATAAATTTACCTGAAAGAAAATAGTGAAACAAAGTAATTATTCAATAAAGTTAATATTAGAAATTGATATTTACCCTATTTATATTTGGACTATTGTCCTGATCTTTGTTGTTCTTATCACAATGTTTTGGCTTTTGTGCTTTTGGGCACAATCGATAAACACCTGATGAAGGATAGAGACCGCAATATCTGAAAAGCTTTGATAAAAGATGAAGACAATAGCTTGATAGAAACAAAAAGGAAACATATACTTAGCATCAGAAATTTTTCACCTCTCATAAACAATAATGCTTGATGCTATATGAAGCAAATGTTGTTATTCAGAAAAATCATGTAATTTTCAAATATTGGGTGATTGCCAAAATTTCTGTTTTTGCTGCATATGGCACTATTGGAACTTTACTATGAACTCTCCCAAAGAACCCAATGATTCCTTCAAACCAATTACAGGGAATAATTGATGAAAAATACATGGAATTAGTTAAAAGAAAGGTAATAATATTCCATCAGTATAATACTAGACTGTTTGTTTCTTTAACGGCCAACAAAAATTGTTACCAAGAGGTCGAGAATCTTTCATTCTTTCACCATATTCATCATATTGTATCATTAAATTTATGCCTCTCCTTTAAAGAATTGACTTACAAAAAATAAGGATGTGCATTGTGGTGCATTGGATATCGACTCGGAACGAGAAATCGGGGAGCCGAGTTCGAATTCCAGCTGAATTCATTGCTTTCACTTACGCACAAATACACCTGGGAAAGGTATTAATCCGCATATTCCTTCCAGTTATGGGTTAAATAGCAGGACAGATTGGGTTCTATAGCCTTGGTCAGCAACCAGTCTACCGCAGAAAGCAATGGCAACCTACTGTGGGATAATCTTCTGCCCTTTCGAGACATAATCGCCCAAGCGTGTATCACGTATAGCACTTAACTGAATATGATAGTTGGAAACATAATTAAAACTTCTACTGGCATAAAGTGGGGGATCGGTTTTCTATTGTTTTGAAGTAATAAACTGATCCCCCACTAATTATACCTAATATAATAATGTAATATAATCTATCTCTTCTCCCTCCAGTGATGAGTTAAATGGCAGGACAGATTGGATTCTATAGCCTTGGTCGGCAACCAGTCTACCGCAGAAAGCAATGGCAACCTACTGCGGGATAATCTTCTGCCCAGTCGAGACATGATCGTCCAAGCGTGTATCACGTATGGCACTTAACTGACTGACTGACTTACAAAATTCAGTTCTTTAGAAGACTATAAAAAGCAACTAGAGCAGTCCTTTGGTAAGAAGAATCATAAATTTACCTGAAAGAAAATAGTGAAACAAAGTAATTATTCAATAAAGTTAATATTAGAAATTGATATTTACCCTATTTATATTTGGACTATTGTCCTGATCTTTGTTGTTCTTATCACAATGTTTTGGCTTTTGTGCTCTTGGGCACAATCGATATAGATTATTGAATATCCTAACGTCTTTTCTGAAAATGTCGAGCGTCTTTATCAGGTCTTTGTGTCGTACATTGTTAAACGCCTTCGCGTAGTCTATAAAGCGCAGATAAATGTCATTCTGCATTTGTATTGCTAGTTTAGATAGCATTCTGAGCATCGGAAATAATATGTGTAAATTATGTTAAGAGGAGAAATTGGTGATTATCCTACAGATTGAATAACATAAGCTGTTTAACGAAAGATCGCAAAGCGTACAAATATGCACAAAAATTCCTACTAACAAGCTATGAAGCCGTATATAAAAAAAACCGGATATAAGAGAAAATCAAATATAAGAAAGATTTTCCTGACCCCAAATTAGAACCTGTGGTAATGTATATAAAATAGGTCAAACCCGGTTATAAGAGAAAACCAGGATATAAGGGAAACTCGGATATAAGAGAACTTTTATCCGGTCCCGACAACTCTCTCATATTAGGGTTTATATAAAATAAACTATAAACTATATTATATACAACAACTATGTTATTTTTTTTCCCTGACTTTTATTTTTTTTTCTGTTTTACTGGCGGCATAATTCTGTTTATAAAAGTTTCAAAAAATGGAACTGATAAAAACCACTGTAACAAGAAGATTATGTTTCTAAATATTTTATGTCCTAGACTCTCCCTGTCGCGGGGGGTTCAGTAAAATAAAGGAGTGATCAACTTCTATGATCACGCCTGTGTCTCCCAATTCTGTAGGCGTTTTAGACAGGTGAAACATGTGGTTGAGCTATTTTACTCGAGTGGTTTAGAATCAACTTGCCACATGTTTCCGCAAAATGCGTGCGAAAAAGCCAGAGTGGCAAGTTAGGCTATTACAGACTGGCGCAGCAGCAGGCTGCCAACTTTCTTTCATAATTGCACGCTGTTGATATTCGATGATCAAGTCACTTCGCTCAAACTTTTGTATGGATGAGAAACAGGACAGTCGCCAGCTCCTTAGCGCTAGCGTTTTGTTTTCCCAGAAAGAAAACGGTATGATGCATCGCTTTTGACTTTGAAACGCAAGGGTCGACTTCCAACTGACCTGCTTCTTAGAAACTGGCCAAAGAAAAGTTGTTTTGCAAGTTACCGTTCATACGAGAAGATTGCCCTGCCCACCTGAATTGGATCTCATTAGCATGGCTTCAATACTTGTCATGCTGCATTTAGTCAGAATGTCACTATTTCTAATGCGATCACCCCGTTTTCTGTTAGAGGTTGAAGGTAGGCAATGAATGTGGAAGGCATCAAGTTGATTGATGTGTCCTTGGTACACAGTTTAAGATCCTGCACCGGATAGATAGATAGATAGATAGATAGATAGATAGATAGATAGATAAGGAACAGAATTAGATAGATAGATAGATAGATAGATAGATAGATAGATAGATAGATAGATAGATAGATAGTCAGGTTAGCCAAATGCAGACGACAATTCTACTCCTGCAGCTTCTTCTCTCGCACTTCCCGCCTGTGGAACCCGCTCCTGTATTCTTGCTTTCCTGGCGGCTACAACCTCCAGAAATTTAAATGCAAAGTCAATACTCATCTACTAACCACTGGACTCCAGCTCTCTCCCCACCCCTGTATAACCTTCCCTTTCTCTCCACCTATGTATCTGTCATCACACCTGCCTTCTCAGCTTTCTATTGTTCCTTTCTAACTAGTTTGTACTCCTCACTCTTTTCTAATTAATCTTTTTACATTTATGTAGCCCCCTGCACATCAGTGGCATTTCCGCCTTGCTCGGGGTGAAATGATTAAAGAAAAAAATTGATAGGGGAATATTACTCGTATCGGGAAGAGGGCGTTTATAGATATAGACTATGGGAACATAATATTCAACACTGCATAGTGACTGTCAGTTTCACAACAGTGTGATCGTCAAACCAAGAATCGGAGTTAATTAGGCAAACCGACTCCGCATTGTTAACCATTACGCATAATCGAGACGTTTGTTAGACAGGACTGGCACAAGAACCCAATAATGGAGCTAAATTTTATAATAAAAATACTATCTTCTTTTACAGAATAATTCCTCTCTTTAACTGTAAAATTTTGCATTGTTACAGGAAAAAGAAAGTGTCTCTCAAAACAAAAAAATAGATCTATCCTTGCCAGGTTTCATAGTAGATGAATTGACTTAGGCACAAAACCTATAAGGTTTTCTCATTCTGATATGATTGGCTGGTTTATTTATCACTAAAACGAAATATTGGATACTATTACGTAATCAGTTCCTAAGTAGGCATCTATGTAGATGACACCATCATTTAAACCCGTCTCAATAGGAAATCTACCAAGATTGACAAAGTAAACCTGGAGGCTGCTCCTGAAACGGACCATCAATCAGTGATTAACTGGAGCAAGAAATGGGTTGTAAATGTTAATGCCACCGAAACAAAGCTGCTCTCCTTTAATCAAGAGCGACAAATTTCCCTGTCCCACCATCATCATAGGTGATGCTAATCTCCTGGTGAGCAACACACTGCGACTCCGTGGTTCACTTTTCCTACCGACCTGAAGTGGAACGGCTACATAGAATCTATAGCTGCTTCTTCTGTTAGTAAGTTTGTGTATTTGTATCGGGCCGGAATTTTTTTCTCATCAGAATACATCTTGGACATTTATAAATCTACCATTCAGCGATGATCCTCCTGATGTTATTTCCTAGGCAGGCATCTATGCAGATGACATCACTATTTACTCCAGTCTCAATAGGAAATCAGCCTGACAAAGTAAACCTGGTTGTTGCTTATGAGCACACCTCCATTCAGTGGTTAATTAGGACAGGAATTGGCTTGTAAAAGTGAATGCCTTTAATACAAAATAGTTCGCCTTTAACCACCATAAATAAACTTTCCTGACAGCCATCAGCATGGCCGATGTAAGTCGCCTTGAGAGCAAGACACTGTGCTATCTTGGCATCATTTTTCAACCGACCTGAAGAGGTAAATTCATACCGTTCCATGGGTATTTTCGCATGGGTAAATAAACATAAAAAAACCGACTTGAATTGGAACTCAGCTCTCCGATTCAAAATTCAGAGTCGTTATCCATTAACCCACCAGTACATCCAAGCTTACAGTCCCTGGTATTTCTAAGCAGTCACCCGTATAAGAACTGACCAGGCTCGACGTTGATCAACTTCAGGAATCGTACGAGAACCGATGTTTCAACGTGATCCTGTCATATGCTCATGTAGTGTTAAAAGAAACATATACTGGAAAGCTGCCGCACAGAGTCGTGGCACTGGGACAAAATCTCTCCGAGAGAAAAATACTACTCATATTTGGAATAGAGGGATGATAAGGGTGATTCGACTCTGTGGATACGTTTTTTTTTATGTATTAAATGTTACAAGTGTGTTATTTCTCAAGTCAAATGTTAGAGCTTGATTCAAGGTGAGGTCAATTCCAAGGCCCTGATCATCCTGATAATTTGATGTGCTTCTGTTAGTCGTAAAATCTGTATAGATGCTTACCAATGAGAATATACAAAGACAGATCGTTGATAATAATATTAAAAAAAAAGCTGAAAGAGAGTGTGACAGAGCATATTTTTGGAGCAATGTCATTAGCTTCAGAAAAACATATAATTAATATATATGAAAAAATGGTTTCACGGTGTGAAAGCAAAAAACAATTTCTGTGGGAATTTGAACCCGGAACGCCAAATCCAATTTTTGGACAAACGGTTTATTCATCAGGTAAAGAAAGAACTACATATAAACTACAAGAAAATTGAATTCAACGTAATCATTAAAAAAAAAAGGAGCCCAAAACGCCAATTTCAAGTTGGGTATACTAAAATCGAACAAGTGCAGAAAGTGTTCTAACAGAGGACGGAAAGTGTGATACGGAGATCCGAAGGCGTAATGGAATGGCCAAGGATGCATTCGAGAAACTGTGTAGGGTATTAAATAACAAAGAGGGATTACTGGATTTTTAAGTGACGTCTGTTTTTCAGTATGTCAGTGAATACTGGACAATTTCATCAAAGATAAAGGAAAGGCTTGAAGCAACCAAAATATGGTTCTACAGGAGGATGCTGAGAATACCATGGACAGAACATGTAATCAACGACGAGGCTTTGGAGAGGATGGACACAAGAAGGAAACTGATACTTAACATCAGGAAAAGGTAGCTGAAGTTGTGGTGCAGTAGATATCGACTCATGACGACAAATCGAGGAGCCGAGTTCGAATTGAAGTTGAATTCCATGCATTCACTTACGCACAAATACCCTTGGGAAAGGTATTGATTCGTCTCTTCCCTCCAGTTATGGGTTAAATGACAGGACAGGTTGAGTTCTATAGCTTTGGTTGGCAACTAGTCTACCGCAGAAAGTAATGGTAGCCTACTGCGGGATAACCTTCTGTCCAGTCAGTCATGTCTCTTTCGAGACATGATCGCCCAAAGCGTGTATCACGTATGGCACTTAACTGACTGACTGAATGAGAAAGGAAAGCTTGGAGAACCTGATGCTCACGCAATGAATAGAGAGAAAGCGAGGCAAGGGAAAGAACGCATGATATATTTGATGGACTTGAGCAGATGAATTGTTGAGCAGGGATTGAGTGAGATAACAGAAGAATGCGTATTAAGAGCGACATAGAATAGGGAGAGGTGGAGGGCTATTATCGCCTACGTCCTGAAGAGACATGGCACATAGAAGAAGATGAGCAATTTCAGTGAATCGCTACTATCGCCTTTAGTCAATATAGCTTATTAACATTATCTCATGGATTGATTTTCAAAACTGGCTCTCCTGACGCCACACAGTCTTTTACAATTTATTTTACTCTCATTTATGTCCGACTCCACTTAGCATAAATAATATCTACAAAAGTAAATCTATTCTTTTTCTATATATTGGAATCTATACATACGTAATTTTGTATTTATACAGACGAAGAGACATCCGGGGAAATAATAGTCAAACTTAATACGATATTCAATATTGAATCGTATTCGGAAATATGATACGGATTATTGTAGGATTGGAACTATTGCTTAGACAACAAGAGATTTGAAATCGTACCATAAACACGCCTGGATCGCCTATGATCTGATTAACCCCCGCTTTCCTTCAATAGAAAGTCAAGCAGAGTAACTGCTACGTAAATCTGATTTTGAAATCTTCCAAGAATGAAAGTGAACAAGAATTACAAGAATGAATTCCTTCGATCATACAAAAATCGGTACCAGACGTAATCTACCAATTTTAAATCAGGTATTAAACACATTGGAAATATAAAGCCAGTTTTTGAAGCTACTGACATCAAAAACAAAAATAGATACGGTAGATCGATGGATATCGGTTTTAGATTGAATATTAGAGAGTTCAAGTCCAAGTTCCGACATTTATTGTTTTTTGTCCAACAACACAATTTTTTTTCATTTCAACATAAGTCTTGCGTTTTAGTGGCAATAAAGCCACTAAGATACAAGGGCTTACTTTGTGTCATAGAATATAAGAATAAAAGATGCGGATGTGCGTTGTTGTGCAGTGGATATCAACTTGGAAGGACAAGTCGAGAAAACAACTTCGAATTCAAGTTGGATTTCGTTAGATTCACTTACGCGCAAATACCCTTGGGAAATTTATTAATCTGTCTCTTCCCTCCAGCTATGGGTTAAATGAGAGGACATATTGGGTTCTGTAGCTTTGGCTGGCAACCAGTCTACCGTAGAAAGTAATGGCAACATACTGCGGAATAATCTTCTGCCCAGTCAGTCATGTCTCTTTCGAGACATGATCGCCCAAAGCGTGTATCGCATATAGCATTTCACTGACTGAATGATAAAAGAACAATAATTAAGAAGACAGAAAATAAAGATTGACACTGAATTTAAATTTTTGAAGATCAAAGTTGACTGAAAAGTTAGAAGGCGGAAGAGTGTTCCATAAGTGAGAAGTTTGATAGAAGAAACTGTTAACATAGAACTTACGGTTACATCTAGCCATGTCAACTATTTACTCTTCTTGGTGTGTCTTTGAATGGAATTCACAGATTTCTCAGGTCGGCTGATCGTTCTACTAAACTTAAAGTTTTCATAGTACATCACATTTTTATCTTTTATCAAATGTACCAAGGGTATGAAAAAGATTAGTTAGCTTTCATTTTATTTAATCATTTCATTCCAAGCAAGGCGATAAAGTCACTAAGACATATAGGGTTACTGAATACGAAAGAACATGAGGAAAAGAAAACATTTTTTTAAGGCGAGAACCATAAAAGAACAAGAATTAGGACAAGATAACGTTTGACATTACATTTAAAGTTTTAAAGATCAAAGCTGATTAAGAATCTAAAAACCGGAAGAAAGATTTACAAATAGGAATTGCGATAGTTGGCTACGGTATATTCTTGTGCATAGTGCGTGTTTTTATTATCAGATTTTAAGCAAAAATAAGCGGGAGTCGAACTATACACAGGTAATATTTTTTATTAGTTTAAAAGCAAGGTATTTTCAGTGACTGGTTGCACTCCACTTTTCTGGGTGAGAAAAATTCACGCAAAAAATTCAGGGTCAAACCATATATCAAGTCGGCTTATATACGAGGATATACGATATTCAAAAGAGATCGACATTAATTTCTGCTTTTTTTTTAATTATTGTCTTTTTTATTTCTTTATCAGTTTTTTTTCTTTTTTACTTAATCTGTTTTCTCTTTTTCCTCTTTGGTTTTTCTATCCATTTTCCCTTCTTTCTTTATATTAGTTTATTCCTTCTCTTTTTCTTTTTTTTTTTCTTTTTTCTCTCCTGTTTTCTTTTTCGTTGCTCGTCTCTCAATTTTCTTTTTCGTTTTTCCATTCTTTTTTCTTTTTCGTTTTTCCTCTCTTTTTGTCTTTACTTTTTCCTCTCCCATTCTTTTAGTTTTTCCTCTCTTTTTCTTTTTTCCTCACTTTTTCTTTTTTGTTTTTACTCTTTTTTCTTCTTCGTTGTTTTTCTTTTTTCTTTTTCGTTGTCCCTCTCTTTTTTTATGCGTTGTTCCACTCTTTTTTTTCTTTTTCGTTTTTCTACTTTTTTTTCTTTTTTGCTGTTCCTCGCTTTTTCTTCCTCGTTTTTGTTTTTCCTCTTTTTTCTTTTTCGTTTTTCTTCTTTTTTTCCTGTTCGTTTTTCTTTTCTTTTTTTGTTTTCGTTTTTCCTCACTTTTTTCTTCTTCGTTTTTCCTCTCTTTTTCTTTTTCGTTTTTCCTCTTCTTTTTTCTTTTATAAACTGCTTTCTTTTTTCTTTATCTTTTCTTTTATTCATTTTTTTTTTTTTTTTAATCATATCTCCCCAAGCAAGGCGAATACGCCACTGATGCGCAGGAGGCTACGTAAGAGTGAAAAGATTGGAAAAGAGAAAGCCGGAAACCGCGTCCTAAACAGGGAACAAGGGATGAGCCTCTTAACCTGTTCAATAGACGTGGGTGGAGTGTGAACCGGGCGATAGTTTAGTCTATCTACTTTAATTGAAAAAAACAAAAATAAAGAAAAGAGTGAAAAGATTTGAAAAGAGAAAACCGGAAACCCCATCCTAAGCAGGAAACAAATGATGTGCCTCTTCACCTGTTCGATAGACGTGGGTGGAGTGTGAACCGGGCGATAGTTTAGACTATCTACTCCAATTAAAAAATAAAAATAAAAAATAAAAAAAAAGAGTGAAAAGATTGGAAAAGAGAAAAACCGGGAACCACAACCTGAACAGGAAACAAGGGATAAGCCTCTTCACCTGTTCAATAGATGTGGGTGGAGTGTGAACCGGGCGATAGTTTAGACTATCTACTCCAATTCTTTCTTCCATACATTTCCTTCCTTTCTATTTTTTCACCTTTCCCGTTTTCCTTTTTCTTTTCGTTCTTTTTTCCATTTTCGTTTTTTTTTTTTTTTTGCTTTTCCTGTCCATTTATTCTTTTTTTCCTTCTATCTCTTTCTTCTATATATGTTTTCTTTGTCATTTTTCTCAGTCATTTTTTTTCTTTCTTTCTTTCTTCTTCCCATAGTTCTTTCTTTCATCTTTTCTTTTTCATTTTTCCTGTCACTTTCTTTTTCTTTCAATACTTCTTGTTTTATGTATTTCTTTTATTCGTTCATTTTCGCTTTTTCTCTCTTTTCTTTTTTCATAAATTTATTTTCTTCTTTCTTTTTTATTTCTTTTTCTCTTCTTCTATTTTTTCTCTTTCTCTTTCTTATTCTATTCTATTTTTAATGCTACCGCGCTTTCTTTATTTTATAACTTTTTCTTTTTTCCATTTTTTTCCTTCTTTATAATATTTCTTATCTCGATTCCTCTTCCTATCATAAATTTTTTTAATTTCTACCTTTTCTATTCCTCTTTCTCCTTTCCTTCTCTTCATTTTTCCCTATTTTTTTCATTTTTCTTCTTTTTTCTTTTTCTTTCTGTTATTTTTCTTCTTTTTTCTTTTTCTGTTCCTTTCCCTTTTTGTTTCATTCATTTCTCTATCTTATTCATTTTTTCTTCAAATTTACGAACTAGTATTTCAAGTTCAAATGATGCTGGGTTAATTCACCGGTTGGCTACATTCTTCTTTCTTCTGTACTTTTCTTTCTTTATTATACTTTCTTTAATATTTCTTCACTCTCTCTTTACTTTCTTTCTTTCTTTCTTTCTTTCTTTCTTTCTATCTGTTTTGTTTCTTTCTTTTTCCTTTTATTGTGTTTCTTTTCTTTTCCTATTTTTTCTGCCATAATTTTCTTAATTTTCTCTTATAATTTATTTTTTCTTTCCTCTTTTTCTTCTTTTTCTTTCTTTTTCCGATCCTCTATCCCTCTCTAAAATCTCTTCTCTCTCCACACTTTTCTCTTTTTGTTTCTTCAAATCTCCTCTTCTCTTAATTTCATTCTCAAATTTACTGTTATGATGTCATTCTTTCTCTTTATTTCTTTATTTTTCTTATGTTTTCTTTCTTTTTTCTTTATTTTTCTTTTTTCTTTTTCTTTTTCTTTCTTTCTTTCTTTCTTTCTCTTGAACTCTTTGGTTGTTTTCTTGATTCTTTCTTACTTCCTCGTTTTATGCACATTTTTCTTCTGCTTTATATTCTTTTTATTCATTTTTTTTTCCTTTCTCTAATTTTCTGTTCTTTTTCCTCGTTCTTTGTTTTCTCTTTTTCAGGTGCTATTTTCTTCACCTTCATTCATTTCGTACCTCGCTTTCTTTTTTCTACTCTCATTTTTATTCTTCCATTTTATTATCAACTTCTTTTATTCATCCACTTTCACTTTCACTTTCACCTTCTCCCTTCTTCATTTTCTTGCTAACGAAAGAAGAATTAAGCACAAGTATTTTTTAATCATTTCACCCCAAGCAAGGCATTCCACTGCCACTATTGCGCAGGGGGTTACAGTGATGAGAAAGTGTGGTTTGATATAAGAAATGTTAGAAGAAGGGTGATAGACGGGTAAGGATACCGAGGATGAGTGTTGGGTAGATGGAAAGAGTGTCTGAGAGAATGGAGGCGAGTTAGTGTGTTAGAAGGTGTCTATTGACCTTACAATAGGATTTTAGAATTAGCATTTTTTCGAATAAATTATATTAGAAAAAAAATGTTAATTCTAAAATCAGACATTATTGTCCGAGTAACCTGATAGTAATAATTCAACAACACACTAATTGACTAATTATTCGTTTCTCGCATCTCTACAACAACCAATGACTGTTAAAAATGTACTTTAAGCTATTAAGAAAAAAAAACTGCTTGCGAAAATACTGTTTATTAGTGAAACTACTGAAAAAAAAAAACAATCTCGACCCTGAACATTATCACAACTCAACACTATTAAAAGTGTAACGTGATGTTTCTATTTTGTGCGATTACTTTCAGAATGTGCGTTGTGGTACAGTGGATATCGGCTCGGAACCAGAAACCGGGGAGCCGAGTTCGAATTCCAGCGGAATTCATTGCATTCACACGCGCAAATACCCTTGAGAAAGATATTAATCCGTCTATTCCTTGGTCAGCAGCCAGTTTACCGCAGAAAGCAATGGCAACATACTGCGGGATAGTCTTCTGCCCAGTCAGTCATGATCGAGACATGATCGCCCAAAGCGTGTATCACGTATGGAACTTAACTGACTGATTGACTGACCTTCAGAAAGCGGACCTTCATGGCTTGCAGAACTTCCTCTCCTTCGTAGCTCTAAGTAGTTTTTGTCTCCTTACTCTCTTCATGACCCTGTTCTGACATCTATATACACTGGCTCGTTAGGAAAAGGCCACATGTAGTCAACCGGTGAATTAACCCAGTATCATTCGAACTTAAATTACTAGCTCGTAAATTTGCCCGGATTAAAAAAAAAATGGGCGTCAGCTGCTAATATTCTAGATTATTGGAGGTGCCTCTGCAACCATTCTGGTTTCATGACATTTCAACTTTTTTTAAATCTCTCACCTTACTAGTATTTACTGATGAATATTCGGTTGCATTTCGCTAATAAAATGTTTTAATCGACCAGCAACTTTGAGAATATCGCTGCTAATTCTTTATTTACTTAGAGTCCTGGACGCCTTGACGTGGTGCAATGGTTAGCAGGTCTGTCTCACTAGAATTTATTACAAATGAGTAGGAAGTTCACTGGGTACACCATACTTTCAGCCTTGTACTACATCTAAACTGCACTTAATATTACTTGTAATCCTGCAGAAACGCCTCTAATAAGAAGAATTGAGATGTTGTGTGGGATAGAACTCCTTCGTTATTGTTAGGGCGCCGCTCCTATTTGACTACAAATGGACTGTTCCCATTGCTATATATAGCAATGGTGGATTCTCTACAAGAGAGTCGTACCGAGTCACTAGACTGACGACTCTACGACACTGTCAGCTCTCTGCCTTCGCGTAGAGGGCGCTCTCTGCTTCCGAGCAGAGAGCAATAACCCAGTCGTGGTTCCGCCGAAGGGTAGAACCACGACTGGGGAAAATTAGACAGACATTTTTTGGCCCGGCTATATGGCCGGGAATACCCACTATAAAATGACCATGTGTCACATCCAGCCTTGCGTGGGAAGGCTAGTAAATACAGTCATACCGAGTCACTAGACTGACGACTCTACGACACTGTCAGCACTCTGCCTTCGGGTAGAGGGCGCTCTCTGCTTCCGAGCAGAGAGCATTAACCCAGTCGTGGTTCCGCCGAAGGGTAGAAGCACGACTGGGCAAAAGTAGACAGACATTTTTTGGCCGGGCCATATAGCCCGGAAATCTCAGATATAAACTGACCATGAGTCATATGTTGCCCTTACTGGGAGGGACGACTAAATAATGAGTCGTAGAGAGTCACTAGAGAGTCTCTAATGAGTTACTGAAGAGTCAGTGCGAGTCAGTGAAGAGTTAGTCACACTTCCGGTGGCGTACCGGAAGTAATCACGTATACACACGTCTTACGACGGATTGGACTCTTGTATCTTTCTATTGTAAATATTACTAATCACTTCTGTACATACTAACCGTCTTTCCGCGGAATACAACTTATATTCTGATTCTGTTGTTGAGTTATTCATTTATACTTGGCGACATAACTTTTATTACTGTTATTTCCATATCTATTCTAACCGGGGATTTTAATTCCTGTTTGTGTCCCAGCTATTGACAAATAATGAACTCCTAAAGAAAATACTATGTAACTATAAAAATACATATTTATTGTACATATATTTATGTTGTGGAGTAATTTTCGCACTGAAGGTTATAATCGTGCTATGTCGGTTGCTAATCGACTTAACGCACCCAAAATGTTAGGAACTTGGTAATCTTCCACTGTAAGCTGATTCCTTAGAAGTCGGCTAACTGCCGACTATTATCAACTGCCTTAATATAGGAGGGAGGGTCCATTATCTGAGGAATAGGTGTGTTTTATCATAAAAATTTACAATACGCTTTTATATTAAAAAATTACCTAAAAATCCATTTTTATATCAGGGTTACTAACAATACATTTTATAGCAAATAGACATTTTATCTGTAGTTAAATGCATACAACTGCGTTCAAATTATTTAGATTTCGGCTTTAACCCATCGAAGTTGATATACCGCTAAACAAATCAACCAAAGAACCAACATGAAAGAACAAATTCATGACATTAGTCCATGTAATATTCTACAATTTCTTAAAGAAATCAAAGTGTATTCCAAGATATAACTTCAACAAAACAGCAACATAAACTACACATCAGTCAGTTAATTGCCATACATGATACACGCTTGGTCGATCATACATGACTGACTGGGCAGAAGATTATCCCGCAGTAGGTTGCCATTGCTATCTGCGGTAGACTGCTTGCCGACCAAGGCTATAGAACCCAATCTGTCCTGTTATTTAACCCATAACTGGAAGGAATAGATGGATTAATACCTTTCCCAAGGGTATTTGCGCTTAAGTGAATGCAATGAATTCAGCCGGAATTCGAACTCGGCTCCCCGATTTCTCGTTCCGAGCCGATATCCAATACACCACAACGCAAAATACACATCACCGACACTATTATTCATATCTATACAAACATGTATATGCACAAAACATCTATGTATTCCTTTCTGAAAACAAAATAAAGTACATCATATTTTTATTACTTCAAGGATCCCAAGAAAATCAAATTTCGTCATTTCTTCTTCTATGTGCCCTGTCCTTTTAGGACGTAGGCGATCATGGTTTTCCAAGTCTCCCTATCACTGGTGATTCTTAGTACGCTTTCTCCTGTTACATCATGCAACCCCCGTTCTGTCATCCATCTGCTCAGACCCTTCAAATATGTTATTCGTTCCTTTCCCCTGTCTCTTTTTACCTTCTATCTGGCCTGTTAGTATCAGGTTCTCTAAGCCCTCCTTCCTCATCGCATGTCCCAGGAACTTCAGTTGTCTCTTCCTGATACTCAGTATTAATATTCTTTTCGTTGCCATTCTTTCCAAAACCTCGTCATTGCTCACATGCTCGGCCCATGATATCTGCAATATCCTTCTGTAGAACCACATTTCAGCTGCTTCAAGTTTTTTTTTTTTATCTTCGATGATATTGTCCAACATTCACTGCCGTATTGAAGAACTGACATCACATAGCAATCTAGTATTCTATTCTTTGTTTCTAGTGAAAAGTCTCCTGTGTCTTAATACTTTACTCAACTTAGGGAACGCGTCCTTCGCCAGCTCCTGTTAGAACACTTCCCAGGTATTTAAATTTTTGTACCTGCTTGTTTCTAATATCCTCCACCTGTATTTGGCATTTTGCGTTGCTCTTTTTGCTGATGGCCATGCATTCAGTTTTCTTGCAGTTTATTTGTAGTCATTTTTCGTCAATCTCTTCAGCTACTTTCTGTAGCAGGGCTTGTAGTTTCCTTAAATTTCGGCAGTAAATGACCCATAAGTATTTGATGTACCGTTAAACAAGCCAATCGATCAATCAATCTATTACTAGTAGTAGCATTAGCTTTACTGTTTCTGTTTCTGTTTTCATTGGATTCTTTTTATTAAAGTTCGATGTATTAATACACAGTGAAAGTTCGAGTCAATGAGAAAACTAAAAACAGAATATAATTTCGATTTAAAGAAAGATAAAAAAAAGTATTTTGTATAATGAAAAAAAAAAGCATAATTTATATCGCGAAATTAATAAAGAATTCTAGTCTAATCCATAAAAGATGGACGTTTTTTATCAACATAGTTTAGCGTTTTGTTTTCCCCCTTTAAAAAAAACATCGTTGGATCAACATTAGTCTCCATTTTGTTTGGTCTCAACGAGCCGACAGTGCACATTCGAAGCCTGGGTTTTTGTTTTTCTCTCGTTTTAACGAAGCGAAAAAGTAAAACCAAAACAGAATCAATTATTAAGATCAAGAGTTGAGGGCAACTGGTATTTGCTTTCTTGTTCCAGAATGAGATCTCAGTCTCCATCTATCATTTTCCCATCGATACATGCAAACTAAACGCCCGTAAGAACACACACAGGATTGTTCCATTTATATCCAGGAATAATCAATAACTGATATCATTGATTTCGTCAGATTATCCGTCCTGGTCAATTAAAAATATAACAGTCTTCAGAACTTGAAACATTTCGCAAAATGAAAGAAGTCAAAGCTACGATGTTATTTCTAAAATATTCTTCTTCTTTGTGCGCCGTGTTCTTTCAGGACGTGGGTGTTCATGAACTTCCACTTGCCCCATTCTTTGTCGCTTTTAAAAATTTTCCTCTTCATATGTCTTCCAAAATCCCCGCTCTACCATCCACTTGCTCAAGCACATCAAGTGTGTCTTGCGCTGTTTTCCCCTATATCTCTTTCCCTCTATACGACCTGTGAGTATTAGATTCTCCAAGCCCTCCTTCCTCATTACGTGACCGAGAAACCTCAACTGTATCGTCCTAAGGCTAAGTATTTTTTTTGTCTGCATCCTTCCCAAAACGCTGTCATTGCTCACATGTTCGATCTATGGTATCCTCAGCATCTTCCTGTAGAATCACATTTCTATTCGTTTGGGTCTCTCCTTCATCTTTGAGGAGATAGTCCAGCATTCGCTGCTATATACGAGGACAGATATCACATAGCAATCCAGTACCCTTATCTTTGTTCCCAACGAGATTTTCTTGTCTCCCAATAGACTGCTTAGCTTTTGAAATGCATCCTTGGCTATGCCAATGTAACTTCGGATCTCAGAGTCACACTTCCCATCCTCTGTCAGAACACTTCCAAAAATATTTAAATGATGCATAAAATGTTTCGAAGTTGTTTCTGTTACTAATTAAATTTGACTTACGTCAGATTAAGCAATTTGAGCTTGTCTTTTTTTTTAATTCTACGTTTTTTGGTTGTTTTTTTTTGTTATTTTTTTTGTTTTTTAATCTTTTCACCCCAAACAAGGCGGTACCGCCACTAATACGCAGGGTGTTACATAAGTGTAAAAGTTTAGTCAGGAGGAGAGTGAAGAGAAAGCTGAACCGTTTACAGGGGTTCTCAGAGAAAAGGCAAGATAAAGATGAGAACATAGGTATGAAGACAGTTGCGAAGGTAAAGAGAAAGAAAAAGAACAAAATACATGGGGTGATGTAGAAAGGACTGGAGTCATTTGGATAAGATATGGGAATTGCCATTACATTTAAATTCCTGAAGGTTATAGCCATCAGGAAAGCAAGTATATGGAAGGGACCCCCACAGGCGGGAAGTGCGAGAAAAGAAGCTGATGCAGCAGAATTGTCGGGTGCATTTGGTTAATCAAACTGTAAATAGGTGGGACCTTGTTGCCAGTCTGGTTGCACGAGTAAATTATTATGGCAGGGTCACCAGTGACTTGGGTTCGTCGGAGTAGAAGCCATGAAAATATTTGTAGAATAGACAGAGGAAAGCCACATCCTGTCGGTGAGAAAATGGTTGGAGTCGAGCTGGAAAGTCGGGACCTATCACATTACAGATTCATCTTTGGAGCCTGTCGAAAAGACTGAGATGAACAGCAGGGGCGTCTGACCATATATGACAGCAGTATTCTATGCACGGACGGATGGTTGATTTGTATATGTGCAAGATGCATTCAGCCGGAAAAAAACTTCCTGGCTCGACACACTGACCCAACCTTTTAAGCAGTGGATTAAGTGTTCTTTCTGTTGCTATTTTATACAAGACTTCCTCGTTGATGATTGGCACCGCCATGATATTTTCATCATCCTTCTGTACAACATTTCCAATACCCTTTTTTTGTCATCATCCGTAGGGAGATCGCCCCAACCTAATTGGCTGTATTGAAAACATGACTAGATGAAATTATAAAAACCATTTTCCTCGACATTATAGAGAAGTTTATTTCTTTTAATTTTTGGAGTCATGTCATAAGAAATGACGCGACCAAATCACGTTGAAAAGCCTGTTCAATCACTGAAGTTAAGCAATATTGAGCCTAGCCAGTGCCTACATGGGTGACTGTTTGGGTATAACAGGTGTTGTAAGCTCTGTTGTTTTGGTTGTGTAATTGATAATGACTAGAAACTGTTAATCAGAGAGCCGAGTTAAAACACCGGTTCCTGTATAATCACCGAAGTTAAGCAAAGATGACTCTAGTCAGTACCTAGCTGGGTGACCGTTTGGATATAACAGGTGTTGTAAGCTTGGATGTGAGTGTGGTGTAATGAATAATAATTATGAATGAGAAATCGACAAGACGAGTTTGAATTTCCAGTTAGGTTCGTTATATTAAGTTACACACGCGCCAATAGCCTTGGAAAAAAGACATGAAACCTATCTTTTCTTCCCATCTCCTGTCAGCTATAAGTTAAACAAGAGAGCAGACGAGGCTTTATAGTCTTAGTTGGTAACCGGTCTATCAAAGAGAGTAACAATGGGAATTTTTCTGCCAAGTCGATTCTGATTCGAAAAGATATGTGGTCACTGAAGTGTGCAGTACGTATTGCACCTAAGAAAGGAAATAATTTTTTATGTAACCAGCATATATATATTTGTTGTGGCCTGTTAGGGTAAGGAAAAAAGACACAAAAAGAAGAGGGTGGGTTGAACCAGTGTATTGGAATAACAGAACATATACACAAAATAAGAGTGTTAGTAGTCAGCAAAAAGAAATGTTCGTCCGTACTGCCAAGTTACAATGCGTCTCGACTACCTCTTCTAGGAAGTCTCGAAGGTTAGTATTTATGAAGGAGGAAGAGTTCATTCCAATGTAAATAGGGCACCATAATAATGTTACATTATGTAACACGAATATATCTGCATTTACACAACGACTAAGACGTGGGACTTTCAATAATGATCGAACTCACGACAGAAGTAACTTCTACTGCACTGTGAGTTGCTGCTGTGCCCCTCTCTCTCTCTCTCTCTCTCTCTCTCTCTCTCTCTATCTGTCTCCATATATATATATATATATATATAAACACACACACAAATATATATATATATATATATATATATATTTGTGTGTGTGTGTGTGTGTGTGTGTGTGTGTGTGTGTGTGTGTGTGTGTGTGTGTGTGTTAAATATTCGTTACTACGATATTTTGGTTGGTATAGATTTTGCCGTGAAGCGTATTTGCGCTGACTGACACGCAGATGCAGGCTGAGTTTTTTTTTTTTTTTGACTGGTGAAGTCAGGAGGCCTGACGCCCCGACATGGTACGGAGTACATCAATATATACATACACACACACACACACACACACACACACACACATATATATATATATATATATACTTAGATATAGTATCTATATCTTCATTTAAGCATGTTTGCTTCAATAATTTAGACATAAAATGTCTAAATTTTATGTCTATTTATTTCAATCCTTTCAAAGTCAAGAATAAGTTTCCTAGTATGGTGATTAAAAACAGGAAAAAATAGCGATTATACAAAATTTAATAAACCGTGCAAAAGTTAACTCCTCCGCGGAAAATATTTTTACACCGAATTAAAAACATTTAAATCTCTCATTAATAATGACGTTTTAATTTTATCGTTGATGAACAAATTAGATAAACTATTAGAGATATTAACATAATGTTTCCACAAATAACCTTAAACATATCAACTTTTTATCTCATAATCAAATGCATTCTGGTATAAATAACTTCAAAAAGATCCTAATAAAACTCGTAAGTACTAATATATCCTCCACAGATGATCGTAAAAAAATAAACTAATTATATACTATAATAAATTTAATACAACTAATTTAAACATTCATAATAACTCTTCTATATCGACTAGTATTTTGCAAAAAACCAACATTGTATATCAATTTATATGTTCTTTTTTAGATTGTATATCTGATAAAAATACAAATATATATGTTGGTCACACGACAACTAGGCTATCAAGAAGATTTACATTACCTATGTCTGATTCATAATCGATTACACAGCATTTAAATGAACATTCCAGTCTACATTCATGATTTAAGAAAATATTAATTAGAAATGCATGCTCACCTCACCTTGAAAATAATTTTTTTAAAAACTTCAATTAATTAAAGTCATATTTATCAAAAAATTAAAACTGACGCTAAACAATTTATGAGTCGAGTAACATTGTTCAAAAATGCTTATGACAGTTGATCTTTGAAATATCTAAGCTGTAAATTTTGTGAGAAAAACGTAATAGTTTAAAACATGCAAATTGTAATTTATATAGATATTTTTAAAACTTTACATCTCTTGCACGATATAATTTTGAAATGGATTCTTAAATGTATGCTCAAAACTCTTAACTATTAAACCACCAGCTATTCATAACGGACAACATTTCATAACGAACAACTACATTAATTACGTCTTAGCAATCAATGCCCCGAAAATAATCTTTGAAAAGTTTACATATACTTTGTACTATAAAAATAACAATAACAAAAAGAAAGAAAATATAAACAGCTCCTTTCATGCTTTTTTAGTCAATATACCAGGAAACTTATTCGTGACTGCAAAAGAATTAAAATAAAATAGATGTAATATGTCTAAATTATTTAATCATATATTTTAATCATATTATTTAATATATATATATATGTGTTTGTGTATGTGTGTGTACATATATATATACGTATATGTGTGTGTATATGTGTGTGTGTATACATATATATATATATATATATATATATATATATATATATATATAAGCAATGCAATCTACTGCCACTGTTGCGCAAGAAGTTACATAGAAAAAAGTGCTGAGAAAGAGGGGTTAGTCATAGGAACTGCGCTGTATTCTATATTCATAAACTATGATGGATATGGTCAACAGTATATACACGTTTATCTATCTCTCTCTCTCTCTCTCTCTCTATATATATATATATATATATATATATATATATATATATATATATCAGCATGCAGTGTGTGTATAGAAGAATCCAAAGGAGTATCCTGTACATATAGTGGTAGGATAACTCTCTACGAGAGCTCTAAACATATATGCATATAAATACATATAGAGCATATATAAGAAAAATTAAGGCAGACACGTTATCTCATGGGAACCGTAAGTATAGGCCTATTTCAGGCGATCCATCATCAGCTTCCGTCTTTATATAACAAAGGATTTTACACAATGTAAAGTCCAATTTACACAATGTAAAATGTAAAATCCAGTTTTACACAATGTAAAATTTTAAAATTACAATTGTGTAAAATCCTTTGTAAAATAAAGACGGAAGCTGATGATGGTTCGCCTGAAATAGGCCCACATACTGCCGATTCACCATGATATAACGTATCTGCCTTAATTTTTCTTATATATATATATATATATATATATATATATATATATATATCGCCGACTGACGCCATTTCGGTCGGTTTTCAATCCTGGGTAAAAAAGCAATCGGAGTCTAACCGTACTGATGAGCTGTGATACGGCGAAACAGATCTGTCTGCGGATGACAATATATATATAAGTACTTGGCCGAATAGATAGAACGTTCGCTTTTTGACCATGAAGTCTCAGTTTGAAAATGCGTTTAAAAAGCCATTAACTTTTGCAGTGTCACCATGGTCGATTTGTCAGGAAAGTGAATTTATCAGGAAAGTATTATCTGTCTGGAGGAGACGATCCTTGAGTGCGGCACGTTTAGAGAGTGTATGAAAAATCATACAACGGGTTGACCCAAGCCTTGTGAGTGAAATTGGGTAGACGGCTCTCTTTGAGGAGCCGTCGATGGTTGGGGGTAGCTAGAAGTCACAAGTCATCGTGATCGAGGGTTTGATTGTCCTTGCCTCGTTCAGACTGTTGGTCACGCCAGATAACGCATTCTCTTTCAAAAACTGTTACGAAGGCCCGCTCACCATAATTAGAGTATAAACCACAGGTGAGCCATGTGGGTATTGAACAAACACGAGCGTTGCAGGTTCAGAAATTCCATTTTGTGATAGATTGATTAATTCTGAACAATATTATCAGCAGGGCCAGTGATCTTCATAAATTCTATGTGTGTCAAATCTCTTTCACACAATTTACCTAGTGGGTCTGTAAAAGAAGTCGGGCTTCCTGTTGTACCATCAACATATTTTATAAACAGCTCTGAATGGTACCTCATTCTGCTGTAACGAACAACCAATTGTATGTAATTTTCAAAAGAGCTTCTTCTCCAGAGCAGTTACAAAACCTGCCTTACATCTTGTATTTGTATTCGGGTTGTCCAGAAGAACAGCCTTAATGCTGTCTATACTTGTTGTGGATCCCGGGAATGGGAACCGCACAAAGTAATGATGGTCCTGGGTATGACCGTAAACTGCATCCGGCAGCAAGGCCTCTGATTGGGATGTTGTTAGAATCATGGAACCACCTCTTAATTGCTGTTGTTCCCAGGTCCACCCTGAGCCGGAGTGGTAGCATCTGTTAGGGTCCCAGCTATGGGTAAATAGTTTTCCCCCAAACCGGGGTCAAAATTCTATGAAAGCATTTACCAACAAAACTTTTTTGAATGAAAAATATTACCAACAAAACTTTTTTGAATGAAAAATATTACCAAGAAAATTTTTTTTGAATGAAAAATATTACCGACAAAACTTTTTTGAATGAAAAATATTACCAACAAAAATTCTTTTGAATGAAAAATCTTGCCAACAAAACTTTTTTGAATGAAAAATGTTACCAACTAAACTTTTTTTAATGAAAAAAATTGATTTAAAACAAAAATACGTCTCTGGCCTTAAATGACCATTAAGATGTTGATAGGGCGTTAAGCAGGAACAAACAAACAAACAAACAAACAAACAAACAAAATAATGAAGAACAAACCAGATATTTGAGAGAGAAAAATAAGTATATTAAACGTAAACATACAAACTTGAACGCAGGTTAGTAATCCAGATATACGATTAGTAAGAAATATATATACAAGTTTCTGAAGTGAAGCCGTAGTAGAATTAGTATGTCCACGTCGGAAGCTGACAGATGTTGCATAGTAATCTTCCGTCTGAGTGGAGCTCAGAGCTACTATTAACGACTCACTCGGTATCTGGCGGTATCTGTCGGACTCTTACGGTAACTCACGTATATCACGATGACCGGAGTATAGGTATACTCAAGTCGAGTTCATTATCATGTAAAAAGTGGGAGGCCTCACAACAACACTATGAATTTTTTCCCAAATACTAAAACTTTCTTCTGTTAGGACAACGGTGACACATGTAGTTGGAATCAGGTATTTTCTAATCTCAGTTCCCGTTTTTGAGTAAATCTTAAGTTCAAGGGACGTGTTAATTATGCTCGTATTTTCTCTACTGTCGATTATTTTCTTGTGTCGTCTTTTTATTTCATTTTCGGGGACTCTAAACAGATCATTTGGGAATTCACTCCCAGATATTATTCTGGGCTTTCTATTAGACGACAAATAAATTCGTGTCGGCTGGCGAAAAGGGACGTAAAAGGAATTTGATATTTATTTTTTATAATTAAAGATTATTTAATTTTTTCTTTTTTTTTTACATGTTTCTTAGTTTGCTATTTGCTGAAAAACATTTCACATCAAGGTGTGAAATTTCGCGAGTTTTGTGTGCAAAGTTTGTACATTCCAGAAAATTAGTTTTTATTTTTATTTTTTATTTTTATTTTTATTTTAACAAAATCAATGTGTCGAATTTGAATTTTAAATTTTTACATTTTGTTTTGTTCACTACAAAGTGGGATTTTGGTACCGTTTCTTTCTTCTTTTTTTAAATTAATGTCAACATATTCCCCTAAAACGTCTTTATACAACAAAGCTTCTTTATAAATCTTGCCAATTCCTAAACAAATAAGATTTTTAATACCTTCGAGGTGTCTTTCAGCTGTCAACAATTTAATTGTTGCCTTATCTGCTTCTGACACATCAATTATGTTTTTAAAATAAAATCCTGGGCTCAAAAAGGATCATATCCAGTGTGGGTTATCCGTTCTAGTGGAGCGTAGTTGTGTGTTGTTGCAGATTAACGGAACTGGAAATTGTAGATAGCCCACTATAAGTCATAAAAAGATTATAAATCAAGAAAAGCGAATTGAGTTTAGAAATAACATTTTATATATACACATATCAATTTAGGTTTTTACAATTAAAGTAATCCTTTAAGTCTGGGTCCAACGGACGTTAAAATGTTCATGGCAATAAATGCTGTAAAGAGAATTAATGCTTAGGAATGTGGGAGCGTTGCAAATTAGGAATGTCTTTGATGTATCCGCTCCTTTGGTCGGTAAGTAATTTTGAGACAGCGAAAGATACGATGATAGGGAAGGGAGGCGAGCATAGTAATTCGCTTGACGTCGGTCAAGGGAGATACTAATTACACTCGTCTCTCTCGAGTCTGTCTGTTTGTGCCTGTCTGTCGATGCTTTGGTGTATCGGCTTTTTATTTCGTCTATGTAGATCCCATTGGCCGATAAATAAAATTGGCGTAGGCTCTCGAACTGGAATTTGATATTTAATTAATTTTTAGTTTTCTACCGGAAAACTGCGTGGAGCCGGGGTGCGCAACGACGAGTTTTGGTCATTTTCTTTTTGGTCGTGAGGATGCAAACATCTGGTCCCTCGCTTTGCACGGTATGTATCAGCACACCAGTATATCTAAGAGCAAAGCATTAGCAAAAGATGCTCCAAGATTAGAAGAAACATCTCCCTACTTTGCGTTTATCTTCAGACACTTTAATAAAACTTTTAAAAAATATTGCTCGTGGCAATAATAATAAATTAAACTATGCTGTCAATTTCTATTTTACTTTAAAATTTTTTCAATTAATTAATTTTTTACCTTATATTCCTTAAAAGCTTCCTATGTAAATAAAAACAAAACGCACGCTGATATAATGGTGGAAAGGTAAAATAATCACCCACGAAAAATAAATCCCGTCTATTAAAGATAAAAGGTGAAACTATAGTGGTGTATCTTATCTCTTCTTTTCTGTTAGTTGTGGGAGTCCGTTCTCCTGAAGGGTAATTGTATACCGTTGCAGGTTAATGGCATTTGGCATTGTGGTAGATAGCCCACTATAAGTCATAAAATGATTATAAAATCAAGAAAAGCAAATTGAGTTGCAAATGACATTTATATATACACATAGCGATTAATGTTTTTACAATTAAAATATTACTTGATTTGAATATAGGTCCAACTGAGGTTAAAATGTTCATGGAAGATAATAAGCTGAAAGAGATTTAAGGCTTAGGAATGTGGGGAGCGGAGGAATGTGAGGAATGTCTTTGAAGTAGTCGCTCCTTAGGTCAGTAAGTACTTTTGAGACAAAGGAGAAAGAAAGTAGCAAGCATAGTAGCCGCTCGACTTAGGTCAAGGGGATTGGTTACACTCTTCTCCTTTGGTTTGTGCCTGCCTGTCTGTTGGGGACTTGTTTCGGCTTTTTATAAAAATGATAAACATTTACTCCACGCCACTGTCACTGAAGAAAAAGAATAAAAGTGTTATTGTACATTATTATATATGGTATCAGTCATTCGATCAGAAAAAGGACCGTCATTTTTGTCCAAGTCTTATTTTCCTCGATAAAGCAGTATATACTTGAAGGAGGTTATAAAACATTGTGGTGGATTCTGAGTGAGGAACTGCACAAAATAATGAACAACAAAACAGATATGCATTGCAAATAATGCTAGATTTTTGTGTTCAATCATAGTATGGTTGGAATTTAAGAAAGTCAGAGTGTCACGTGAACTCGAACAGAGGTACACATGGTGCACGCCAAGATCATTTACTCGATGTCTATTTGTAAATTGAAGACGCAGTTGTCGCCTACGATTGTATGGTCGCGTATCGGAATGTCTATGAGTGTGATACAATTCCAAGAGAGAGGGAAAAACAGAAAAAATCGAACTTTTAATAGTATAAAATTTTCTTGTGTGCATTCTTTGAAAGGAGAAAGAAAAAGAAGAAAAGAAAGGAAAAATGAACTTTTTGAATATTATAGAAACTTTCTTGTGTGTGTTCTTCGAAAAGAAAAGAAAAAAAATGAACTTTTTTGACCTTAAAGAACTTTCTCTGACGTTGTGTTTTAAAAGAAAAGGAAACAGAAAAAAATAATGGTAACAGATGAAAAAAAGAATAACAGAAAATAGCAAAAAAAGTAGGTGCTCTTTCACTTTTCTCTTACAGTGCATTGTACGTTATTTTAATTTATTCATTTTATTTATTTATTCTTCCATTATATTTTATTTTTTATTTATTTATTTATTTTTTGTTTTGTTTTAAGGATTTTCTTCAGGGTATCTCAAAGGAGATAGTCAATGCCAAAAAGTTGATAACAAGCTCACAAGAAAAATTAGTAGAGACAAGGGATGCCCGAAGTAGATCAGTCTTTTAGTTGACCAGTATGTGGGCTGTGACTAGCGCTTGAATGAACGGATAAATAAATAAATAAAGAGTGTAAAGTAACAAAAAGCCACGATAAAAACAGTTGATGTCCGGCTGAAAAGGCAAAGAATTGTCAATGTGGCAGAAGGATACTATAGATATGTTGTGAAATAATAAATCTGAAACGTGCAAAGAACTTTGTAAGTTGACAAAAGTACTCGAAAGAGTAATTCTCTTGTGGTTATAAGTGATGTAATCACGCGTCTCGGAATGGTGATTTTATAAGTGTGGCTTAAAATATTACAGAGAATCTGATGAGGCTCAAGCGCACTGCTCGGTTGTAATTGCTCTGGATAACGATTACTCCACGTCGAGGTGCCCAACGCGTCTCAGCATGAAGAGACGGGGGACCTACTCAGTGGAAGTTAAAAAGGAAAAATAAAGAAAGAAAAAGAATGAAAGGAATACATTTTTATGCAAATCGCGTTCTGACCTGATTCATTTTTAGGCCTAAGTCAGGTGGCTAACTTAGAATTTGCACTAAGAAACGTGTCTCATGCAAAGAATTAACACGGTAGACGCATGCGCACAAACGAAGTAAAAAGGATGTCATCTTCTATATTGATATTTGTTATTACTTTGCATGTGTTAACATCGTTTGAATTCAACTGTGATGCATAATGAATTTGTGGTATGGTAGAAAGGTTTGGTCGTGGAGAAAATGTTCATAGATGATATATTCTCTGTCTGCGGGGTATAATTCTCGTACTGAGCGACGCAAAGCCGACAGGATTTGAAAAATAAGTGTTGTTACGAAATATCAGAGAGTGCTAAAAAATAGTTGCAAGCTTGGTTTCGTTTTAACGAACAGAGAGGTCGAGGTCTAAGAAATAACCATCGAACTATAAATAAAATGCAGGGCGGAATTGTCCGTGTCGAGCAAGGCTCGTCGATGTAAGACATTAGAGAAACAGTGGAGTTTATTTGAGATCAGAGTCAAGAGAGAGCGCAGCCGTTACCTGTCCCTCAGGTGTGGATATAACTTCCCTAAAAAAAAATCTCCTGCTCCATATCTTCTTCTATGTGTCCTGTCCTTTCAGGACGTAGGCGATCACGGTTTTCTACGTCTCTCTATCTCTGGTGGCTCTCAGCACGCATTCTCCTGTTACACCACGCAACCCTCGTTCCGTCATCAGGTCCTTCGTATATGTTATCCGCTGCTTTTTTCCTGTCTCTTTTTCCCTCTATCTGGCCTGTTAGTAACATGTTCTCCAAACCCTCTTTCCTTATTGCATGCCCCAGGAACTTTAGCTATCCCGTCTTTGTGCTCAGTATTCATTTCTTTTTCGTTTCCATTCTTTGTAAAACCTCGTCATTGCTCACATGCTCGATCCATATCTTCTTGTTCTTCTATGTGCCCTGTCCCTTCAGGACAAGGGCGATCATGGTTCTCCACGTCTCCATATCCCTTGTGGCTCTTAGTATGTTTGTTCCTGTTACTCCTGTTCCGTCAACCACCTGATCAGGACTTGCATATATGTTATCCGCTGCCTTCCTCTGTCTCTCTTTCCTTCTATCTGGCCAGTCAGTATCAGGTTCTCCAGGCTCTCCTTCCTCAATGCGTGTCCCAGGAACTTCAGTTGTCTCTTCCTGATGCTCAGTATTAATTTCCTTTTTGCTGCCATTCTTTCCAAAACCTCATCATTGCTCACATGCTCGGTCCATGATATCCTCAGCATGTTCGAACCAAACCCATAATTTCGATCACTGGGGTATATTATTCTTGTTTCATAAGCCATGCCACTTCCGATTGTTTTAGCTATCTCTCTTTAACTCAGCTCACTAAGTTATTTGTTCACCACTGCTGTAGCCAGGTTTTGAATTCACAATTCTTCCAGTCACCTGAAGAAGGCCGGAACGTACAATGGCCGAATGGTCGTGAATATGGCAATAAAGATGAAGACATCAGTCCGAACAAGGGACAAGGCACATAGAAGAAAAAGAAGATATGGATTCATGCCATTTGCTACCGAGATTTTCTAAATGGGTTGGTGTGTTGTTCCTGTTGCTCCTGTCAAACCCGTTCCGTCAACCACCTGATCAGGCCTTGCAAATATGTTATCCGCTGCCTTTCTCTGTCTCATTTTCCTTTTATCTGGCCTGTCAGTATCAGGTTCTCCAAGCCCTCCTTCCTCATTGCATGTTCCAGGAACTTCAGTTGTCTCTTCCTGATGCTCGGTATTAATTGCTTTTTCGTTGCCATTCTTTCAAAAACCTCATTATTGCTCACATGCTCGGTTCATGATATCACCGTCACTAAAAAAAACAAAAGAATAATGAGTAATTATACATTTTTATATATCCATGTCGGCTTTTTTTATCAGCAAAGCTGAGAATATCCTCAATTTTGATTCGTTTATTTTCGTCGAAGCAGTATATACTTTTCTTCAATATGACAGTGAATGCTGGACAATATCATCGAAAATGAGGACAAAACTGGAAGCAGCGGATATTGTGGACTGAGCATGCAAGCAACGATGAGGTGTTGGAAAGAATGGCACCAAAAAGGAAATTGATACTGAGCATCAGGAAGAGACAACTGAAGTTCCTGGGACACGCATTGAGGAAGGAGAGCCTGGAGAACCTGATACTGACTGGCCAGATAGAAGGAAAGAGAGACAGAGGAAGGCAGCGGATAACATATTTGCAAGGCCTGATCAGGTGGTTGACGGAACGGGTTTGACAGGAGTAACAGGAACAACACACCAACCCATTTAGAAAATCGCGGTAGCAAATGGCATGAATCCATATCTTCTTTTTCTTCTATGTACCTTGTCCCTTCAGGACGTAAGCGATCATGGTCCTCCGCGTCTCCCTATCTCTGGTGGCTCTTAGTTGGCTTTCTTCTGTTACACCTCGCAGACCCCGTTACATAATCCACCTGATCAGCCCCCTCAGATATGTTATTCGCTGCCTTCCTCTGTCTCTTTTTCCTTCTATCTGGTCTGTCAGTATCAAGTTTTCCAAGCCCTCCTTCCTCATTTCATGTTCCATCTCCAGTTGTCTCTTCCTGATGCTCACTATTAATTTTCTTTTCGTTTCCATTCTTTCCAACACCTCATCATTGTTTGCATGCTCGGTCCATGATATCCGCAGTATCCTTCTGTAAAACTACCTACCTACCTCTCTCTCTCTCTCTCTCTCTCTCTCTCTCTCTCTCTCTCTCTCTCTCTCTCTCTTACAGCCGTAATGGGAGTAATGATTATTTCATGATGGTTAACAAATTTTCCATAATTTAATATAATTTGTTTTTAACGTCCAATTAAAATTTCTCGTTTTTTTAATAACTTTTTCATTTTATTTTTTTCAGGTGAGTTAAACTTACGATCTTTTTAACCGCCTTCTTTAAAAGTGAGTACTAAATATTTCAAAACAACAGTTTCTGGTAAGTAGGTTTTTTTTTTTTGTATATACATGTGCATCGATAATGGCCATATTGTTTCCTTGATATCGAAAGGAAATCTGGTGTCTATCTTTAAAGATCATACTAAATAATATCTATATGATTTATCACAATTCCAGTATGACTTTTCACCAAAAGAAGTCCCAGGATTCATCCGACAATCTATATAGAAATGTTTATATAAAAAAACACGCAGGTGAAATAAAGTTCAAGGAGAGACCTTAACAACTTTAGCAAAATAATACAATTACAATGAATATAAATACAAGTCATCATCTAAAGAAGTATGAGGATACGAATAAAAATACTTAAAATTCAAAATATTTTCCATTTCGGTGAAGCAGACGTTAAACGCATGAAAGGGTTATTGTCAATAAATTCTCTCTTTTTTGCATTTTTTTCCTCACAGACACCAAACCGCGTCTCTGATATGACTTTTACGTCATTCGTCTAAAAAGAATAGTTCATTATTTGTTAGAAATTATCGAGATGTAAGCCGGAATGTGCGACAGTGAGATCCGAAGGCGAATTGGTAAGCCCAAGGATGCATTCCAGAATCTAAATAGCGTATTGAGACACAGAATAATTTCTCAAGGAACAAAGAGACTACAGGATTGTTAAAAAACCAGTTTCATTCGGATGCATTTGCTGCAATAGAATGAGTGACAAGAGTGTAAACGGAACTGAATTTTTTATTGTGCAACTTGGATTTTTTTTACTGCATAGACTTTAATCACAGCAATGGCAAGTGTATTGTTCTAATATTTACGAAGTGTTTCTAAGCACGTTACATGGCTCAATAAGGTTGGTTGGTTGTTTTGTTTTTTTGGCATATCAACCTCGGCGGGTCATTTATTGCCAACTAAATTTTTATTTATTGCTGGTAATACATTTTTTATTTCAACAATTTATTGTTGTTTTTATATAAGTTTTTGTGTCTAGTAATACTTTTTCTTTTCGAGTATCAAGATTCATTAGGATTTGTTTTTAGGGGCAGGGTTCCCAATACCTATCCTTGTTATTTAGCCCATAACTGGAGGGAAGGGACGGATTAATACCTTTCCCAAGGGTACCAGTGTTTAAGTGAATGCAGGGTATTCAACTGGAATTCGAACTCGGCTCACCGATTTCTCTTTCCGAGAGAGATATCCACTGCACCACAACGCACATCCGTCACTGAACGCTTACAGCACCTGGTATTCTAAAGCGGTCACTCATCTAAGTACTGACAAGGCTCAACGTTGCTTAACTTCAGTGATCGAGCGATAACCGGTGTATTCAACGGGATAGACCGTAAGCCCTACCAATTGTAGATTCTGCCATCAAACAATGATAGCAGTTTAAATATCTAGGAAGTGTTTAAGGGAAAATGTGACATTCGAGTCCGAGCGTAATAACAAAAGATAAATTCGAAAAGTTAAACAAAATAGTAATAAATAGGAATCTTGCGTTAGAAAAAAAAGGAAAAGAATGCTGAGTTGCTATGTGATATCAATCCTCTTGTATAACAATATACAAGGTGTCCATAAAGTTCGGGTGCACTTTAAAAAAATTATCACTTTATTTGTATTTGCGATAAAAATAATTTGTAAAAAGAATTACGAAGGAGTAAATCTGTATTATTTAAGGTTTTATTGAAATTTTATTCAAGTTTCCACATGTCCTCCATCATTAGTAATACAAAGGGTAATACGATTTTGCAGTTCACGGAAAACATTTGCCAACTGATTTACGGTGATGCCTGAAATAACATTAGTCATTTTAGCTTTCAAATCTTCCAATGAACTAGGTTTGGTTGCATGCACAATTGTTTTCATATGAAACAAAATCTAATGGCGTCAAACCTGGCGAATGCGGAAACCAATAAAAAGGTCCACTCCCTTTCCGATCCATCTTTTAGGAAATTCCTGACTTAGAAACTGTCTAACACGCAGAGCAAAGTGGTAAGGGGCTCCATCTTGTTGAAACCCTGTATTATATTTCAAGGTTAAGTGTTCAAGCTCATTTTTTACAGATTATTTCTATCACAAATACAAATAAAGTTATAATTATTTTAAAGTGCACACGGGCTTTATGGACACCCTGTATGTTTCAGTGAATGCTAAACAATCTCTTCGTAGATAAGAAAAGACCTGGCAATCGGTTTATAGTGAGCCCTTAGCTGTATCAGTTTTGCTACAGTAAAGATGTTAACGTGACCACAATAAATGGGTGTAACAGAAGCTTACAGTGAAGTTGGCATTGTTGATAACAGAAGCCGATTACACTGTTGTAATTGATGGCGATGGTAGTGTGTAAGTTTGCGATTTATCCTACTTGAGATCGATGCCAACAAAATGGTAGCCGATGTCTACATAAAAAAAAACACGCAGGTGAAATGAAGTTCAAGGAGAGACCTTAACAACTTTAACGAAATAATACAATTACAATGAATATAAATACAAGTCATCATCTAAAGAAGTATGAGGATAATTGTTAATTTAGAAAAAAGAAGGAAAAACTTGAAGCAAACGAAATGTTTCTACAAAAAAAGATGCAAAGGAGAACATCGACCGAACAATTAAAAATACTTGAAATTCAAAATATTTCCATTTCATTGTAACAGACGTTAAACGCATGAAAATATTATCGTCAATAAATTCTCTCTTTTTTGCTTTTTTTTTTTTTTCTTCTCACAGACACCAAACCGCGTCTCTGATATGACTTTTACGTCTTTCGTCAAAATGACTTTTACGTCTTTCGTCAAAAAAGAATAGTTCATTATTTATTAGAAATTAGGAGGGTGTAAGACGGAATGTGTGACAGTAAGACCCGAAGGCGAATTGGCAAGCCCAATGATGGCATTCCAGAAGCTAAGTAGCGACTTGGCAGCTAGGATACAGTCGCTTTCTCACCGACGCAGTGTGGCTTCCCTGTGTCTTTTCTACAAATACTTTCACGGATTCTGCTCTGATGAACTTACCTCACTGGTACCCCCTATATATGAATTTCCTCAAGCCACAAGATTAGCAACTAGACCCCACCCTTTTACTGCGAAACCAATATATTCTAAACGTAAATTCTACTCCATCAGCTTCTTTTCTCGCACTTCTCGCCTGTGGAATTCTCTTCCGCATACTTGCTTTCCTGACAGCTATAATCTACAAGAATGTAAATGTAAAGTCAATAGTCATCTCCTATCTCACTAACCTGCATCCTCTCTCTCATGCTCCTCTGTCCTTCCACTCTTATCTCTATTCTCATCCTTCTCTTACCCACTTCCTGACACCTCCTATAACACACTCACTAACTCGCATCCTCTCTCTCTCTCATGCTTTTTTCTTCGCCCACCCCACTCTCATCAGTACTCTCTTCCCTCTACTACTATCTTCCTGACACCCCCTGTAACCTGTCACTCTTTTACATAATATTCCTCCTATATAACCCCCTGCACAACAGTGGCAGTAAAATGTTTTGCTTTGGGGCGACACGATTATAAAAATTTTAAAAAATGAATATTGAGACAGAAAAAATTCATAAAGAACAAAGAAGAGATTACAGAATTGGTATGTGATGTCTGTTCTTTAATAATGGATAATGGTATACTACTTCTCCCTACCCCTAGTAATTCTTTGCATGCTTTCTCCCGTTACCCCACCCAAATCCCGCATCAGGGTAAACGATGCGCCTTCTACCTCTGACGTGGATGGGAAGTTCTTGCGAGCGTCTTCCTCCCAGAATTCACCCCTGACTTCCCTATCCGTCTGCTGACACATTCGATCCAGGAACGCAATGCGAAGCGTGTGTTGACGAATCTCAACGCTAGGCATACCTAGACCGCCCTCAAAAAGGTGAAGGTAACAGATATCCCGACATACCTTGAAGGACTTTCCTACCCACAAAAAGGAGGACAACACCCTGACTAGTTCAACTAGTATGACCGACGAAAGAGGAAGCACAGAGAGTCGGTAAAGGAGAATCGGGTAGATGTGCGGGGCACATACTTCCCCCCTCCCCTTTAAGGAAAGCTTCCTCCGGGACCACAAAGAAATTGCGGCCTCGGCCTTCTCCTGCTCCGCCGAACAATTCATCTCCAACTGGAGATCAGCACCGAACCAGACGCCGAGTATCTTGATCGGCCCGTCCTTCCAGAGGAAAGGTCCGGGAAGAGAAACTCCCTTCCACGCAAGCCAACAGACTTATTGCGGTTGATCTTGACCCCCACCACCGTCTCATAACCTCTGATTTCTTGTTGACTTCGTTAAGCTCGGCCTTACCCGACACCAGAACTGAAACGTCGTCAGCATAGGCGGAGTACCTGGCCGAGGTGGTCGCATAAGGTAGTGAAATTTCTCGCAGGATCGGATTCGCCTTTAACTTACAAAGGAAATGTTCCAACGCAAGAACGTACAGCAAAGGTGATGACGTACAACATTGACAAACGGAGCGAGACAATACGAAAGGTTTCGATCGAGCTCTATTCACCTCCACCAGCGCATCAGGAGTCGTATACAGAAGACGGATCTAAAAGCAAATGTACGGCCTGAAACCAGCGGCAGAAAGGACAGCCTCCAAAAATCGATGGTCAACCCTATCGAATGCCTTGGTCTGATCTAAATTGATCAGCGCAGCTTCATTGTCGACTTGTTCTATGATCAAGCGTACCATGTGTAGGTTGTCCTGGATAGTCCTGCCTTTCACAGCACAAGTCTGTTCGGAGCCAATCAGGCTAGGCAGGACAGCCTGCAAACGGCCGTCTAAGACCTTGGCTAAAATCTTTAACTCTGTATTTAACATCGTTAAAGGCTAGAAATTACCCAACCCATTCCCACAGTTCTTATCCTTGCGTAGTAACTGGATCACACCCCTGGAGAGGCGTTGAGGTATAGACCCCTGCCTCATCCAGTTCCTAAAGATTAGCTCTAGCAGAGGGACGAGAACGGGCAGCTACCACAAGTACAGTTCGTAGGGAAGACCATCTAAACCCGGAGATTTGTCCCGGCCAACCCGCTTCAGCGCTTCCCAGATTTCCGACTTTGTAATGGGACCCTCGCACCCAGCCGCGTAAGCCGCCTCAAAGCGGGGGAAGTCGCCCAAATAGGTGTCGAACTGAGCAAAGCTCAGACCGGGTTCCCTGGTGAAAAGCTCCTGGAAGTAATCACGAAATGCCTCACATATGCCCGCGTTTTTTGTCACGGTCCGATTATCCAGCAATGTAACGCACGCAATATGTCGTTGGGAAGCTTTCCTGACTTCCTCCTCACGCAAATCAGCGGCCATATTCGTCACCTCGCAAGACGTTCTTTTTAACCTAGTCCTAACTACCAGAGCTTGGTCCTTCCTTATAAGCAGGGAGGTCAGCTCGGCCCTAGCTAAGGCTTCGTCCCCACTATCACAGTATTTAATGGCCCGATCGACTTTTTCCTCTGCTGCCTTTTCTGCTGCTAAACTAGCTTGATTGAGCCGACGGCTATAGTCAGCAAAAAAGGACCTGATTTTTGCCTTAAGATTATCCCACCACCTATTCCCAATGACAGCCCCCGTCAGTTCCCGCTGTATTGTTAGTAACAGCTGTTTCTGTAAATCTTGGTCATCAAATAATGATGCGCTTAATTTCCAGTATCCAGCCATTCTAGCCCTAGGTTTATCTACGTTTACTCGAACCCGGACGAGCCTATGGTCCAAATAAACTATTGAATGAACACTTGGACACTCTAAGAGCCCTACGTCGACTCTCTTAACTAAAACTCGGTCGAGGTAACTAGAACGTACCACCGTAACCGAGCCGTCCCTATTCGTCCAAGTCCACACTACTTCCTGGGAATGTTAGTTACGATACTTATCGACAAGATCAAACTTGTCGACAAAGTTCCGAAACGGCTTCACGTCAGGATTGTTAGTACCCGAACTGCAGCCTATACGACCTAAATCAGGATCAAGGGCGGAGTTTCAATCCCCCGCTAAAACTACCGAATGTTATATCTTCAAAAACTGCTCGATCTGCCGAAACAAAACAGCCGATCAGAATGGACATTGGGCGCATAAATCCCAATGAGCCGGAAAGCCTTTATGGTAACATCCAGCACTCAAAGTCTGGCCGCCGGATCTGCGAAAACAAGAGCACACGTCGCATCCAAAGACTTGCTTACTAAAGTATGCTGCCGATCCGCTTGTCAATTATTCCAATTTCCCAGAACGACTTGTTCTGTCTGTAGACTTTTAAATAAATTTTTTCACCTGGATTGTATTTTTTTTTCATGTGAGTAAATCTTTCTCTGTCTGGCTTTGACTTTTTTTTTACGTATACTGCCGGTGTCGCCCATTCGCTATACTGAACTTTTTCAAGTACACCGGTTTTCTCAAGTCTATCTAATTCCATATTTATCAATTCAATAGAAGCAAAAGACACATTTTTTTCTTTTTTAATATCACCTGAGCGTTTTCTTTCAATTGAAATTTTGCCTCCATCTTGGTACATGTTCCTAAACCTGTCGAGAAAACAGTAGGAAACGTTTCCTTTAGTTTACTTATGAGTTTTTCTGCCTCGTTGTTTAAGCTTTCTACCTTATGACAAAAAGAATTAATTAGTAGATACCATAATGAGAATTCCGTTATCCAATTTGTACCAAGTAAATTTGTGATATCTTCGATGACAAATATTTTGACTTTTCGCGTTTTTTTATTTAATGTGACGTTTGTGATAAATTCTCCGACCAACTATCTTTTCACCCGTCACTGACCTCACGATTTTATTCGTTTTTATAGTTTCCCCAACTTCTTCCACGTATTTAGATTTATAATAGACAGATTCGACCCAGTGTCGAGTTGCATTTTTATCTTTTTGTTGTTTATCTCGACTGTAACGAATTTTCTCGTTATTCCGTCTTCAACTTTTATTTTTACGTCTTTATTTCTTGCTCTGCAGTGCGAGCTTTTGTGTCTCATTCTTCCACAGCTGAAACATTTTTTGTTCCTAAAATTGCATTCTGTACCAGTGTAACCTACCGCAATCAAAACACGGTTTCGGGAGTTTTTGATTATTTTTTCTGGTATTTTCGTTTGATGATCGGCAATTTTAGTATTTTTTTTTTTTGTATGGACTTTTTTCTTTGTACCGTACTTTCCTTAGGTGTGAAACGCCAGACTGTTCAATCTTTTTAGCATCTTTTTTACGCTAATCTGTTTTGTACAATCCTCTGCCAAATCGTGTACTGTAATATTTGGCACGTTTTCTAATTTCGTCAGTACCCTTTTTCTCATGTCTACTTTTTTCTGATACGAGGCCCAAGCACTTGAAATTGTCTGCGCTCAAATCGGCCAGCTTAACTTCTTCGCAATGCTTGTTTACACTGCTGCATATGTTATGTAATCTTGTTCATCTTCCTTCGTTAAATTCAAACATTTCCACCTCTTGTGGAACAGAGATGTTTTCTTGCTAAAATGTTCCGTTAATATATTTACCGCCTCGGTCACAGTTCTTTTTAGGCAAAATATAATTTCACCATTTTGCTATGTTCAGACGTTCCTAACTTGTTTATTTAGAAGAAGTCTCACCTTTTCTTCTGACCACGAAAAGCAGTCTACGGCATACACGTCTATGTATTTTTGTAATAATTCTCGAAAGTTACTTCTTCGTCTGTATAGTAGTGAAGGTCTCGATCGTGTTCCAAACTGTATTCTCTGGAAAAGAATCTTTAATATTTTTCTCTTCCCTTTTCTTAGTTACATCCAGTATTTTCTTTTGAAATTCCATTTGCATATGTACCATATTTTGTTGAAATTTTAACTGCTTGTCGAAAATTTCCTCCTGAATTTGCTACTGGAAAGTACTTTGCTGTTCTAGAATTTTTGCTTGCTGTTCAGCCTGGAATTTTTAAAATTCCTGGAATAAACCCTTAAATTACTATATATATTTTCATTTTATTTTGTTTTTACGTGTGCGAATTTCGTTGCCCAGAAATTGCCTTTTTTAACTACTCTACGCTTCTGAAGTCTTCTGAGCAAAGATTTTGTTGCTTTGTGACTTCAAGATTATGTTGTCAAAGTATTCGCAATTTTGCAATTTTCTTCAGCCAACTGTCGTGTTGGTAATCTTCATTTGCCAAATTTCTTTAGCGTGAGAGAAAAAAAATTCTCTCCTACTGCGCGTGACCTCGAAAAATTTTTGTCGTCGCAGATTTTGCTGTGGCGATATTTGCCTTGAGAAAAAAACAAATTTTCTCTCGTCTTCCGAGTGAATTCGTAGATCTTCGTCGCCAAATATGCTGTGGAATAGTTTTCGCACTGAAGGTTATAATCGTACCATGTCGGTTACTAATCGAATTAACACACCCAAAATTTTAGGAACTTGGTAATATTCCACTGAAAGCTGACTCCTTAGTATTCGGCTAATATCAAGTGCCAATAGATTTACTGAAGTCTAATAGAAGTCTAATAGAAGTCTAATAGAAGTCTAAAGAACTCCCATGAACTTCCCAAGTACTTCACCCGTTAACTTCATGTTAATGAATATAAGGGAGATTCCATTATCTGAATAATAGGTGTGTTTTACCATAACAAATAGACTGGTTGCCAACCAAGGCTATAGATCTCAATCTGTCTCGCTAACCTATAAAAGGAGAGAGAAGAGATGGATTAATACCATTCTCAAGGGTATTTACGCGTAAATGAATGCAACGAATTCAACTGAAATTCGAACTCGGCTCTCCGATTTCTCATTCCGAGCTGATATTGATTGCACCAAAACGCTGATTATTGTACAATGCTGAAAATTGTCTTGATTTGCCTTTAAGTAGTTTTTTCAGACATTTCCCAAAACAGCCTACGATGCTAAAAATGTGACTGATTTCCTAAGTGTAGCTTAGATGTGGCACAAGGCCGAATGTATGGGGCGCCCAGTGAAGATCGTACACACTACATTATAGTAATTGTCTTATCGAAACAAGTTTTGGTAACCATTACATCACGCCGAGGTGCCTAAATGATTTTCTATGCTCAGTTTATATGTAGTACAAAGCCGAATGCTCAGTGAGGACCGAACTCACGATTCAGTCGTAACTAATCTAACTTGCTAATGATTACACCACGTCGAGACGCCTACGAGGCTGAAAATATGGCTGATTTTCTGAAATCTTTTTCCAGCTTGTTTCAATAAACATCAGCTCGACAGAATTTGCATGAGAAATGAAAATCATGGCTGATCTGACAAGTTTCAAAATACAATTAAAATAGATATTTTGAATGAAGCGAATCAAAGGATTTATCTAACGAAGAAAATGGAAGAAAATGAAAGTCAGCGCAATTAGAATTTATCCTGAAATGACAGCTGTCATAATACAATCAGAAAGGATCCTTTTTTATTCAGATTAATTAGAAAACTAATAATGCAGAAAAACAAACGAAACGAATGTTTCTGATTATTCACTCTATACACTCGCTGGCCACCTAATTAAGTAGACGTGAACAAATCTTATTTTATTCAAATTTCTACTCCGATAGTTGTATAGTGTTGTGGAGTAGTTTTCGCACTGAAGGTTATAATCGCACTATGTCGGTTGCTAATCGACTTAACGTACCCAAAATGTTAAGAACTTGGTAATATTCCACTGTAAGCTGACTCCTTAGCATTCGGTTAACTTCCGACTAATATCAACTACATAGTAGTTCTACTGAACTCCAATAGAACTCTAAAGAACTCCTATGAACTTCCCAAGAACTCCCTCTTAACTCTTATTAATATAGGAGGGAGAGTCCATTATCTGAGAAATAGGTGTGTTTCACCATAACAGATATGCTCTTTTCAAAGAAGAAAACACGTGGTTCAAACACTTTTTCAAAACGTGGGAGATCATGACTCTCCACAACTTCCTATTTTTATAGTTCTAAGTATTATTTATCACCCCTTAGTGCATATTCTGCCATTCATTTACACAAGATCGTTAGATATGTTATTCGCTGTTTTCTTCGTCTTTAATATGTCGTGTGAATGTCAAAATCTGGAAGCACATTTTCCCCAATTAGTATCTCAGAATTTTCATTTGTACCAGGTGCGGACGCTACGTCACACAAATAGCAAAAGGTATGGACGCATTTCTTCATTTCCCAGATTTAGGTTAACTCGCAGGATAGAGTGTGTCTTCAACTTTAACAAACAAAGAATCTAAAAGAAGGATAACTGTCACACTCTGAACTCCAATAGAACTCTAAAGAACTCCTATGAACTTCCCAAGAACTTCCCGTTAACTCTTATTAATATAGGCGGGAGAGTCCATTATCTGAGGAATAGGTGTGTTTCCCAATAACATATGACATTTTCATAGTGGTCTGCTGAAAATGTTTATGTGACTTTAAACGCGTTATGTTCATTGAATGTACGTTTGTGGTACAGTGGATATTATTAATCTGTTTCTTCCTTCCAGTTATGGATTAAATAACAAGACCTGAATGCCAGAGTGTCATAGGCTTTCGAGATGTGCAGTGCTACGATCCGGGCTTCACCATTTTTATCTAGAACATGGTATTTTTCAGAATTGGCGTTGTATTCGCACTAAAAGTTATAATTGTGCTATGTCTGTTGCTAATCGACTTAACGCACCCAAAATGTTAGGAACTTGGTAATATTCCACTGAAGATGACTCCTTAGTATTCGGCTAACTGGCGACTAATATCAACTGCCTAGTAGTTCTACTGAACTCCAATAGAGCTCTAAAGAACTCCTATAAATATCCCGAGGACTTCTCAAAAACATTCAGTTAAATAAAAATATGTAAAACTCATGGAGTCAACAACTAAAATAAAAATGATAGTATATTTCAAACAAACCTTGCCTTTATTTATTCAGTATGTGTTGTGGAGTAATTTTCGCACTGAAGGTTATAATCGTGCTATGTCGGTTGCTAATAGACTTAACGCACCCAAAATGTTAGGAACTTGGTAATATTCCACTGTAAGATGACGCCTTAGTATTCGGCTAACTGGCGACTAATATCAACTGCCAAGTAGTTCTACTGAACTCCAATAAAACTCTAAAGAACTCTCTAGAAGTTCTAAGAACTCCTATGTACTTCCCAAGAACATCTCGAGTTAACTTGCTGTTAACTCTTATTAATATAGGAGGAAGAGTCCATTATCTGAGGAATAGGTGTGTTTCACCATAACATATGACATTTTCATAGTGGCCTGTTGAAAATGTTTATGTGACTTTAAACGCGTTATGTTCATTGAATGTACGTTTGTGGTACAGTGGATATCGGCTCGGAACAATAAATCGGAGAAGCGAGTTGAAATTCCAGTTAATTTCGTTGCATTTACTTATGCACAATTACTCCATATTAATCCATCCCTTCTTCCTCCAGCTATGAGTTAAAAAGCTGTACAGATTGAAGCCTTATTTGACGACTACCGCAGAAAATAATGGCCACCTCCTGCGGGAAAATCTTCTGCCCATTCAGTCGTGTCTCTTTTGAGACATAATCGACCAAACGTGAATGAACTGATTGATGCTCATTGTTGCCAGAGTAGCGTGTCTAGGTTTGTTTTGTTATTTTTTTTAATTGCTAATCTAGAAAAAGGAAGGAAAAATTTGAAGCAAAGGAAACGTGGTTCTACAAAAAATACTCAGGTTAATATCGACCGAACATGTTGGAGTTTTTTGGGTACCGTTGTATACTAGTGAGCCAGTCATGAGCTGACTCATTTTATAGAAGGGTTAACCAATCAGAAGGCTCAAAATATCCAATGCGACGTGTATAAAAAGCGACCATATTTTCCCTAGTATTGACAATATAGGCCGATTCAGTAGACTGTCTGACTCGTGAATGTTAATCTTTGACGTTGTTTCATTGACAAGATTACGTACTGCGATGTATTCTATATTCATAAACTATGGTGGACATGGTCAACACATGTTTTCAACAACGAGGTTTTGGAGAGGGTGGAAAAGAAAAGAAAACTGATACTTAACATTAGGAAAAGACAGCTGAAGTTTGTGGGACATGTAATGAGGGTGGAGGACTTGGAGAATCCGATACTCACAAGACAGAGAAAATGTCCGACAGAGGAAAGCAACACCTGACATACTTAATGCGCTTGAGAAGGATTTGGGTGTGATAACTAGAGAAATGGTGTTAATAGTCGGATAGGTAGATGTGGAAGGCCATGATTGCCTACTTTTTGAGGGAAGGGAACATAAAAGAAGAAGAATCTACAAATAAAATTCACGCACAGCCATCCCTATTGGTCCCTATTGATCCCTATTGATCACAGAGAATGATAAAAAATAATCAGGAAGCAGTAATTCTGTAGTTTGAAATCTCTTGTTGATAAAAGAGGTCAGGGAAGAATGGCCAGACCGGTTTTGCCGGTAGCTCAAATAACCTTATTCGACAACGGAGGTATAGAGAAGAGTATCTCTGAACATGCAACCTTGAAGCAGAAGAGCTACAGCAAATGAAGACGACACTGTTTGCCATCACAAAGTTGAAAAAGGAAAGATTCGAAAAATGTTAACATGTCGGACGTCTCTCGACTTTTGCGCGCATTTGGATGCCAAGGCCATATTTTAATAAAACTTAGAAAACGAATAAGTCAATGATTAATTTCCAATTTGAGGTATAAAATAACAGAAATAATTTTTTAAAGTTATTGAACAAAATCTTATGAATATACCTCTTCTCCCTTCCCCAGGCATGGGTTCATCAATAAAATTTGTATCACTTAACCATTTTCATTTTTCTTCATTATGTGCTCTTCAGACGTAGGCGATGATGGCTCACCACAACTTTCTACCCTTTGTCGCTCTTAATATATTTTGTCTTTTCGTCATTTCTCCTGTACCTGTTTCGCCATCTATTTACTTCAGTTCATCAATTTTATAACGTTGTTTTAGTGACGTTATTCTGAAGGAAGCATCTGGTAACTTTTTTGTTTTTAATCATATCACCCCGAGCAAGGCGATAACGCCACTGATACGCAGGGGACTACATAAGGGTAAAAAGAATGGAAAAGAGAAAGCCGAAACCACATCCTAAACAGGAAACAAGGGATGAGCCTCTTCACCTGTTCAATAGAAGTGGGTGGAATGTGACCCGGGCGATAGTTTAGTCTATCTACTCCAATTGAAAAAAAAACAAAAATAAAGAAAAGAGTGAAAAGATTGGAAAAGAGAAAACCGGAAACCGCATCCTAAACAGGAAACAAGGGATGAGCCTCTTCACCTGTTCAATAGACGTGGGTGGAGTGTGAACCGGGCGATAGTTTAGTCTATCTACTCCAATTACTTGCTATTAGTATTTCGGAATCTTCGCGTACAGTCAACTTACTAAAAGAATTCCTCGAATAATAAAAATATTGCTCTCGGAATAATTCTCTCAAATAATTCACTCAGAAAATAATCCCTCTTCAACGACGCACAACACCGGAATGATGCACAGAACGATATTTATCTGCCTCCCCCCGCCACTAAGTTGGGAATGCGAATTCTAAAACCCGGGCAAAAATTTCCCATAGACCCTGCACATGTCAGGTTTGGGTACCTAGTCTAATTTTCACAGGATGGAACTCTGCTCTTCGGTCGAACCTCGTCTGGGTTTCTCTCTCCATGAAGGTAGAGAGTCTGACGAAATTAGAATTCGAGTTGATGCACCACACTAAACACCCACAGACTTCTGTCTGAGTGGTTTATGAACTAAGTATTTATGGTCTACTAGTCTAAGCAACTAAGGACAGGAGTGTTTGCAAAACTATAGGTTAGCATCTCATTACCCGTAAACAGAATCTTGAAATTTCTCAAATACAAACCTTCTGTCTTCATTTGGGTAATTCCAGTTCATCTACCAACGCGGAGTCAGAGATATAGATAGAGCAGCACGTGGTTTTGGAAAATATTTTACATTTAAAAGCTCAATCACATTTTAAATTAAACATTAATATATTTTAGAAACTGTTGAGAAAAACATAAATAATTTATGGTCAACTGATCCCAGTAGCACAATTGATTCAACGGTTACGTTTGTTGCCTGGAGATCTGTGTTCGACCACATGTGTCGGTATTGATACTTTCTTCCTACACAACAATCAAGTATGATGCACACTGATTTCTTTTTATTCTTTTGCCCAAAATCTGTTTTGTCTGTATCTGATTTACAAAATCCTCCTTCTTTATTAAAAAAAATTCTTACAATCTAAAAATATTTTTTGGCTTTAAATAAACTGTAATGGGTTGACAAGCCGTAGAAAACGAATTACTCAATCATGAATAATGAGAAGATTGTTTCAAGCTGATGGAAAGGCAACTTTACAATAGAATTCATCTTGCACATTTATAAATCTACCATTCGTCCTTACATCGAGTACTGTTACCATATCTAGTCAGATGTTCCTGCTATTCATCTCGAATTTCTCGACAAAATCCAATGAAGAATCAGTAGTGTAACTCACCCTAAGTTGGCATCTTGTCTTCGATCACTATCTCATCGATGTGATGTTGATTTCAAATATATTTTTATGGCAACTGCTCTGGCGACTTTTTGTTCCCTGGTGCCCCGACCACATCAATTAAGCTTGCTACTAGATTAGAGGATGTTGTGCTACAGTGGATATCGGCTCGGAACAAGAAACCGGGGAGCCGAGTTCGAATTCCAGTTGAATCCATTGTATTCACTTACGCGGAAATACCCTTGGGAAAGGTATTAATCCGTCTCTTCCTTCCAGTTATGGGTTAAATAGCAGGACAGATTGGGTTCTATAGCCTTGGTCGGCAACCAGTCTACCGCAGAAAGCAATGGCAAACTACTGCGGGATAATCTTCTGCCCAGTCAGTCATGTCTCTTTCGAGACATGATCGCCCAAGCGTGTATCACGTATGACATTTGACAGACTGACTAACTGGCTGACTGCTCAAATGTGTGCTGTAGTAGATATCGGCTCGGAACGAGAAATCGATAGAACCGAGTTCAAATTCCAGTTTAATTGGTTGCATTCACTTACGCTCAAATACCCTTGGGAAAGGTATTAATCCGTCTACTCTATCCAGTTATGGGTTAAATAACAGGTCAGATTGGGCTTTAAGGCTTTGGCTGGCAACCAGTCTACCGCAGAAAGTAATAGCAACCTACTGCAGGATAATCTTCTGTCCAGTCAGTCATGTCTCTTTCGAGACATGATCACCCAAAGCGTGTATCACGTATGGCACTTGACTGACTAAATGTGTGCTGTAATGCAGTAGATATCGACTCGGAACGATAAATCGAGGGAACCGAGTCCAATTTCCTCTCAAATTCGTAGCATTCATTTACGCTCAAATACTCTTAGGAAAGGTATTAATCTGTCTCTTCCCTCTAGTTATGGGTTAAATAACAGGACAGATTGAGTTCTATAGCCTTGGTCGACAACCAGTCTACCGCAGAAAGCAATGGCAACCTACTGCGAGATAATCTTCTGCCCAGTCAGTCATGTCTCTTTCGAGACATGATCGGCCAAGCGTGTATCACGTATGGCACTAAACTGACTGACTGAATATAATAGTTGGAAACATAATTAAAACTTCTACTGGTATAAAGTAGGGGATCGGTTTTCTATTGCTTTGAAGTAATAAACTGATCCCCCACTAATTATACTTAATGTAATAATGTAATATAATCTATCTCTTCTCCCTCCAGTCATGAGTTAAATGGCAGGACAGATTGGGTTCTATAGCCTTGGTCGGCAACCAGTCTACCGCAGAAAGCAATGGCAACCTACTGCAGGATAATCTTCTGTCCAGTCCGTCATGTCTCTTTCGAGACATGATCACCCAAAAGGTGTATCACGTATGGTACTTAACTGACTGACTAGATAAACATCTACGCCCCATGCTTTTATCTTTTCTACTCAGTTTATTTTCTCGCGCTTCCCGCCTGTGGAACTCTGTTCCTTTAACAGCTTCTTTGATAGCTACTGTCTTCAAAAATTTAAATGCAATGTCAGTTGCCATCTTCTAACTTCTTGAATGCCATTCATCTCTTATACTTTTTTCAACACCCCCCGTACCTAATCCTTTTCTCTCACTGTAGCCCCTGCACACTAGTGCCGTTCACGCCTTTTGAGTTTTGACATGGCACGAAGAAGTTCGATCAAGTTTACTAAGGATCTTGATTTAATTTTGGTTTTGATTTTTGTTTAAAGGCATATCAACACCTCTGTGGGTTATTTAATGCAAAAAAGGTGGGGATTTAAGGTATTTCTTTTAAATGTTCGGTTATAGTGATAAGGTTGATTTAGTCAGAGTTTAATGAAATTTTTTTTTGGTTTTATTCTTTTTTATTTTAGAAAACTGAAAATGTTTTGCTGAGAATACTTTTTTCCTTCAAAATTGTGGACTGGTAATAATTTTTCCTTCAAAATTGTGGTCTGGTAATAATTTTTCCTTCAAAATTGTGGTCTGGTAATAATTTTTCCTTCAAAATTGTGGACTGGTAATAATTTTTCCTTCAAAATTGTGGTCTGGTAATAATTTTTCCTTCAAAATTGTGGACTGGTAATAATTTTTCCTTCAAAATTGTGGTCTGGTAATAATTTTTCCTTCAAAATTGTGGTCTGGTAATAATTTTTCCTTCAAAATTGTGTTATGGAAATAATTTTTTCTTCATGTAAATGTATTGTTAGTAATATTTTTCCTTCAAAAATGTAAATTTCTATAAAAGTCTATTTTTATTTATATATTTCTACAATGGTTTATTTTTATACTTTCATAGTGTTTTGACCTCAGTTTGTGGGGTTAACTATTTGCTCAGAGCTGGGATCCTAACAGGTGCTACCACTCCGAGTCAAAGTGGACATGGGAACAACAGCAATTAAGAGGTAGTTCCATGCTCCTCACAACTACCGAATAAACTGCCGGATACAGTTTATTTTCATACCCGGGACCGGTTAAGTCGTCGAAGATGATGTAGCCGATAGTACTAGGTTATACGGTACCAGAAGTACTCGTCGGATGACATGAGGTAATTACAAATCCTCTCAGAAAAAAAATTAACGTACTTTTTTACCAAGAATTCCAAAGTATGTCAAGGAAATATTGCCAATAATATTATACGAGCAATGCCAGCTTAGACGGTTGATATAAATAAAGATAGACCCATGTTTTAAGCTTGTTTATGCTAAATTCTGACGCAATGCTTAAAAAAGCGGGATCCCGCCTTTTTAAAGACTGCGTCAGAATTTCATATATTTTATATAATATATTTTTATATATTTTATATAATTTGTATAATTTTATATACCAAAATTAATCAAATATTAATCTTTATTTAAAAGAGAATGTAATTTACTGAGATGAAAGTGTATAGAAAGTGCTTTAATCGCTACATCATCGATCCTGGGCATGACGGTAAACTGCATCCTGCAGCAAGGCCTTTGATTGGGAAATTGTGAGGAGCATGGAACCACCTCTAATTTGCTGTTGTTCCCAGATCCACTCTGACCCGGTGGTGGTAGCACCTGTTAAGGTCCCAACTATGGATAAATAGTTTATCCTCAAACTGGGGTCAAAAGTATAAAATAAATTTTTATAGAAATATATACATAAGAATAGACTTTTATAGAAAAATATATATTTTTGAAGGAAAGATATTACCAACAATACATTTTTAAGGAAAAAAATTTACCCTGACACATTTTTGAAGAAAAAAAAATATTACCAGCAATACATTTTTGAATACAAAACTGGAAGACGTCTTCAGTTTGCTAAAATAAAATAATAATAATAATAATAATAATAATAATAATAATAATGATGATGATTTTTAATCAAAATCTGACTAGATAAGCCTACTCACTATAATTAAACATTAAAAAATACCTTTAGACCCTACTTTTTGGCATTTAAATAACCCACAGAGGTTGATATGCTGTTAAACAAAACTCAAACTCAAACTTGACGAGTAAACCGCCTTTTTTCCACGAGTCTTTTTCTAGATAAAAACAGCAGGACTGAAATGCAGACAGTTTACATGCAGACTAGTGACCTCGTGTTTCGGCCGTTGTGCATTCCGGCTTCGTATATCGATCCGGATAACCTAAAGGGAATTCTGAACTGAATCCTTTATTTAAACGACGGGAATAGTCTGTTTATGTTTCATTACTCATGCCCAGAAATGCTTCATCAACCCCGAGAAGTTATTCGGATCGATATACACCAGATGATGTTCAGAGGCCAAAACGGTCAAAAGGTCGTGATAAAGATGAGGACAATAGTCGGAATATATATATAGTGTAAATAATAACTCTTCATTCCCAAAATTCAGAGGCAACTTAAAAACATTACCTGTCAAAGGCTGGTTGAAACTTCTTGCAGGATCAACAGTAGAATTGGACGGATTGTTGCAGTGATGACATCGTTAGTGGGAGGGCTTCTCAAACATGTGTCTGGGACCAAGTCGATCCTTTAAGTTATAGAGTATCAGATGTGGTTGGACTCGAAGAACGATGGACTTCACCAAGTTTAATATTCAAAAAGAGATTATACATGAATAAATACCCAAATATGTGGGTGTAAATGGTCAGATCAGTTGCACAAGGACCTTATGACCAATTTCTGTCATGGGGCACCACTGCTGCCATGAATACTATACAAATGGTTTACGTCACACGAAAACGCACACACACACACACACACACACACACACACACACACACACACACACACACGTCACACGAAAACACACACACATAAAATGTGCTAGGCTTGTCTCGAATACAATGAAGCTTGGCATGATAGATAGATAGATAGATAGATAGATAGATAGATAGATAGGTAGGGAGGTAGGTAGGGAGGTAGATTGTGTGTGAAAATGATATACACAGTTTTATATACCAAAATTAATCAAATATTAATCTTTATTTAAAAGAGAAAGTAATTTACTGAGATGAAAGTGTATAGAAAGTGCTTTAATCGCTACATCATCGATGTTGGGTATGACGGTAAACTGCATCCGGCAGCAAGTCTTTTGATTGGGAAATTGTGAGGAGCATGGAACCACCTCTTAATTGCTGTTGTTCCCGGGTCCACCCTGACGCCGAGTGGTAGCACCGGTTAGGGTCCCAGTTATGGGCAAACAGTTAATCCCCAAAACTGGGGTCAAAACATTATGAAAGTATAAAAATAGACTTTTATAGAAAAATATACATTTTTTTAAGGAAAAATATTACCAATAATACATTTTTAAAGGATAAAATATTACCAGTAATACATTTTTTATACAAAACTAGAAGACATCTTCAGTTTTCTAAAATAAAAAACATAATTTTTTTCTTAATCAAAATCTGATTAGATCAACGTTCTCAATATAACTGAACATTTAAAAATATTTTAAAACCTTACTTTTTTGGCATTAAATAACCCACAGAGGTGTTGATATGTCGTTAAACAAAACTCAAACTCAAGAACAATGCTACTTCATTTTTTTTTTTAATCATATCACCCCGAGCAAGGCGGTAACACCACTGATGTGCATGGGCTACGTAAGAGTGAAAAGATTGGAAAAGAGAAAAGAGAAAGCCGGAAACCACATCCTAAACAAGGAACAAGGGATGAGCCTCTTCACCTCTTCAATAGACGTGGGTGGAGTGTGAACTGGGCGATAGATTAGTCTATCTACTCCAATTATATACCATATATATATATACAATTATATACATCATCCACAGTAAATTTGCATCTGGGTTCTTACAAACTTTCAGCTATCTTAGCTGACCATGAACCATCACAATGTGGAATACTAAATAAGAAAAATGATGAGAACATATATACAAACAAAAGGAAACTGAACGAAATTGACCCAATTACATCGAAAATAAAAATAAAAATATTTAAAGTATTTACATTATTCGGACTATTGTCCTCATCTTTGTTACCATTTGTACGACGTTTCGGCCGTTGTACGCACCGGCCTTCTTTAGGTGAAAGAAATTTCGAACCGTGCCCTTTATTACAATCACTGGGGTAAACCCAGACCAGCAGAATATCCTACTGCTATCAAAGAACAGAGTGGGATTCGTTCCGTGACTTCCTCTGCAACGGCCCTTGGAACAATGGTTTTAGTCTTCCCGTCGAAGACTGTGCATCAGAGGTCTCTTCCTGGGTTAAGGCTGGCATCGATGCATTCATCCCTGCCAGGAAATTTCAGCTTAAATACCATTCGTCTCCCTGGTTCACGCCCGCTTGCTCGACCGCTATTGCCCACCGGAATCACTTCTCCCGGGTTAATCGTAGCCACGTGTCGGACCAAAACAGGCGCCTTTTCGCCTCAGCTCGTAATAAGTGTAGAAAGATACTTAACGAAGCTAAGATGCTGTTTGCTGCCAGGATGAAGCAGCGCATAGCATCCTCCAAGTTCTGTACCAAAGACTACTGGCGCCTCTGCAAACGCGTGCTTAGCAAGAGTAAGTCCTCAATACCCCCACGAATAAACGAGTTTGAGGTACTCGCCTCCTCAGCGGACAAGGCCGAATGCTTTGCCCGTAGATTCTCGACCAATTCTACTCTGGATTCGTCTGGAATCCATACACCCGATTTCCCATCTAGAACTGAGGCCCAATTGAATGACGTCCACATCATGCCCTCACTGATTTCTAGCATAATCTCAAAACTGGACCCTCACAAATCGAGTGGTGGGGATGGAATCCCAATCATAGTTTTGAAGAATTGTGTCCCTGAACTCTCCTCTATCCTTTCTAAGCTCTACAACCTCTGCTTATCTTCCTCCTGCTTTTCTGCCTGTTGGAAGTCTTCTTCTGTGGTTTCAATATTCAAGAACACCAGTGAACCATCGGACCCCGCAAATTACCGCCCCATCAGCCTTCTTCCGATCTTCGACAAAGTGTTCGACGCCATTATCAATTCAGCATCTCACAGCCACGGGCTCCTCTCGGACAAACAGTATGGCTTCCGCTTCACCAGGTCCACTGCTGCTATGCTAACGACCATCACCGAGTATATATACCAGGCTCTCGACAAGAATGGTGAAGCTCGAACCGTCGCATTGGATATCTCTAAAGCATTCGACAGAGTATGGCATGCCGGCCTTCTACGGAAACTGCGAAGCTATGGCATAACTTGACTTTTGTTGGACTTAATTCGGACATTCCTCTCTAACTGCACACTGAAGGTGGTATTAAACGGACATGCCTCCCAGAACTACCCTACAAACGCGTGTACCCCAGGGCTCTATCCTAGGTCCTACGCTCTTTCTAATCTATATCAATGATCTCCCCGATACCATAAGATCACAAGTAGGCATGTACGCTGATGATGCCACAGTTTACTCTCGCCTCGATCAAAAATCTGGTGTTGGTGACAAGGCGAACCTCGCTGCCGAGCTTGAGAAGGACCTCCAATCCATGGTGGATTGGGGTAAGAAATGGCTCGTAAAATTCAATTCTTCCAAAACGAAGCTGCTGTCAATTAACCACCACAGACAACCGCACCTCCCTCTCATTAGCATGGAACAGGCTTACCTCCCAGAGAGTAAATCACTACGCCTGCTTGGCCTGCCACTCTCAGCAGACTTCAAGTGGAATGACTACGTCGAATCCATTGCTAAATCCGCAGCTATGAAAGTCGGCTCTCTGTGCAGGGCCCGGAAATTCTTTCCGCCTGAATCTATCCTGCAATTATATAAATCCACCATCCGTCGGGTACCCCTTCTATTCTCCTCGGGGTTCTTGACAAAATACAGCGAAGAATCTGTAATGTGATTGATACCGACTTGGCTGACCGCCTGCAGTCACTCTCTCACCGGCATGACGTGGCTTCCCTGTGCCTCTTCTATAAATACTATCATGGCTTCTGCTCTGACGAACTTAAATCACTGGTGCCCCCTAGATGAGAATTTGCACGAGATACTAGATTGGCAACTAGGTCCCACCCTTTTACAGTGAAACCGATGAAATGTAACCGCAATTTCTACTCTAACAGCTTCTTTCCTCGCACTTCCCGCCTGTGGAATTCCCTACCGCATGCTTGCTTCCCCGACGACTACAACCTCCAGGAGTTTAAATGTAAGATCAATAGACACCTCCTAACACACTAACTCACACCCACTCTCTCCAACTCTCTCCCTATGTACATCCTAAGTCGTCTATCACCCCCTTCTGACATTTGCCATACCCAATCCCTCTTTGTAACCCCCTGCGCTATAGTGGCAGTGGAATGCCTTGCTTAACACGGATTTTTCCATGTAAAATCCGAAATGCTGAAACAATCTTAATATACTCGATGTCCTCTTATTTTCTGAACGTTCTAGTAAAGCAATCATTTTAACAGAATCGAATCAGAAGTCACGCGTTGGTTCTGCTCACGTTAACCAAATTAAAGCATTTGTATCGGGATATTTATTAGGTGAATCTCCCTGTAATGAAAGGTTACCGCTAATTAAATGGTTGCTAATTAATCTTAGGAGTGTGCTTTCAACGATAGATTTGTGGCGGGATTTCTTTTCTTAATTTTTCTGTCTTTCTGATTCATGTGTCATGATTAAAGACTGAAAATCATTTGTGTGGCGTGATGGATCTTCACACTCAGATTCTTCCATTATTAATGCAGACGATAACCTGGCGAGCTTTCGAATATATATATATATATATATATATATATATATATATATATATATATTAGCTGCTTTTTTCATCACTGTATCTTCCAATACGCTTCTTCGTTTTGCTGATGATCAAAATATGTAAAACGTTCTATGAGGGTGGGCAGACAAGTTCATAGGCTGACTACCGAGGAGCGATGCTTGAGCAGTGAAATCTTCATTAGTTTCACTCTTTTTATTAAAAACTGCATTTTTCTTTCCAGTAAACTGACATCTGACGATTAAAACGAGGCTTCGAAAGTAATTAGTAGTAACTTCTCTTGAAAATGTACAAAAATTAGCATCGTGATGGGATAAAGTAACTGCAAAAAAAGGGTTTAGTTCAACCCTAAGTACATTTGTACTGACCTAGTTGCCAGATAAGGGAATGGCGACCCAGTTTTATCAACAGGTCAAAAGTGGGTAGCTGAATAGGCGATGAAGAGGAAGTCTTAAAGATGGCTGGATGTCCTGCAATTGTCGCCACTAATGAAAACATTCACCGTGTTACTCATGTGCTGATGAAAAACAGGACACTGACTATAAATTAAATAGGTAGATTCTTACTGATCTGTCTATCTCAGTTACTTTTCTCTCTATATATCTATCTATCACAGTTATTTTTCTCTCTATAGATCTATCTTTCTTTCTCTATCTATCTATATCTCTCTCCTTACCTACCTATCTACCTACACTCTTATATCTACATATCGCAGTTGTTTTTCTTTATATCTATCTATCTATCTATTCATGTATTTAATCTATCTCAGTCATTTCTCTCTCTCTCTCTCTCCCTCTCTCTCTCTCTCTGTGTATATATATATATATATTCTATCATTCTCTTCACTTTTATTTTCCCCTTCTCTTATATACTCCTTCAATTTCTTCCTCATCTTCTTACCATTCTTTCTCTGTTTACTGACTTTTTCTTTCTTTCTTTCTTTCTTTCATTTTCTTCTTTCCTTTCTGTCGTTTCTTTCCTTTTCTCTCTTATTGTCTAATACATAACAAGACATGAAAACATATTTGTCTTCGACATTGTCAGAGACTTTTTCACAGAAGACTGCATCTCTCAACAATACCCAATAACCATTTATCACAAAATACCATTTATTACTGAAGGTTGGGTAGAACTCACCAACCGACTTGATCACAGCTATTGAATGGGTCTGGGAGATAGCCATTGGAGCCTGCACATATACAAAGAATTCGTTCGAGCTCTTTCCCGCCGCAAAGTGCTACCATTGTTCACGGTAGAAACATCGCCTCCTCCTTTTATATCTCTTTTCATTCGACGTGAAACAAGATGAATATAAGCTATGCCATGCATTCAAATGTGCAATACGGTATAAAAAAAAAGACCCTATTAAATTCCTATAGATAGCAAACACGTGTGCGGTTCAGTCTTTTTTCCCACTCATCATGAATCGAGTACAAAGGTGTACTGATTCGGATAGCCACACCTATTTTCGATGTTAAACGTAATGAAATTTTAAACTTATACACATGAAGCGACAGATAGATTCCTCATATTTATTTCGACGGAATCTACAACAGATACAAAGAATACAATAATAATAAGAGCAGGTTTTTCAGTTACAAAATAGCTATTTGTCCACGGTGTCACCCCGATTGGCTCAACATTTGCACCAGCGATAAACAAAAGCCTGAATACTTGTTAAGAATATGTTCATATATGTCTTGCGAGAAGTTTTTTCTCTAAATATTTTTCCATGTATCTATCTCAATCTTTTATCTATCTATCTATCTATCTATCTATCTATCTATCTATCTATCCCAGTCTTTTCGTATCTATCCCAATGTCCAAATATTAAAATGTCTAAATATCCGATTGGCTAAACATTTGCGCCAGCGATAAACAAATGCCTGAATACTTGTTAAGAATATGTTCATATCTGTCTAGCTAAAAGTTTTTTTCTAAGTATTTTTCTATCTATTTTCTATCTATCCCAGTCTTCTATCTATCCCAGTCTTCTATCTATCTATCTATCTATCTATCTATCTATCTATCTATCTATCTATCTATCTATCTATCCCAGTCTTTTCGTATCTATCCCAATGTCCAAATATCAAAATGTCTAAATATCCGATTGGCTAAACATTTGCGCCAGCGATAAGCAAATGCCTGAATACTTGTTAAGAATATGTTCATATCTGTCTAGCTAAAAGTTTTTTTCTAAGTATTTTTCTATCTATTTTCTATCTATCCCAGTCTTCTATCTATCCCAGTCTTCTATCTATCTATCTATCTATCTATCTATCTATCTATCTATCTATCTATCTCTCTATCTATCCCAGTCTTTTAGTATCTATTCAATTTTTTGCAACTTTGTTTCCACCTAATCCAGTGCCATACACAGGTCACTGGTTATATCTTGTCCCTTCATGCGAATAAAAAGATCGGGACTCTTTCCATTTTATGATTTGAAAGCCGTGCAGAAGTGTGCAGAATGTAGCTTGTCATAAGCATCGCTGTCTCCACGCGTAAACATATTCAGTGAGTTAATTGCTATACGTGATAAACATTGGGCGATCATGTCTCTTTTAAGAAATGACTGACTAAACAGAAGATTTTTTCGCAGTAGAATGTCATTACTTTCTGCGGTAGACAGATCATCAACCAAGGGTATAGTACTACTATTCAACCCATAGCTGAAGGAAGAGTCTGTCCTGAAATTCAGCACATAGCTGGTGGGAGAAGAGATGGATTAATACCTTTCCCAGGGGTAGTTGTACGTAAGTGAATGAAACAAATTGTACTGGAATTCGAACTCCGACTTCTCATTCCAAGCCAATATATATTACACTACAGCACACCCCCACCACAAACATTAGACATCCAAATATATAAGTTTGTGTCTGGGGTAGAATGACGTTATTCTCAAACACCCATGAAATGTTTACAGGTTCACACTTCTTCTTTCGTGTGCCGTGTCATTCAGAACAATAGCGATCATGGCTCTTCTCAATTTTCTTTACATTGTAGATTTTAGTACGTTTTGTTGTTCTTTGCTATCATTCGTGAATCTTGTTCGGCCATTTATTTTCTCTGTCCCGCTTTACTGTCAATCTGTCCTGTGAATGTCAAATTTTCCGAGCTGCCTTTCCTCTTTATGTGCCCTCGAAGTTTCAAATGCCTGTCACTGATGTTATGTATCAATGTCTTTTTTGTCTTCATTTTCTCTTAAACTTAGACCTTCCTCACACGTTCGGTCCAACGTATTTTCAGTACACTTCTACAAAACTAAATTTCTCTTGCATCATGTATTTTCTGCGTTTGTGAGAATATTGTTCAGCATTCACTGCCAACTGTAATATATATATATATATATATATATATATATATATATATATATACGAAGATTAACGAAACTGGTTATAAACAACCGACGATTTGAAATGATTTGTTTGAACATTATTTTTGATCGATACTCGTATTTAAGCAGATATTCCGTTTATAAACAAACAGTATTATATATTTATTTCTACTGGCCTGATTAGTTACGATGAATTTTTGTTACGAAAATGTTGCCGAATGATACATATTTTCGTAACGAAAATTTAATTTATCGTAAATAATCAGGATATTTAGATGTGTTTTTGGAATAACAGATGTGTTTAGGAATAACACACACACACACACACACACACACACACACACACACACACACACACATATATATATATATATATATATCCAGTCTTAAATCTATCTATCTATCTATCTATCTATCTATCTATCTATCTCAGTCTATATATATAGCCTTAGATCTATCTATCTATTTATCTATCTCAATCATTTTTCCTATCTTGCTCTTCTCTATTTTTCTATTTCTCTCAGTTATTTCTATCTATATATCTACCTATCTACACGCATATATCTATCTATCGCGGTTGTTTTTCTTTATATCTATTTTTTATATATTACCTACCTACCCTTCTGTCTGTCTGTCTATCTATCTATCTATCTATCTATCTATCTATCTATCTATCTATCTATCTATCTAAATCATTTTCCTATCTCTCTCTTATCTATCTATCTATCTATCTATCTATCTCAGTCTGTTCATATCTATCTATCTATCTATCTCAGTCTGTTCATATCTATCTATCTATCTATCTATCTATCTATCTTTCTATTTCTATCTCGTCTCAGTCTATCATCTATCTATCTATCTATCTATCTATCTATCTATCTATCTCAGTCTGTTCATATCTATCTATCTATCTATCTATCTATCTATCTCAGTCTGTTCTATCTATCTATCTATCTATCTATCTATCTATCTATCTATCTCAGTCTGTTCTATCTATCTATCTATCTATCTATCTATCTATCTATCTATCTATCTATCTATCTATCTCAGTCTGTGCATATCTATCTTTCTATCTATCTCAGTCTGTTCATATCTATCTATATATCTATCTCAGTCTGTTCATATCTATCTATATATCTATCTCAGTCTGTTCTATCTATCTATCTATCTATCTATCTATCTATCTATCTCAGTCTGTTCATATCTATCTATCTATCTATCTATCTATCTATCTATCTCAGTCTGTTCATATCTATCTATCTATCTATCTATCTATCTATCTCAGTCTGTTCTATCTATCTATCTATCTATCTATCTATCTATCTATCTTAGTCTGTTCATATCTATCTATCTATCTATCTATCTATCTATCTATCTATCTTATCTATCTATATCTATCTATCTATCTATCTATCTATCTATCTATCTATCTATCTCAGTCTGTTCATATCTATCTATCTATCTATCTATCTATCTATCTCAGTCTGTTCATCTATCTATCTATCTATCTATCTATCTATCTATCTCAGTCTGTTCACTATCTATCTATCTATCTATCTATCTATCTATCTATCTCAGTCTGTTCATATCTATCTATCTATCTATCTATCTATCTATCTCAGTCTGTTCATATCTATCTGTCTATATATATATATATATATATATATATATATATATATATATCGCGGTTGTTTTTCTTTATATCTATTTTTTTATTTATTTACCTACCCATCTATCTATCTATCTATCTATCTATCTATCTATCAATACATTTCGAGATCAGACCTTAATCTGCTCGCTGTTCTATCTTCGGGTCATTTCTTGTTCAGACACCCGTAATTTCTCTCCACGCAAGGCAAATCATTATATAACACATGTTTACAAATTGATGTCTTGAGTTAATCATCAGTATGTACTAATTTAATCAGCGTGACCTGACGCTAACTCAGTTAACGGAGAAGTATTCCGGAAGAATATTCATATCGTGAGCAGGAGAGATGATTTCTACATACGGCTACACGGCTATATAAGATTGGTTTTCCAGACCGAAGGCAGCCGAGTCATCCAACCTTTGCTACTGTTTATTGTCGTGTTGCTGAGACAAGATCTGTGGCACTCCAAACTGATCTAGAAATACCGAGATCTGTTCGCACCCCTGACCACGAAAACTACATTGTACGAGTTGTCGGAAACAATCAAAATATGAGCTCTGGTAAAAAAAAAAATACTAGCGAAAACCATTAACATCAAAAATTGCAATTTAAACTCTGGTAAAAAAGGGTTACTAGACATTAGTTTTATAAGTCCCTAAAATTCAGTTGTTCTTGTCCCTAAAGAAAATTGGCCCGTTCCTGACTTGACTCTTAGAGTTGTGAGTTCAATACCAGGCTACGTCAGTGGTAAACAAGTAACTTTACGCAAGGAATGAGGATGATATACCCCAGGGATTGTAATAAAGGGTTCAATTGGAAATTCCTAGCACCTGTAGAAGGCCGGAGCGTACAACAGCCGAAACGACGTACAAATGACAACAAAGATGAAGACAATAGTCCGAATAATGCAAATACTATCAAAATATCAACATGTCAAGTTGCCCTAGCATGTCATACATCTCATTGTCATACATTGTCATACATCTCATAGTATATACATTGTCATACATAACATTGTCATACAAATAATAATTGTCATACATTGTCATACATCTCATAGTATATACATTGTCATACATAACATTGTCATACAAATAATAATTGTCATACATCTCATAGTATATACATTGTCATACATGACATTGTCATACAAATAATAATTTTGTCATACATCTCATAGTATATACATTGTCATACATGAGACATTGTCATACAAATAATAATTGTCATACATTGTCATACATCTCATAGTATCGCATATAAAAGCAGCTCTTCTATCCGTATCATTTGCAAAATAATGCAAAAGTATTTTTCAAATCATTTCACCCCAAGCAAGGCGGTACCGCCACTGATGTGCAGGGGGCTACATGAGAGAGTTAAAGTTTTAGGCAGGAGGAGAATGAAGAGGAAGACGAACCAGATATAGGGGGTGAAAGAGAAAGGACTAGAGAAGGATGTGAACACAGGAGTGAAGACAGTTGCGAATGTAGAGAGAAAAGAAAAGAACAAGATACACGGGGTGATGTAGAAAGGGCTGGAGTTAAGTGGATAAGAGATGGGAATTGACATTGCATTTAAAATCCTAGAGGTTGTAGTCGTCAGGAAAGCAAATATATGGAAGGGAGTTCCACAGGCAGGAAGCCCGAGAAAAGAAGCTGCTGGATTAGAATTGTCGCCTGCATTTGAAAAGTAAAACTGTAAAAGTGTAGGACCTTGTTGTCTTTCTGGTTGCCCGAGTAAATTATTGTTGGGAGGAGGGGGGCACCAGTGATTTAAGTTCGTCAGAACAGAATTTATGAAAACATTTACAGAAGAGACAGAGGGAAGCCACATCCCGCCGATGAGAAAGTGGCTGGAGTCGAGCTGTCAGGTCCGGACCAATCACATTACAGATTCTCCACTGGAGTCTGTCGAGAACACTGAGATGAACAGTAGGGGCGCCTGACCACGTATAACAACAGTATTCTATGCACGATTGAATAGTTGATTTGCATACGTGCAAGATGGATTTTTTTTTTTTTTTTTTGCGCAGTGGATGGATATCGGCTGGCTTGGAATGAGAATTTGGAGAGCCGAGTTCGAATTCCAGTTGAATTCGTTGCATTCACTTACGCGCAAATAGATTTGGGAAAGGTATTAATTCATGTTTTCTTCCTCCACTTCTTGGTTAAATAGTAGGACAATAATGGCAACCGACTGCGGGAAATTCTTCTGTCTAGTCAGTCATGTCTCTTTCGAGATATGGTCGCCAAAGTGCTTAGCACGTATGGCACTTAGCTGACTGATCTTGTATTGTCCATTTAACATCGTCTACAGTAAACTTTTAATATAATAAACCAAAACCGAAGGATCTGCCGTCATATCTTTTTATAGAATTTGTTCGTAGTTTGCTGTGTGGAACCCGCCTCTAAAGTTTTTAAAAGTATTTTGATAAGCGCCGAATATATATATATATATATATATATATATATATATATATATATTATGGACTCTCCCGTCGATTTCGACGTATGAGCGTCTAACTTAGTTAGACTACCACACAAAGAATTGTTTAGAATGGTGAAGTCTTGTGTAGCACCATCCACACGTTTTGGAACTGCTGATAACAAACAATCGGTGCAGAAGTTCACGACTGATCGCATGAACAGCAGACCTCAGTTTTTTAACCCATATCTGGAAGGAAAGGACGGATTAATACCTCCCAAGGGTACCAGTGCGCAAGTGAATGCAGATTGTTCAACTGAAATTGGAACTCGGCTGACCGATTTCCCTTTCCATGCCGACATCCACCGCACCAAAACGCTCATCCGTCCATATATATATATATATATATATATATATATATATATATAAATCCAGGTGAAGAAGACTCAAGGTTTTTCTATTTTAAGTGCCCCGTCATTTATTTTATTATAAACAGTGCTCAATATAATAAATATTTTAGAGCTCAATATAATGATATAGTTATGAATTAATTGTACATTGTGACACGGAAATTTCTATGTTTCGAGATAGATTCTCTTCATCAGGCAATGTTTGATGTTGGTTGTACAAATTTACATTTGAATACAAAAAACTTTGGCTTGCTGTTTATGTATGTGGGAAGATATAAAATTTACGTGTGTCTTCCTTTTAACTAATCAGAGCGAAGATTCATTTTTGAATTTGGACCCAATATATATATATATATATATATGTATATGCTTATAACCAAGTTTCGTTAAATTTCGTTAATTTCCGTAACATGTTTACATTTGTTTGACATTACGATACATTACAGAGCAGATATGGTTTGTTTACGATAGATCGAAAATTGTGTTATATAAGCATGATAAAAACCTCGTCTGATCAAGAGGCTATCCATGGTCGAGTGGTCAAGACGGTACCAGATCAAATGGTATGCTTCCCCTATGTAATAGGGGTCGCAGGTTCGAATCCTGCTGGGTAGCACACATTTTCGTCATAAAAATTTATCGTGAAATAATCAGGCATAATAATCGGTAGATATAAATATAAAATACTGTTTAATTAAAAACAGAATATCTACTTAAATACGAGTATCGGTAAAAATAATGTTCAAAATAATTCATTACAAATTGTCGGTTGCTTATAACCAAGTTTCGTTATTTTCCGTAACATGTTTATATATATATATTATTTGGTCTGTTGTCCTCATCTTTCTTGTCATATTCCCGTATAACTATATTTATTTACATCTGCTGACCTGATAGTCGAGAAATCTTGTTAGAAAAATGTGTCCTCTACCAGGATTCGAACCTGCGTCTCCTAGGGAAAACCTTCATTAGACCTGATGTGTCTGAACAACTTGACTACGCAGACCTAACAGTCAAACAAATCCCGAATAATGCTTTTTTATCACATATTTTCCCGGGTTTTTTATATATCTGCTCTATTTTCATATCCTAATGTAAACAAGACAATCTATTTACGAATTTTTACGATTTATGTTATGAAATAGATTAACTCCGATATATATTCTTAATTTATTTGTTTAAACCTTGTTTTAATGAATACTCGTATTTGAGTAGATGCTGTTTTTATCATTAAACAGTTTATTTATTACATCTACAGGCCTGAATAATTGAGAAGTTTTATTAAGAAAATAAAAATATACCGAATATGAATATAGAGATATTAATATGCCAAACATTCGGGAAGATATGTGTTTAAAAGTATTATTCGGGCTTTGTCGGATAGTTAGTCCTGTGTGGTCGAACAGTTAAAATACATCAGATCTAATGCCAGTTTCCACCTATGGAACGCAGGTTCGAATCCTAACAGGATTTCACGATTATTCAGATGTAAATAAATATACTGTTCAATTATAAAAATCAGAGCAGCTACTCAAATACGAATATTTATTAAAATAATGTATAAATAAATACATTTTAAAAAATATGTATATTCCTTGTTTCTGATGGAATTTTATGCCCATTTACCAAATAGAAGAAGATTGTCTATTTTCCAAATCATTCTTTAAATTCTTGGATTTTTCCGAGTATTGGAGTTTTCGATTTCACACCGTCACCGGTGGACGATAATCATGTAATAAAACAAATGTGTCAACAAATTGAATAACACGTAGTGACAAATAATTTTTTTTTTTTGTTTTTATGGCATATCAACACCTCAGCGGGTCATTTATTGCCAACTAAATTTTATTTATTTATTGCTGTTAATACCTTTTTGTCTTTCAACAATTTTATTGTTGTTTTTATATGTTTTGTGTCTAGTAATACATTTTTCTTTTTCAAGTATCAAGATTCATTGGGATTTTTTTTTAAGGGAAGGATCCCCAACTCCTACCCTTGTTATTTAACCCATAACTGGAGGGAAGGGATGGATTAATACCTTTCCCAAGAGTACCAGCGCTTAAGTGAATCCATGGTATTCAACTGGAATTTGAAGTCGACTCACCGATTTCTCTTTCCGAGCCGATATCCACTGCACCACAACGCACATCCGTCACTTACAGCACCTGGTATTCCCCAGCGGTCACCCATCTAAGTACTGACCAGGCTCAACGTTGCTTAACTTCGGTGATCGAGCGAGAACCGGTGTATTCAACGTGATATGGCCGTAAGCAGTACCTAATGATAAGAATTCCCTTGAATATATGATTTTTATCAATACATTTTCAATCAGTTATGCGCCCCACTTGATAAATGCTGGACGATCATGTCTCTCCAGTGATATGACTGACTGGGCAGAAGATTTTCCCGCAGTAGGTTGCCATTACTTTTTGCAGTAGACTGGTTGCTAGCCAATGCTAAAGAACCCATTCTGTCCAGCTATTTAGCCCATAGCTGGAGGGAAGCGGCGTATTATTACCTTTCTCAGGGGTATTTGCGCGTAAGTGAATGCAACGAATTCCGAGGCGATGTCCACTTCACCACAACACATTTTAGTTAGCTCTAATTCTTCGTCTGTTACACTCGGCCAGTGTGCTATGCAAACGGCCGTAGGTGCCCCTCTCATGTTGTGGCCCTTACATTCTCAACTGCTATTTTTCACAGACATCCTAATTCCTCTTGAGGGGACCTTGTTTATATACCTGGTGTGGAGTAGTTTTCGTGCTGAAGGTTATAATCGTGTTATGTAGGTTGCTAATCGACTTAACGCATCCAAAATGTTAGAAACTTTCTTCCACTGAAAGCTCACCCCTTAGTATTCAGCAAACTACCGACTAATATCAAGTCCCTAGTAGTTCTACTGAACTCCAATAGAACTCTAAAGAATTCCTATTAACTTCCTAAGAACTTCCCAAGAAATTCCTGTTAACTCTTATTAATATAGGAGGGAGAGTCCATTATTTGAGGAATAGGTGTGTTGGTAAATGTTCGTTTTAAGTCCCTTCGCTTTTCCCCGCTTCAAATTTATCCAAAACAGCATTATTTCTGTGCAAATGTATATGCTGAACTTAAATCAACAATTAGTTATTGAAGAAACTTACCTTTTTTTATCAAAATGTCCATAAAAAATCGAACTATATCGCGCTCTTTTTCTCTCCCGTAACTCTCACGAAGTCATGTAATTAACTTCAGAATGACGTTCTACGTAGGCAGAAATTTTGTTTTGAATTTTGGTAGATTTTCTTCCTTTACTGAAACTTCCGGTGATGTATCTTCCGCTAATGAAAGTAATAAGCGTAGAAATACAAGAGCACATTGCTTTCATTCCCGGAGGTACCGCAGAAAGCAATGGCAACCTACTGCGGGATAATCTTCTGCCCAGTCTTTCGAGACATGATCGCCCAAGCGTGTTTGACGTATGGCACTTAACTGACTGACTGACCATGTAGATGTGACCTAAATGGGATAAAATTCGAATCGAAATGTTACTCAACAAAAATAATACATTTTAAAATGTATACTGTCTTGTATATGATGCGCGTTGTCGAACAGTGATTATCGGCTCGGAACGAAAAATCGAGGCGCCGAGTTTGAATTCCAGTTGAATTCATTGCATTCACTTACGCACAAATACCGCTGGAAAATATCCGCTGCTTCATCCTCCTGCTATTGGTTAAATAGCAGGACAGATTGGATTCTATAGCCTTTGTTGGCAACCAGTTTACCGCAGTAACTAATGGCAACCTACTGCGGGAAAAATCTTCTACCCAGTCAATGTTATCGGGATAGTGCTCCATTTCATCGGGCGGCAAAAAAGTGATTTGGCAGATTTCGTCAGATGGTGAATTTTAAACTAAAAGATCGACCACGCTCCAGGTAAACTTCCGACGTCGATGAAGATTCTCTGCTTGTGATCCTGTTGAATAAAGCGAATATTTGACGGAAGATATTGCTAAGAGTTTGAAAACCAACATCTCAGCTGCTGTTCATCATTTGAAGAGACTTGATTTCAAGAAAAAACGGTCGATTTTGGCAAATCGAAAAGTTGTCCTTTTCCACCACGACAACGCAATACGAAATACTACAAAACTGACCTCTCAAAAGGTTAATGATTTGAAATGGGTAAAGGTGCCCAAAATGCCAACAACAGACCGGCGATACTAAAATCAAGCAACGACAGAAATTTAAATAACTGGTAAGTGTTAGAGGACTGAAACTGGCACCCGAAAGCGTATTCACTTGACCAAGGATGCATTCCAGAATCTGAGTATAAAATTGAGAGACAGGAAACTAAGAAGAGAGAACTGGATTGTTATGTGATGTCCTTCAATATTAGAGCGAATCCTGGACGATGTCATCAAAGATGAAGGAAAGACTTGAAACAACCGAAATGTGGTTCTACTGAAGGATGCTGAGGATGCCATGGGCCGAAAAAAGTGAGCAACGACGATGTTTTTGAGAGAATAGAAATTAAAGGAAAACTCATACTTAACATCAGGAAAAGTCAGCTGAAAATCTGGAACATTTAATGAAGAAGGAAGGCTTGGAGAATCTGATACTCACAGGACAGATCGAGGGAAAGCGAGACTGGGAAAGCAACGAGTAGCATACTTGATGGGATTGAGCAAATGCATAGCAAAGCAGTGTTTAGGAGATGTAACAAGAGAAAGGGTGTTAAGAGATAGGGAGAAGTGGAAGGCCATGACCGCCTACGTCCTGAAGGGTCACGGTACAGAGAAGAATAACCCTACAACACGAACTGTATTGGTTGCTTCGGATTTCAGTTGTCTCTACAGAACAAGGATGTGCGTTGTGATGCAGTGGATATCGGCTCGGAACGAGAAATCAGGGGGCCGAGTTCCAATTCCAGTTGAATCCATTGTATTCACTTACACGCAAATACTCTTGGGAAAGGTATTAATCAGTCTCTTTCCTTGGGTTAAATAACAGGACAGATTGCGTTCTATAGCCTTGGTCGGCAACCAGTCTACCACAGAAAGCAATGGCAACCTACTGCGGGATCATCTTTTGCCCAGTCAGTCATGTCTCTTTCGAGACATGATCGCCCAAGCGTGTTTCACGTATGGCACTTAACTGACTGACCTAGTAAATGAATGACAGAACAAGGTTTAGTAGGGATCTAAACTTATTATACAAATAATATTTTTAAAAAAGATTACATTTGTTATCTTTTCTAGCAAAATGTAGTTATGTTTTAATCACACTAATATTACTTTGGATGTGCGTTGTGGTGCATTGGATATCGGCTCGAAACGAGAAATCGGGAAGCCGAGTTCAAATTCCAGCTGAATTCATTGCATTCACTTACGCGCAAATACCCTTGGGAAAGGTGTTAATCAGTCTCTTCCTTCCAGTTATGGGTTAAATAACAGGACAGATTGTGTTCTATAGCCTTGGTCAGCAACCAGCCTACCGCAGAAAGCAATGGCAACCTACTGCGGGATAATCTTCTGCCCAGTCAGTCATGTCTCTTTCGAGACATGATCGCCCAAGCGTGTTTCACGTATGGCATTTAACTGACTGACTACAGAACAATTTAAATGAAATAAATTTATTCCGTACAGTCAGTCGAAAACAAACACGCAAATTTCGCAAATGTTTCTACGAAAATGACATCAAGAAGCTTCTAGAACGATGGAAGACAGTTGTCAAAAAGCTTTGGTGAATAAGTAATTGATTTATATATGTTTTTCGTGCTTATGCAGAATTTTCTTTTTAATTTTCTAATTTCTCACGAAATTTTGCAATGATCTCATGAAAAATTTACCTACATAATTGTATTATTAAGTTATATTGTATTATTATTATTATTATTATTATTATTATTATTATTATTATTATTGTTGTTGTTGTTAACCTAATAATTAGTATAATTTTGATTATATAGTCGTGTGGAGGTAATTGTGATTAAAGGGGGTTGATTAACTAGTATATCATAATTGTTTAATTTTCTTAGGTATTTTTAAAATTCCAATTTCTTATCCTTTAACTAGTAATATGCAAATTTATTTTTAAACTAAATAATTAAGTTTAAACAATTACATTTAAATAGAATAATTAGGCTTACTTTTAAAAATTAAATTTTTTTTTTCTTAATTTTATATTGCATTATATTTGTTTGATTGTATAATTAGTATAATTTTGATTATATAGTGGCGTGATGAATTTGTGATCACAACGGATTGATTAATTATTATCTATTAAATATATATTTTTTATTTTTTAGACTCCAGTTTCTTATCTTTTCACCATTAATTTATATTTATTTTTATTTTTTATGTTTATTTTCATTTTCTCCAATCATCTTTTCTTTCTTTTTTAAATTTGTTCCTCTCTTCTTTCTTCTTCTTCCCTTTTCGTTTGCGCTTTAAGATATTTACCCTTTCTTTTTAATGCTCTTTCTCACTCTCTCTCTTTCTCTCTCTCTCTCTATCTCTCTCTCTCTCTCTCTCTCCACACACACACACACACACACACACAAATACCTAACCCCCCTTCCTTTACGTTTCAAATCTACCGGTCAAACTGACATGCTGAATGTATCTTTAGATTTTAGTTGACATCCGCTCTTACGCGTGCTCTTGGATTATATGTTGCGTATATTGTATGAATATGTGTGTGTATTCGCCGAACTGATGTAATGATGTATTTTTCTTAAATTTCTCTGTTAAGGGAGCGAACTTTATTTTTATTCGTTTTTCTTCTTTTCTTGTTTTTTTTTTTAGGTCTTTGTGAATTTCATTCGTGTAAAATCTTTTGTACAATAAAAACGGAAGCTGATGATGGTTCGCCTGAAATAGGCCTACACTTTTGATTTACCATGAAATAACGTGTCTGCCTTAATTTTTCTTATAATGGCTCTATATGTATTTATATACATATATATTTTGAGCTCTCTTAGAGAATTATCCTACCACTGTATGTACAGAATACTCCTTTGGATTTTTCCATGCCCACACCGCATATATACATATATATATATATATATATATAAGCAAGAATAAAAGTTCGATGCTTTTATAAACCCATAGGTAACATTAAATTTTGCGGCTCTCTTATCACCGCTCGTCAGACTAAATTCACACAACAATGAATGTTTCATTTTTATCTAGAAAAAATCAAGTGAAATAGAAAAAGGAAAAAAAAAGAAGAAAAATGTGAAAGAAAAAGAAAAGAAAAGAAAAGGGGAAAGGGAGTTTAACTTAACGTGTCAAATCTTAGCGTCACGCGGCGACATTGGCCTAGATTTACAAAAAACAATGAATATTGACTTGGGTTGATAGTTGTCTATTTTTAGATGCATGTCATTCAAACTGAAAAATTAAAAAAATTATGGGTTGAATTTTCGCTAGAAAATTAATTGTTAGTTTTCTTATTAATTTTAATTGTAATAATAATAGTATGATATTATCATATAAAAATACTGGTAGTCATAATAACGTGGTAATAAAGAAACTAATATTTAATAAACTTAAAGTAATAATAAAAATTAAAATTTAAAATTAAGAATAAATAAAAATATGCAAAAACAATAATAGAAAAACTAATAATAATAATTAGCAACCAAGGTATTCGAAAAACTGTCAAAATATAAAGACCAGGAAATCGAAATAGAAAAAATTTGGAAACTGAAAACAGGAGTCGTGCCAGTGATAGTAGGAGCACTTGGAATGATAAAAAAGTAGAACAAAACAGCACATTGAAAGAATCCCTGGAAAACCCAGCTTAAAAGAAATACAAAAAAAAATGTGTTAAGTACAGCCCACACACTAAGGAGAACGTTGTCTATGTAACGCTAGGAATGTTAGGGGAGATAGAAAAAACATGAAATTGAGACATAACAACACACTACGACCTGCCTTAGGTCTTCCTGCTAACTTGATAGATAGTGCGACTATCGCAGAAATTGATTTATAATGAAAAATGATATAATAATAATAATAATAATAATAATAATAATAATAATAATAATAATAATAATAATAAAACTTGTCTATTAATTGATATGGCTTGTCCAGCGGATTGTAACATAGCAATCAAGGAATTTGAAAAACTGTCAAAAGATAAAGACCTGGAAATTGAAATAGAAAAAATGTGGAAATTGAAAACAAGAGTTGTGCCAGTGATAGTAGGTGCACTTGGAATGATAAAAAATGGAACAAAACAACACATTGAAAGAATCCCTGGAAACCCCAGCTTAAGAGATATACAAAAAATTGTCTTATTAAGTACAGCCCACACACTAAGGAAAACGTTATCTATGTAATGCTGGGGATGATAGGGAAGATAGAAAAACATGAAATGAAGCCATAACAACACGCCACTACCTGCCTTAGGTCTCCCCGCTGACTTGGTTGGTAGTGAGACCAAAGCATAAATCGAAATATGATGAAAAATGACATAATAATAATAATAAACACAGAACAGCCTGAGATTAGGTGGTCTATTGTTTCTTGGTGTTTATCACACAACCTGCATTTTTGATCCATATTATGATGCATAATGTTTGCCTGAAAGTTTCTAGTGAAAAAACTTTAGTCTTGTGCTGCAAGAATAAAGCCTTCAGTTTCAGACTTTAATCCAGATGCACGTAACCATCGATGAGTATTAACTTTGTCAACATTAGATTTATTGGCACGTTCTGGATATTGGCCATGCAGAGGTTTATCTTGCCAGCGCTGTTTCATCTGTTCAAGAGCTATATAATAATAATAATAATAATAATAATAATAATAATAATAATAATAATAATAAAGACAAAATACAACGATTAGTGAACACAAATTAATAATAATTCAAAATATTAATTTAAAAAAATAATTTAAAAAATTATACTAGATTAGCAACTTTTACAGTGAAACCGATAAAAATGATAAAATGTAACAACAATTTCTACTCCAATAGCTTCTTTTCTCGTACTTCCCGCCTGTGGAATTCCCTTCCACATACTTGCTTCTCCGACAGCTACAATCTCCAGGAGTTTAAATGTAAAGTCAATAGACATCTTCTAACGCACTGACTCGCATCCATTCTCTCAAACACTCTTCCCATCTACCCAAACTTCATCCTCGCTATCCTTACCCGTCTATCACCCTCATTCTGATATTTCCTATATCTAAACACTCCTTCCCCTATGTAACCCCCTGCGCAATAGTGAAAGTGGAATGCCTTGCTTGGGGTGAAATGATTATAAAATATATATACATATATATATATATATGTCGGTTGATCTCGTTTTCTGTAAGTTGTAGAGTTGTTTTCCTATTTTTAGTATATTAAGATTCACCGACATCCAATTCCGAGCCGTTATCTAATACACCACCCCTATCACGTTGAATACACTGGTTCTCGCTCGATCACCGAAGTTAAGCAAAGTTGAGCCTTGTCAGTACTTAGATGGGTGACTGCTTGGGAATACCAGGTGCTGTAAGCGTTTAGTGACGGATGTGCGTTGTGGTGCAGTGGATATCGGCTCGGAAAAAGAAATTGAATACCCTGTATTCACTTAAACACTGGTACCCTTGGAAAAGGTATTAATCCCTTCCTTCCCTCCAGTTATGGGTTAAATGACAAGGGTAGAACTTGGGGACACTGCCCTTAAAACAAATCACAATGAATCTTGATATTCAAAAAAGAAAAAGTATTGCTAGACACAAAACTTATATAAAAACAACAATAAATTGTTTTAAAAAAATGGTATTACCAGCAATAAATAAAATTTAGTTGGCAATAAATGACCCGCCGAGGTTGATATGCCATAAAAAGAAAACAACCAACAATTATACACCACCCATACGTAACATATAAGATTACTACACCTGGAATTCCCTCTTGTAACAAGGAAGATGAACTGAAGGCAAGGGTTATTGCAGCATTCACCATCTTAAACGAGAAGATCGTTCAGAAGAGTTGCGGGAGATTTTCAAAGTCACTTGTTAAAAACAGGGGCAGTTTTATTGAATCAATTTACTGTTTAGTATTTCAAGACATTTTTGCGTAATTTTGGTTAATATATCAGTTAAAATCAAATGTCAGTGTTACATTCATTTTCGTATATTTTAGACGACAGTTTATCTATCGCGCCTTCTATATTAAAAATAGATTCATTTACGCTTAAAATAGCAATTAAATGCGTATTAAAGTAAATGTCACTCTGTTAGAATATCCCATTTTATTCCTGTACGATTGGAACGCTGCTTAACTTTGGTAATTGTCCTACAAATTCATCAGTCAGTCAGTTAAGTGCCATACGTGATACACGCTTTGGGCGATCATGTCTTGAAAGAAGGTTTGCCATTGCATTCAGCGGTAGACTGGTTGCCAGCCAAGGCTATAGAACCTAATCTGTCCTATTATTTAACCCATAACTGGAGGGAAGAGATGGATTAATACCTTTCGCAAGGGTACTTCTGCGTAAGTGAATGCAACGAATTCAACTGGAATTCGAACTCGGTTCCCCGATTTGTCGTTCCTAGTCGATATCCACTGCACCACAGACTGAATGTTACGTTAATTATCAACGTTATTAGCATCATGTTCAGTCTCTGCAGCAAAGACACATGTTGGCTCAAGTTGATGAAAGACACATACTTGTACACTGTGAACGATTGTCTTCTGTCAAACAGCAAAACATTTTCCTGTTACACAATCAATCGGCTTGAAATTTGGCAATGTTTTGTGCTTTTGTCCATAGAGTTTTCCGAGTGCCTATTAATCTCGACTCTAAAATCTTTTGATTCCGCTTAGTTTCTAATTGCTAGGTTTTGTTGGTCGCGTTCTCGGCAACAAAAGGTGGGACACACAAACACGCCTCATGCTAAAACAACATCGACTGACGTAAACTGTCCAGCCATTAATTACACAGTACATTCGTGGGTGCGGTTCAGCGGACAACGATAGATGCAATTTCCACAGAATGTGATGTTATTCTAACTGTGATTAGATTTGAATGCTAAATTACCAACACTATCGAAAAATAATGGATATGTTTAAATATTTTTTGCTGTTCCATTGAACATTGGTTTCTTTTTTTTATAATTTTACTCGGCAGTTTCTTGTATTCAGTTTTTACTGAATTTTATTTTGACTAAAGTTCAACCAATTCAAGTCCGAAGATCGATTCTAGTTAGTGATCTAAAAATTGACGTGTCTTATATAAAAGTGGGAGTGATAAGTTTAAAGTTAAAAATAGGAATTTAATGGTGACAGTTAGCAATTGGCTTGAAGGGGTTAAGATTGTTACTTTCGGGGATCCATCAGCGTACAATACGAAACAACTATCAATATTTTTTCGGCATTAAATAAGAACGCTACTTACGACACCAAACCAACAATTGTAGGAAACAAAAAGTATATCCAGAATGTGAAAGAAACAATTATATTTTCTAAGTCACATTACGAGGAAAGAGAACTTAGAGAAATTAATACTCACAGGACATGATAAAGACTCCCAATCAGAGATGCAGTTTACCGTCATACCCAGGACCAAAAATAGTGGATATCACCTTCGTCTTTCTTGTCACGAAATAAAAACGAACTTACATACTGATGTTGTCGACAGACAGAGCCATTCAGTACAACCTCGAGAACCACTCGTTAGTTGGTTACTGGATTAGTTTGTTGGATAGATAGAACAGAAATATCTAAGCACAGATTATGAGGATATGAAGGATAGACATGAAGTGGTTAATATCAATGATCCGGGAAACATCCTCTGCAGAACCGGTTCCACAAAGTAATTTTTTTTTTCGAAAAGAAGCTGTCTGAGAAAGATTTCCTTTTTACCAATGGAATATGAAGGTAATCAAAATGATTCGAATCTGTGTTCGTAGCAAGAATGATCCTAGCTACAGGAGCTAAAAAGGACAGAAAATCTTGGAGAGCCAACGCCCCGAAGAGACGCAGCCCATAGATGTTTTAGATTTTATTGTCCTTCTCTAACCAGAAATGGTAATATTTTATCTGTTCTATAAAGAATTTGTTTTTGTCTATTAGGAATTTATTTTTGTTTCAATTGTTTTAAGTTTCTTTTGTTATTGTTTTTAAAGTGCTGTCATTATGTTGTACTGTCATCGTTTGACAATTTTTGTCGATATTTAGTTCATAACAACGAAACAGGTGAAGACATAGTATTGCCTTATTTAGATATCGGTCAATATTTGCCTTATTTAGATAACTGTCGATATTTGCCTTATTTAGATATCGGTCAATATTTGCCTTATTTAGATAACTGTCGATATTTGCCTTATTTAGATATCTGTTGATATTTGCCTTATTTAGATAACTGTCGATATTTGCCTTATTTAGATATCTGTTGATATTTGCCTTATTTAGATATCTGTCGATATTTGCCTTATTTAGATATCGGTCGATATTTGCCTTATTTAGATAACTGTCGATATTTGCCTTATTTAGATATCTGTCGATATTTCTGTAATGAGGTATTGTAATTATTTACACTATTTACATTATTCAGACTGTTGTCCTCATCTTTATTGTCATATTTACTACATTTCGGTCGTTGTAAGCTTCGATCTTCTTCAGGTATTATACGTCGGATTCAAACTGAACCCTTTATTTAGTCACACGGGGGGTAGACAGTACCATGCTCTTTCTGGATAAATCAGTATCAATTAATTCCATTTAGTGACTCAAACCAAATTTTAAAAATTTAAGAGTGACTCCTAAATATTCAGCAGGTCATTTTTTGTTTACCTCTCCTCTGAACTGTTATTGAACTCACAATAAATTGGGTCAAATCACTAGATTACTTCAGCAATTATTTTTTCTACTAGGATATGTGGACAGTGAAGTTGAATAAAACTTAGATATTTGAGTTACTAAAGGGAATTGGCTCACGGCCATATCACGTTGAATACACCGGTTTTCGCTCGATCACCGAAGGTAAGCAACGTTGAGCCTTGTCAGTACTTAGATGAGTGACCGCTTTAGAATACCAGGTGCTGTAAGTGTTCAGTGACGGATGTGCGTTGTGGTGCAGTGTATATCGGCTCGGAAAGAGAAATCGGTGAGCCGACTTCAAATTCCAGTTGAATACCCTGCATTCACTTAAGCACTGGTACTCTTGGGAAAGGTATTAATCCATCCCTTCCCTCCAGTTATGGGTTAAATAACAAGGGTAGGACTTGGGGACCCTGCCCTTAAAAACACATCCCAATGAATATTGATACTCGAAAAGAAAAAAAGTATTACTAGACACAAAACTTATATGAAAACAACAATTTATTGTTGAAAGGAAAAGGTATTACCAGCAATAAATAAATAAAGTTTAGTTGGCAATAAATGATCCGCCGAGGTTGATATGCTATAAAAACAAGACAACAACTAAAGGGGATTAAGCAAAACTGAAATATCCAGAAAAGGCGTGGCACGTGGAACTAAAAGAAAAAAAAACACAATTACAAATGCTAAAAGCTTTAAGGGATAAAATCAAACTTCCCAACATCAATAAAATGTTATTAAATTGACGTAAATGGAAAAAAGAAATGACACGTTAACACGTGCTTCTAGTCGGAAATGATGAAATCGACATAACACTGAAATCAGAACTTATTGATAGTGTCCTATGAAAGCCGAAAGTACTTAGACACTGGACAATTTAAAATGGAATATGTACCGGAAACCCGGTCTAAATGACTAATTGACAACTTACAATATACTAGGATTCATGAGTCTTCGCTATTTTCTGGAGTATTGACCTGCGAATAAAACTAGAAGAATAAACCAAATACTGTTTTATCTCTGTATGCAGACTTCTCGAAGATAAAACGCGACTTTTTTTAAAATCATTTCACCAGAGGCAAAGCGAGACCATCATATAATGTGCAGGAGGTTACAAAGACAGAAAAGACTACATTGAAAAAGGGATTAAAGATGAGTTTCAGCTTGGGTTTTGTTTAATGGCATATCAACCTCTGTGGGTTATTTAATACCGAAAAAGTAGGATTTTAAGGTATTTTTTTAATGTTCGGTTATAGTGAGAAGGTTGATTTAGTCAGTTTGAGTTTGAGTTTTGTTTAACGGCATATCAACATCTGTGGGTTATTTAATACCGAAAAAGTAGGATTTTAAGGTATTTTTTTAATGTTCGGTTATAGTGAGAAGGTTGATTTAGTCAGTTTGAGTTTGAGTTTTGTTTAACGGCATATCAACCTCTGTGGGTTATTTAATACCGAAAAAGTAGGATTTTAAGGTATTTTTTTAATGTTCGGTTATAGTGAGAAGGTTGATTTAGTCAGTTTGAGTTTGAGTTTTGTTTAACGGCATATCAACCTCTGTGGGTTATTTAATACCGAAAAAGTAGGATTTTAAGGTATTTTTTTAATGTTCGGTTATAGTGAGAAGGTTGATTTAGTCAGTTTGAGTTTGAGTTTTGTTTCACGGCATATCAACATCTGTGGGTTACTTAATACCAAAAAGGTAGGATTTTAAGGTATTTTTTTAATGTTCGGTTATAATGAGAAGGTTGATTTAATCAGTTTGAGTTTGAGTTTTGTTTAACGGCATATCAACATCTGTGGGTTATTTAATACCGAAAAAGTAGGATTTTAAGGTATTTTTTTAATGTTCGGTTATAATGAGAAGGTTGATTTAATCAGTTTGAGTTTGAGTTTTGTTTAACGGCATATCAACATCTGTGGGTTATTTAATACCGAAAAAGTAGGATTTTAAGGTATTTTTTTAATGTTCGGTTATAGTGAGAAGGTTGATTTAGTCAGTTTGAGTTTGAGTTTTGTTTAACGGCATATCAACCTCTGTGGGTTATTTAATACCGAAAAAGTAGGATTTTAAGGTATTTTTTTAATGTTCGGTTATAGTGAGAAGGTTGATTTAGTCAGTTTGAGTTTGAGTTTTGTTTCACGGCATATCAACATCTGTGGGTTACTTAATACCAAAAAGGTAGGATTTTAAGGTATTTTTTTTAATGTTCAGTTATAGTGATAAGTTTGATTTAGTCAGATTTTGATAAAAAAATTATTTTTATTTTTTGGAATTTTAGAAAAAAAAAGATATCTTCTACTTTTGTATTAAAAAAATATATTGCTGGTAATAACTTTTTATTCCTGCAAAAATATGTTATGGTAATAATTTTTCTTTGAAAAATGTATTGTTCGTAATATTTTTTCTTCAAAAATGTATATTTTTCTATAAAGTCTATTTTCATGTATATATTTCTACAAAAATATATTTGTATACTTTCATATTGTTTTGACCCCAGTTTGGGGGTTAATTATTTGCCCATAGATGAAACCCTAACAGGTGCTACCACTCCGGGTCAGGGTGGGCCTGAGAACAACAGCAATTAAGAGGTGGTTCCATGCTCCTCACAACCTCCCAATCAGAGGCCTTGCTGCCGGATGCAGTTTACCGTCATGCCCAGGACCGATAAAAGATGAACAGGATATCAATTAGATAGAAGTTTTCAATTGACGATACATTTAAATATTAGGAGGAGATTATAGCTATCAGTGAATCAAATAAACGGAAGGGAGTTCCACAGGCGGGAAAAGAAACTGTTGGAGTAGAAGTAGCGGTTGTATTTAACTACTTCAACGGTAAAAGAGTGGAACCAAGATGCCAATCTAGTCAGTCAGTTAAGTGCCATACGTGATACACGCTTTTGGGCGATCATGTCTCGAAAGAGACATGACTGACTGGGCAGAAGATTATCCCGCAGTAGGTTGCCATTGCTTTCTGCAGTAGACTGGTTGCCGACCAAGGCTATAGAATCCAATCTTTCCTGTTATTTGACCCATAGCTGGCGGGAAGAGACGGATTAGTACCTTTCCCAAGGGTATTTGCACGTATATTATTGCAACGAATTCAACTGGAATTCGAACTCGGCTCTCCGATTTCTTGTTCCGAGTCGATATCCACTGGACCACAACGCACATCTAGTAGCAAGCTTAAATTCCCTGGGCACCAGGGGAAAATGTTCATCATAGCAGTTGCCATGAAACGTTTTGTAGAAAAGACAGTAGGAAGCAACGTGACTTCGGTGAGAAAAAAGACTGAAGTCGAGATGCCACACGACCAGATATGGAAACAATATTCAATGCATGGGCGAATGATGGACAATTTGATGCAAGGAATTTACAACTCCATTGGGCCTGGAATATTTCAAGAGGTTTCAAAATTCCTTAAATTCAAAAATCGGAATTTTGTTTAATTCTCTTTCTTTATTTTCATAAATTAAATTCAATTAAATGAGTAAATATATTGGTAAATTTTTGTTTTGTTCCCCGAAGGCCTTTACCCCTTCAAATCTTTCCAAAACATCCTTATTTCCGTGCAAATGTATATGCTGAACTCAAATCGGCAATTGTTTATTGAAGAAACCTACTTTTTTTCATGTTATCGAGCAGAAAAATATGGAACTTTTTGTCGCTGTTTATCTCACCCCGTAACCACGGTTCGAAAATGTTATTCACTGCAGACTGAATTCACGGGTAGTTTTCCGATTTTTCGGTCTTTTTACTTCCTTTTTGCAATTACTACGCGGAAAGTGAGTCCCGAAACCAAACAAATCGCGGAGTAATTGCTCAAAGTGAGTAAAAAGGCTGAAATAAGTATCCTACGCCTCAATTCATTCAGCGGTGAATCAGATATGAGAACGGTGGTAAGGGATGAGATATAGTCCGATTTATTTCTAGTCAATAACATGAGAAAAAGGTAGGTTTCTTCAATAAACAATTATCAATTTGAGTTCAGCATATACATTTGCACGGAATTAAGGTTGTTTTGGAAAGATTTGAAGGAGTAAAGGACTTAGGGGAACAAAACAAAATTTTACCAATATATTTTTTATCGTCAATTGATAATTCATTAGAAATTAATGGATATTTCCAAACATTTCCAGTGATACAGACATCTGTGATTCGAGTATAAGTCCCTAATTGGCAAACCTCGGTTTCATGAGGCTACTGTTTATTCGTATTTATGAGTTTTCGTCATTTTTCTGAAGTATCTCTCTGTAAATAAACCTGAAAGAAAAAAAAACAGAGACATGTCTGTAGGCACATTCTCAAAAAGAGAAGAGGCTAGAAATGGTAAAAAAAATGCTGCAAAGGATATCCAATTTCCTATTGCATGAAATATTTTAAGGAGTCAATCAGTTAAGTACCATACGTAATACACGCTCGAAAACAAACATGACTAACTAAACAGAAGATTATCCCGTAGTAGGTTCTCATTACTTTCTGCGGTAGACTGGTTGCCATCCAAGGCTATAGAACCCAATCTGTCCTGTTATTTAACCCATAACTGGAGGGAAATGACGGCTTAATACCTTTCCTGAAGGTATTTCACCCCAAGCAAAGCAAAGCAAAGAAATTGCTGGAGTAGAAGTAAAGGTTACATTTAACTATTGCAACGGTAAAATGGTGGGAATTAGATGCCTATCTGCTCAGTCAGTCAGTTAAGTGCCATACGTGTTACACGCTTTGGGCGATCATGTCTCGAAAGATGCATGGCTGATTGGACAGAAGATTATCCCGCGGTAGGTTGCCATTACTTTCTGCGGTAGACTGGTTGCCAGCAAAGACGATAGGACCCAATCTGTCCTGTTATTTAACCCATAACTGGGGGAATTGACGGATTAATACCTTTCCCGAAGGTATTTCACCCCAAGCAAAGCGGGACGGCTACTAGTGCCAGGGGGTTACAATGAGAGAAAAGACTGTGTATAGTGGATATTGAAGAAAGGATATAAGATGGACGGAGTTCAAGAAGATAGAAGATCGCAACTGACGTTGCATGTAATTTCTAGGAGAATGTAACTATCAGGAAAGCAAGTTAACGGAAAGAAGTTCCTCAGGTGGGAAGTGCGAGTAAAGAACTTGTTGGAGTAAAAGCAGAGGTTACATTTAACTATTTCAATGGTAAAATGGTGGGAATTGGATGCCTACTTAGTTAGTCAGTTAAGTGCCATACGTATTACACGCTTTGGGTGATCATGTCTCAAAAGATGCATAACTGACTGGGCAGAAGATTATCCCGCAGTAGATTGCCATTGGTTTCTGCGGTAGACTGGTTGCCAGCCAAAGCTATAAAACACAATCTGTTCTGCCATTTAACTCATAGCTGGAGGAAGAAGAAATAGATTATATTACATTATTATATTAAATATAATTAGTGGGGAATCAGTTTATCACTTCATAACAATATAAAACTGATCACCCACTTTATGCCCAGTAGAAGTTTTACTTGTTTCCAAATATTATATTCATAATATTCATAATATATCATAATATTCAAGTGTCATACGTGAGACACGCTTTGGGCGATCATGTTTCGAAAGAGACATGACTGATTGGGCAGAAGATTATCCCGCAGTAGATTGCCATTGCTTTCTGCGGTAGACTGGTTGCCAACCAAGGCTATAGAACTTAATCTGTTTTGTTATTTAAACCATTGCTGAAGGGAGAAAAGATATATTATATTATATTATTATATTAATAAGTAGTAATTCGCGGAGGATCAGTTTATTACTTCATAACAATATAAAACCGATTTCAATCAAATTTGATACACTCATAGACAAAGACATAAAAAACGATATTCAGATGTTTCAAGGCTGCAGTTCTTACAATAGTGCAGAAAATCGATAATATATATACATATATATATATATATATATATATATATATATATATATATATATATATATATATAAGACAAGATGTTTGTGTGTGTGTCTGTTTATCTGCTGTATGTCTGTATTTTTTTCAGTCCTTTTATTTTAGTTTTTGCTTCGGGTTTGGCTCTAAGTAGGTAAAATTTTAATTCTTAGTCTCAGGCATGATACCATTTACTCAGAGGACTTATTTAGCCTTCAAAATTCAGTTTACGACGAAAAAAAACGTATTCGATATCGATAGCAGGAAATCAAGATTTGTCTTACATCCATTCATTTTTCTTTCAGTCTACACTTTAACTGGAAACAACTATTGCTTTTTAGTCATTCGTACCAACGTCCAAAGAGTCTGAGCTCCAGAACCATGGATTAGATTTTAAGTTTTCATTACACCCGAGCAACGCTGGGCTATACTGCTAGTTTATATTAAAAGAGATACCGGACCATCAATTGCCGGAAAACTGGTTCTGTAAAAGCATTTTAGTTAAATGCTTATCTGACTGTATAAATGTTAGTTTTCTTTTTAATGTTTTATGATTACCAGCATTTCTCTTCAGTTATATTTTTCCTCTGTAGTTTCCATCACGTTAATTATAGAAGTCTGTTGAGGCATATTTTAGATTCAAAGTGATACCCGCCCATCAGTCGCTGAAAATCGGTTCTTTAAAAGCATTTTAGTTAAATACCTGTTTGACTTTATAAATGTTTGTTTTCTTTTTAGTATTTTATATTTACCTGTATTTCCTTTCTGTAAAGTCTCATTCTTCTGCTTAATGAGTAAAGGCATATTCAAATATGATGGGTCAGCTGGTACTGAGAAAGGTCACCAATATTTTGTTACAATGATTCCATGTTAGCTACCAATAATAATAATAATAATAATAATAATAATAAGAAGAAGAAGAAGAAGAAGAAGAAGAAGAAGAAGAAGAAGAAGAAAAAAAATTGAAGCAAACAGGCCAGACATTATTGTTAAAAACCAGAAGGAGAAAACTTGTCTATTAATTGATATGGCTTGTCCAGCGGATTGTAACATAGCAATCAAGGAATTTGAAAAACTGTCAAAAGATAAAGACCTGGAAATTGAAATAGAAAAAATGTGGAAATTGAAAACAAGAGTTGTGCCAGTGATAGTAGGTGCACTTGGTATGATAAAAAATGGAACAAAACAACACATTGAAAGAATCCCTGGAAACCCCAGCTTAAGAGATATACAAAAAATTGTCTTATTAAGTACAGCCCACACACTAAGGAAAACTTTATCTATGTAATGCTAGGGATGATAGGGAAGATAGAAAAACATGAAATGGAGTCATAACAACACGCCACGACCTGCCTTAGGTCTCCCCGCTGACTTGGTTGGTATTGAGACCAAAGCAGAAATCGAAATATGATGAAAAAATGACATAATAATAATAAGCATGATAAATATGGTTGAATTTGTTTTTAACCTGCGGTGGCTCTTTTGGGAAAAAAAATATGGCTACAATTTGTCTGAGAAATAATACGATCACGTAGTTTTGTGTGTAATGTAAGAACATAAGCCATGCATTGACTGGAACAATGACGTTTAATGACCATGTTATTGAACACCAAAGACTAGAGATAGTCGTCCTCAAAATGACTGAGAATGAATACAGAATAATTGATGTGTCCAATGCCTGCAGATAACAACAAAGCAAATAGGAAAAAAGGCAGCAACTGTTTTGGAATGAATTTTGAAATACCCGATTTGTGAAAAATGTGGAAGAAAAATGTTAACGTTTTCCTGTTAGTGATCGTAACATTTGGCTCCATCCCGTTGAAGTTTAAAACATACGTCGACCAAATTGGTGGAAAATACACTCTGTGAACACTGACAAAAATCTGCCTGACTGGGTAGAGCAAGCATCATTTGAAAAGGATGGTCTCTCGGGGTTCTTTGTTGCGACTTGTCAGGCAATATTTTCCCTGGTGTCCAAGACTTTACACAACAGGAGTTTTTTTAATCGTTTCACCCCGAGCAAGATGGTAATGTCACTGATATGCAGGGGGTACATAAGTGTAAAAAGATTAATTAGAAGAGAGTGAAGAGAAAGACGAACCAATTAGAAAGAAGCAATAGAAAGATGAGAATGCAGGTGTGATATATCATCTAAAATATAGAATAATAGCTCTTCTTGGTATCTCGATCACATATAAGCTTAATTCTAACACATTATCTTCGCTCCTGTTGAATTCTCTTTCGATTTGTCGCTTTCCTGTTACCTTCAAAAATTTAACTAGAGAAAACTAACCATGGGCATATATTAGCTAGCGCAAATGACGCCATTTTGATTACAATTTAATTAAATTTTCAGTACCTGATTTTCTTACCTGAATAATGTTTTTCAGTTCCTATTAATGTTAACCCAAAGTACAAATTTTAAAGTGCCTGCATGTAAAATATTTCAAATTCGGATTTATATTTAATATTTTTTTTTTTTGGTATTTTCAAAATCGGGTATGATATACCCATGGTTAGTAGTGGTGTAACTTTAATTGATTGTTAGTGTTCCAGGGTTAAATGCAATGCCGAACGTAATCATCTGTCTTTCTGAACTCTGTCCTTTTCGCTTTCTTCGCACTAATCTTCTCATACTTTTTCCCTCTTAGTAACCCCTTGAATCCTAGTAGAATTATCGCATTGCTTTGGGTGAAATTATTAAAAAATAGAAATAATAATAATAATAATAATAATAATAATAATAATAAACAATTTGGTAAATATGTAAACAAACACTGGTGTGAACATCATCCAGTGCCGGTTAAAGAAATAGATGTCACCATTATATGGGATTACACCATCGATACAGACAGAAAAATTGAAGCAAATAGTCCGGACATTATTGTCCAAAACCGAAAAGAAAAAAACTTGCTTATTAATTGATATAGTTTTTCCAACGGATTATAACATATCAACCAAGGAATTCCAAAAACTGTCAAAATATAAAAAACCTGAAAATTGAAATAGAAAAAATGTGAAAATTGAAAGCAAGAATCGTACCAGTGATGGTGGGTACACTTGGAATGATAAAAAATGGAGTAAAATAACACATTGAAAAAATCCCTGGAGACCCCAGCTTAAGGGATTGTCTTGTTAAATACAGCCCACACGTTAAAGAGAACTTTGTCTATGTAACGCTAGGGACGTTATGGAAGATAGAAAAAAAGAACATGTAACGTAGCCATAACAACACCACGACCTGCCTTAGGTATTTTTGTAAACTTGGTAGGTAGTGTGACTATAGCAGAAATATAATTATGATGAAAATGAAAATAATAGTAATAATAATATTAATAATAATAATCAAAGTAAATAATTCTATTGTGGATTCGAGCTCGGTTGAAGTGATCCTATAATCGTATAAATTATAACTTATGTTAGTTTGCAAGTGTTGGGGATAAAATTAGTCAAAAGGAAACCTTAATTAACCTACAGAATGTAAGGTGATATTTTGCTTCTTTTACTTTTTTAGGGAGAACAGTGTATCTGACACGCCGTCAACTACAGCATTTACATCTTGTCTCGATAATTCTACCAAGCGTAAATGAAAAGTTATCAGGATTTTTTATAGGTATTCAACAATATTTGTGAAGCATATTCCCCTGGTCTTTCTTCAAGTGTTATCTCTCTTCGGGACATCTTTTTATATTTGTAAATTGTGCCTTACCATAATTGTTCTTCTGAAAGAGAGTGGATTTTTCGCTCCTTGGTTTTTCTAATTGGAAATACAGATTTTTTTCCTTCTAAATATTTTGTTATTCTAGGCTAAAATAAAAGGAGCGGTCAGTTTTATAATTTAACGCCAAGTAATGGATTTAGGTCTTTCCAAAGATTTGTATGAAATTTCCACAAGCTGTCTCAGCCAAAACTTTAATTCCGTTTGCCAAATACATTTTCCACGATGTTAACACGATCATGGCTCTTCACAGGTTCCGTTTCTTTATTATCTACAAATTGTCAAGCCTTTTGGGAAAGATGATGAAGTGGTTCTCTGTTGCCTACTTTACAGATTTATTACAATAAGAAAAAAATTATATTTATTAGGATTAATTGGAAAATTATCATACGTGTATGTTGAAATAGGCATCTATCAACCCGTATCGCCCTCTCCCTCTCTTTATATATAAACTAGCAGAATAGCCCGGCGTTGCTCGGGTGTAATGAAAGCTTTAAAACTAATCCATGGTCCTGGAGCTTAGACGCTTTGGACGTTGGCACGAAAGACTAAAAAGCAATAGTTGTTGCCAGTTAAAGCAAAACTGTAGACTGAAAGAAAAATGAATGGATGTAAATCAAATTTTGATTTCCTGGTATCGATATCAAATAAGTTTTTTTGGTCGTAAACTGAATTTTGAAGGCTAAATAAGTCCTCTGAGTAAATGGTATCATAGCTAAGACTAAGAACTACAATTATACCTACTTAGAGCCAAACCCGAAGCAAAAACTAAAATAAAAGGGATGAAAAAAATACAGACATACAGGTAGATAAACAGACACACACACAAACATCTTCCTTTTATATATATATATTATCGATTTTCTGCGCTATTGTAAGAACTGCAACCTTGAAACTTCTGAATATCGTTTCTTATGTCTTTGTCTATGAGTGTATCAAATTTGATTAAAATCGGACCACTCCTTCTATAACTCGAATTTTTCGATTTTCGATATTTATCGGGGGTACCTCGACACAAAACCTAGCCTAGCTAAGAACACTCGCAGACGCTTATAGTACAACTGTGTAAATTTTCAAGAAAATCGGTTCAGCCGTTTCGGAGTCTATAGGTAACGGACACACACAGACACACACACACACATACACACACAGATAAAGTTCCATTCATAAATAAGTTTAGATTTGAAACCAACCCGATCAGTCTGTTCTTTTTACCAGAAGCCCTAGACACCCCCGCTCGCCCGCGCTGAATCAACAGCATTTTACTTACCACTGACAGATAACCAGTTAAATCTACGCCAGCGTGTAGTAACAAAGGCTTCATAAAAAGCGAAAACCTGCACTGAGACGGCGTAAATAATTGATTAGCTTAATGGTTTATTGATGAATCTTTTATTACTGTTTCTATTAGCAACGGGGTGACGCCAACAAAAGGAACGAAATGTCAGTAACGAAATGCTTTTAGCCGCTCAGCGACGGAAACAAAAACCGCGGGAAAATGACATCCTACCTAAGAAAAATAATGAATGGATTGGGTTATTGATATTTACAAAGGATAGTTTGGAACATCACAAAGCCAAATGGGAAGAAATGCGGAAAGAAGAATTATTTCACGGCCATCTTTTACCAGGTAGGGCTTTGCTTACCTATAAAATCGAAATTTAAAAGTTTGGCTTTTCAGCTAAGTTCGAACTTCAAGATATAGATTTAATCATTTAATTGCCCTACGTGATATACGCTTGAGCGATTATATCGCTTTTGATACACGACTCACCAGAGAGAAGAATTTTCAGCAATAGGTTGGCAATTCTTTCTGCTATAGACTGGTCGCCAACCAAGGCTACACAACCCAATCTGCCCTGCTTTTAACCTATAGTTGGAGGATTCATAACTTTCTAAAAGGTATCTGCGCGTAAGTGAATGCAATGAATTTAACTGGATTTTGAACTCGGCCCTCCGATTTCTTATTCTGAGTCGATATCCATTGCACCACAACGCGCAATCTGTCAAATAGAAAGAAAACATTTTTTCAGGAAAATCTCATTATGCTCTTTAATAAGTATAATATAAAACTGTGCATGATAACAGAAACAGAAAGGGACAACGTACTGTGGCCGATCGAACGCAACCCAAAATATTTCAATATGGAACGAATGTGGACAGAGAGCTAGGATTTATGATTTCCCACGTCGATATCCATTTCACTACAACGCGCAATCCTTTATATATATATATATCATTTCCCGGAAAATCTCATTATGCTTTTTAATGAGTACTAGTAGTATATCCAGGCGTTGCTCGGGCGTAATGAAAGCTTTAAAACTAATCCTTGGCCCTGGAGCTCAGACTCTTTGGACGTTGGCACGAAAGACTAAAAAGCAATAGTTGTTTCCAGTTAAAGCTAAACCGTAGACTGAAAGAAAAATGAATGGATGTAAGTCAAATCTTGATTTCCTGGTATCGATATCAAATAAGTATTTTTCGTCGTAAACTGAATTTTGAAGGCTAAATAAGTCCTCTGAGTAAATGGTATCGTAGCTGAGACTAAGAACTACAATTATACCTACTTAGAGCCAAACCCGAAGCAAAACTGAACTAAAAGGTCTGAAAAAAAATACAGACATACAGGCAGATAAACAGACACACACACAAACATCTTGTATTTTATATATATACTAGCAGAATAGCCCGGCGATGTTCGGGTGTAATAAAAACTTTAAAACTACTCCATGGAGCTCAGACTCTTTGGACGTTGGCACGAAAGACTAAAAAGCAATAGTAGTTTCCAGTTAAAGCGAAACCGTTGACTGAAAGAAAAATGAATGAATGTAAGTCAAATTTTGATTTCCTGGTATCGATATCAAATTTTCTGCACTATTGTAAGAACTGCAACCTTGAAACCTCTGAATATCGTTTCTTATGTCTTTGTCTATTAGTGTATCAAATTTGATTAAAATCAGACCACTCCTTCTATAACCCGATTTTTTCGATTTTCGATATTTATCGGAGATACCTCGACACAAAAACTAGCTAAGAACACTCTCAGATGCTTATAGTACAACTGTGTAAATTTTCAAGAAAATCGGTTCAGCCGTTTCGGAGTCAATAGGTAACGGACACACACACATTCACACAGACAAAGTTCCATTTATAAATAAGTTTAGATTATATTTCTTTACAGTTAACTTCCTCTTCATTGGCGTAAAATAGACTTCTGAAGCGATGGGCTGCTCGGCTTAAAGTAGGTCATAAACTTCAGTGATAGAGAGCCCTAAGGTCTCAATAATCCTTGAAAGAAAATGGTGTAAACGTTCCACATTCTGGGAAATCCAATGAGGAGATTTTTTTTTTTTTTTTATCTTTCTTGAGTATGAGGCTACTTTTGTTTTCAACAACCGTGGTGTCTGGTTTGTTGGCCTGAAGGACGTGGTCTCTTTTGATGTTGAATTCTCATAAGATCTTGACATCATCGTTTTCGATAACCTTCCATGACTTTTTTGATAGCAATTCTCGATTTCATTTATATATATATATATATATATATATATATATATATATATATATATATATATATAATCCCTTTCCAGGATGCTAATAATGATCATCTTATCACGTCAGTGCATAAAATATTCAAACGAACCGTGTAAAAATGCATATCTCCTTTATTATGAAAGCAAATGTCATCACAGATATAAAATAGTTGTTATGAAAATGTGATTTATCGAGTTAAAAGATTTCCTCTTCGGACACATTGTTTTATAGACAATTAAGTGGCAAAGTAAAAAAAAAGACTGGGTACAATGGGTATTAAAGAAAGGATAAAAGATGAACGGGATTCAAGAAAATAGAAGATGGCAATTGACGTAGCACTGAAATTTCTGGAGATTGAAGCTATCAAACAAGCAAGTAAACGGAAGGGGTTAGATTTTACAGGCGGGAAGTGCGAGAAAAGAACCTGTTGGAGTAGAAGTGAGGGTTATATTTAAATATTTAAAGTGTAAATTTTAATAGAAATACAGAGGGAAGCCGCGTCACGTCGGTGAGAAAGTGACTGAAATCGAAATGCCAAGTTAGGACCGATTAAATTGCAGATTCTTCTTTTCATTTGTCGAGAACCTCGAGATGGATAGCTGGAAAACCCGACCAGATATGGCAGCATTATTCAATGCACGGACGAATAGTAAATTTATAAATGTACAAGATAGATTCTGACGAGAAAAACTAAATCAAATAATCGGCTAGAAATATCGTAGCTCTGAAGCCTCCACAGAAGGCCAATAAGCCAAAACCTGTCAATCGCTTTTGATATAGCTAGTGCAACAACTCGAGCTTCGCCATTATTATCAAGAACCTGGTCTACATATTTAGTAGTGGCCGTTAGCACAATAGTGGTAGAGCTGGCGAGGTGGAAGCCATATTGTTCTTCATGGAGTAGTAAGTAAGAGATGAGATGCTTAAAATGTACAAGATGGATTCTGACGAGAAAAATTAAATCAAATAATCGGCTAGAAACATCGTAGCTCTGAAGCCTCCACAGAAGGCCAATAAGCCAAAACCTGTCAATCGCTTTTGATATAGCTATTGCAACAACTCGAGCTTCGCCATTATTATCAAGAACCTGGTCTACATATTTAGTAGTGGCCGTTAGCACAATAGTGGTAGAGCTGGCGAGGTAGAAGCCATATTGTTCTTCAGGGAGTAGTAAGTAAGAGATGAGATGCTTAAAATGTACAAGATGGATTCTGACGAGGACAACCTTCTGGCCCGACACAGAGACACAACCTTCCTAGCAACAGATGCAGCGATTGATTCTGTCTATTCGTTCCACTTCAGGTCGTTTGAAAATATATTAAGATGAATATGTTGCCATTGTCATCGGTAACTTCCTTCTAACAGTTAACAAGCATCATAATACAATTATTTTTAAGAAAAGAAAGCAGTAGCAGATATTTTCAAACTTTCTTCAATAAATACCTGTGAGTGTTAAATTTTCCAAGCCCTAAACAATAATAATGAAACTTAGTTGCGTAACTTACGAAAAATCAAGCAATCCAGAGGTTCCCAAAGTGTCATTATCATTTATCCATCACACCCAGATGGTGCATAGAGCAGTAACTTTTTGTTGCTGTAACAAACTGTTTTTACAGGGTGGCAGGGTTGTTAACCCCTGTACCCAACCCCCAAACCTGGAGGACAGGTGGACCATTCTTTACAGCACCTGGTTTTCCCAAATGGTCACCCATTTAAGTACTGACCAGGCTCGATGTTGCTTAACTTCGGTGATAGGACGGGACCCAGTGTATTCAACACGATATAGCCGTAGACCCACAAAGTGTATACTATGGTATTAGCTATATGGCTACTGGAAGATAGTCCACTATTTTTAATACAGTCACGTGTCGTTTATAGAGGAAGCGAATAAATTGACCCTGAAATGGGTGATCAATTTACAATGAAAGTATAATGCAAAACTAATCGCTTATGTTATATCTGTCTTCGCAATACACGATAGTCAGTTTACAATGACTGAATTGAAAACTTACATTCTAAATCGATTATCCAATTCACACACTTGCACTGTAAAGAATACTTTCCTTTGAAAAACAAAATATTTCCAAAAAGAAACAAAGATTATAAGCAATCAGTTAAAATACATAGAAAAATATCTTTTATTTTCGTTAGGATGTCCGTTGTGGTCCAGTGGATAACGGTTCGGCACGAGAAAGCGGGGAGCCGAGTTCGAATTCCAGCTGAATTTCTTGCATTCACTTACGCGCAAATACCCTTGGGAAAGGTATTAATCCGTCTCTTCCCTCCAGTTATCGGTGAAATAACAGGACAGATTGGGTTCTATAGCCTTGGTCAGCAACCAATCTATCGCAGAAAGCAATGACAACCTACTGCAGGATAATCTTCTGTCCAGTCAGTCATGTCTCGTTCGAGACATGATCGCGCAAGGGTGTATCACGTATGACACTTAACTGACAATTGCTAAACTGATAATTGACATTATTATTATGATGTCAATTTGTATCATAATTCGATTTCTGCTATGATCGCACTACCTACCAAGTGTGCAGGAAGACCTAAGGCAGATCGTGATGTGTTGTTATGGCTCCATTTCATGTTTTTTCTATCTTCCCCATCATCCCTAGCGTTGCATAGACAAAGTATTCCTTTGTGTGTCGGCTGTACTTAACAAAACAATTTTTGTATATCTCTTAAGCTGGGGTTTCCAAGGATTTTTTCAATGTGTTGTTTTGTTCCATTTTTTATCATTCCAAGTGCACCCACTATCACTGGTACGATACTTGTTTTCAATTTCCACATTTTTTCTATTTCAATTTCCAGGTCTTTATCTTTTGACAGTTTTTCAAATTCCTTGATTGCTATGTTACAATCCGCTGGACAAGCCATATCAATTAATAGACAAGTTTTCTCCTTCTGGTTTTTAACAATAATGTCTGGCCTGTTTGCTTCAATTTTTCTGTCTGTATAGATGGTGTAATCCCATAGAATGGTGACATTTTCTAATTCTGTAACCGGTGCTGGGTGATGTTTATACCAGTGTTTGTTTACATATTTTCCATAGTGTTTGCACATTGTCCAGTGTCAATATTGCCCCACTCTGTCGTGACGATTTTTATATTCATTTGGGGCAAGTACAGAATATCCTGAGATTAGATGATCTGTTGTTTATTATTATTATTATTATTATTTACTTTGATTTCTGTTGTATACACACGTCTTTCTGGATCCTAACCAAATAACTAAGGCCAGAAATGGCTTCCTGATATTTTCCACTGATCATTTTTATAAAAGAACTAAAGAAAAACCGAAGATGTCTCTCTCTCTCTCTCTCACACACACACACACACACACACACACATACACACACACACACACACACACACACACATATTACATAGATAAAGCTCTTTGTGATAGGTGAGCTGTACTTTTGAGTACAATTGTTTGTATTTCTTTAAAGCCTGGGCTACCAGGAATTATTTCGGTGAGGCTATCGGAACATTTCCAATCAATCCTAGGGCTCTAACTACAACTGGATTTATTGATGTCCTCATCAACCATTTTTAGATTTCCACTGTAGTTTGATAGATTTTTGAAGAACCTCAAATATACATTACAATCCGCGGGAAATGCGATGTCAATAAGAAGGAATGTTTTGTTTTTGTGTTCTCTGGTTATGATGTCTGAGCAATTAGCGATTATTGTTCTGTCTGTGTGTATTGTAAAGTCCCATGAAAATGTTACAGTTACAATCTCTGTAACCGGCTCTGAATAATGACCATACCAATTTCTTGCAATTTCCTTCCCGTAACAGTTCCATATTTTCCAGTGCAGATATTGACCCACTCTATTATTCAGTGGGTGCTTGCACTGTGCAGTCTGGTATAAGATCGTCAATTGCTTTGGGATATTTATCACAGAATCTACATTTAACTGTTTAGCAAGCATTAGTTCTTTACAGCAAGAATAAAATATTATTATTATGTCATTTTTCATCATATTTCGATTTCTGCTTTGGTCTCACTACCAACCAAGTCTGCGGGGAGACCTAAGGCAGGTCGTGGCGTGTTGTTAGGGCTCCATTTCATGTTTTTCTATCTTCCCTATCATCCCTAGCATTACATAGATAAAGTTTTCCTGAGTGTGTGGGCTGTACTTAATAAGACAATTTTTTGTATATCTCTTAAGCTGGGGTTTCCAGGGATTCTTTCAATGTGTTGTTTTGTTCCATTTTTTATCATTCCAAGTGCACCTACTATCACTGGCACAACTCTTGTTTTCAATTTCCACATTTTTTCTATTTCAATTTCCAGGTCTTTATCTTTTGACAGTTTTTCAAATTCCTTGATTGCTATGTTACAATCCGCTGGACAAGCCATATCAATTAATAGACAAGTTTTCTCCTTCTGGTTTTTAACAATAATGTCTGGCCTGTTTGCTTCAATTATTCTGTCTGTGTAGATGGTGTAATCCCATAGAATGGTTACATCTTCTATTTCTGTAACCGGTGCTGAGTGATGTTCATACCAGTGTTTGCCTACAGCTTTTCCATAATGTTTGCATATTGCCCAATGTAAATATTGCCCAACTCTATCGTGGCGATTTTTATATTCGTTTGGGGCAAGCACAGAACAGCCTGAGATTAGGTGGTCTAGTGTTTCTTGGTGTTTATCACAAAACCTGCATTTTGGATCCATATTATTATGCATAATATTTGCCTGAAAGTTTCTAGTGAAAAGACTTTGGTCTTGTGCTGCAAGAATAAATCCTTCAGTTTCAGACTTTAATCCAGATGCACGTAACCATCGATGAGTATTAACTTTGTCAACATTGGATTTATTGGCACGTTCTGGATATTGGCCATGCATAGGTTTGTCTTGCCAGCGCTGTTTCATCTTTTCAAGAGCTTTATCTTTGGCATTCATTTTCATATTCTTTGCCGCAATAGTTGGTTCTTGGCTTCTGTTTTGCTTTTCTACAGAATCTACTAACTGTAAATCTTCTTTGTATTTACTGCCTTCTATTATTATTGAATATTTTTCTTTCTTTCTTCATGTTGACTTACTAATTGTATCATCCAATCCTTTGTTGTTTCTATGTATGTTAGTAAGCCAATAGTTGTTGTCTTGTATGACAATTCCAGCTGAATAAGACCTCTTCCACCTTCTTTACGGGGTATGTATAGACGGTCTACATCAGCCTTTGGATTATGCATCTTATGCTTAGAAAGAAGCTTTCTTGTTTTAGAATCCATTCGCCTGATGTCGTTTAGAGTCCAGTTTAAGATGTTGAAGCTATATTGGACAACTGGGATTGCAAGGCTATTAATGGCCATAATTCTGTTCTGAGAATTCAATTCAGTTTTTAATATCATTCGTAGCCTCTATAGTACTCTTTACGCACTATTTCTTTCATTTTTTATGGTGAATGTTTTCACTCTCATTTACACCTAGGTATTTATAAGCTTCTTCTGGTTTCAATTCTTTTATTATTACAGCAGAGTCTAAGCTAATTGAGGATGTTTCTTGTATTGATCCACGTAAAACTGTAGCTTTAGCACATTTATTCAAATTGAATTTCATTCTAATGTCTTCGCTGAAGCATTTTACAGTTTTCAGAAGACCTTCCAGCTCATTATCATTCTTAGCATATAACTTTAAGTCATCCATGTAAAATAGATGGCTTATTTTATTTTGGCCTATTTTATAACCACATTCTGTCTTATTAAGTTGACTGGTTAGTGCTATTAATGATATGCAGAATAGTAATGGAGACAAAGAATCACCTTGAAATATACCTCTTTTGATGTTTATTTCATCAGACTTATAGGCTCCATTTATGTGATTGAGGTAAAGGGTTGTTTTCCATATAGACATGCACTGTTTGATGAAATTGATGATGACGGGCGATATCTTGTATATATTTAAAGTCTTTAAAATCCAGGAATGTGGCACACTATCGAATGCTTTTCGGTAGTCTATCCAGGCAGTACTAAGATTTTTCTTTTTACTGTAGCATTATTATTATTATTATTATGTCATTTTTCATCATATTTCGATTTCTGCTTTGGTCTCACTACCAACCAAGTCTGCGGGGAGACCTAAGGCAGGTAGTGGCGTGTTGTTATGGCTCCATTTCATGTTTTTCTATCTTCCCTATCATCCCCAGCATTACATAGATAAAGTTTTCCTTAGTGTGTGGGCTGTACTTAATAAGACAATTTTTTGTATATCTCTTAAGCTGGGGTTTCCAGGGATTCTTTCAATGTGTTGTTTTGTTCCATTTTTTATCATTCCAAGTGCACCTACTATCACTGGCACAACTCTTGTTTTCAATTTCCACATTTTTTCTATTTCAATTTCCAGGTCTTTATATTTTGACAGTTTTTCAAATTCCTTGATTGCTATGTTACAATCCGCTGGACAAGCCATATCAATTAATAGACAAGTTTTCTCCTTCTGGTTTTTAACAATAATGTCTGGCCTGTTTGCTTCAATTATTCTGTCTGTGTAGATGGTGTAATCCCATAGAATGGTTACATCTTCTATTTCTGTAACCGGTGCTGGATGATGTTCATACCAGTGTTTGCCTACAGCTTTTCCATAATGTTTGCAAATTGTCCAATGTAAATATTGCCCAACTCTATCGTGGCGATTTTTATATTCGTTTGGGGCAAGCACAGAACAGCCTGAGATTAGGTGGTCTATTGTTTCTTGGTGTTTATCACAAAACCTGCATTTTGGATCCATATTATTATGCATAATATTTGCCTGAAAGTTTCTCGTGAAAAGACTTTGGTCTTGTACTGCAAGTATAAATCCTTCAGTTTCAGACTTTAATCCAGATGCACGTAACCATCGATGAGTATTAACTTTGTCAACATTGGATTTATTGGCACGTACTGGATATTGTCCATGCAGAGGTTTGTCTTGCCAGCGCTGTTTCATCTTTTCAAGAGCTTTATCTTTGGCTTTCATTTTCATATTTTTTGCCGCAATAGTTGGTTCTTGGCTTCTGTTTTGCTTTTCTACAGAATCTACAAACTGTAAATCTTCTTTGTATTTACTGCCTTCTTTTATTATTGAATATTTTTTCTTTCTTTCTTCATGTTGACTTACTAATTGTATCATCCAATCCTTTGTTGTTTCTATGTATGTTAGTAAGCCAATAGTTGTTGTCTTGTATGACAATTCCAGCTGAATAAGACCCCTTCCACCTTCTTTACGGGGTATGTATAGACGGTCTACATCAGCCTTTGGATGATGCATCTTATGCTTAGAAAGAAGCTTTCTTGTTTTAGCATCCATTCGCCTGATGTCGTTTAGAGTCCAGTTTAAGATGTTGAAGCTATATTGGACAACTGGGATTGCAAGGCTATTAATGGCCATAACTCTGTTCTGTGAATTTAATTCAGTTTTTAATATCATTCGTAGCCTTCTATAGTACTCTTTACGCACTATTTCTTTCATTTTTTATGGTGAATGTTTTCACTCTCATTTACACCTAGGTATTTATAAGCTTCTTCTGGTTTCAATTCTTTTATTATTACAGCAGAGTCTAAGCTAATTGAGGATGTTTCTTGTATTGATCCACGTAAAACTGTAGCTTTAGCACATTTATTCAAATTGAATTTCATTCCAATGTCTTCGCTGAAGCATTTTACAGTTTTCAGAAGACCTTCCAGCTCATTATCATTCTTAGCATATAACTTTAAGTCATCCATGTAAAATAGATGGCTTATTTTATTTTGGCCTATTTTATAACCACATTCTGTCTTATTAAGTTGACTGGTTAGTGCTATTAATGATATGCAGAATAGTAAGGGAGATAAAGAATCACCTTGAAATATACCTCTTTTGATGTTTATTTCATCAGACTTATAGGTTCAATTTATATGATTGAGGTAAAGGGTTGTTTTCCATATAGACATGCACTGTTTGATGAAATTGATGATGACGGGCGATATCTTGTATATATTTAAAGTCTTTAAAATCCGGTCATGTGGCACACTATCGAATGCCTTTCGGTAGTCTATCCAGGCAGTACTAAGATTTTTCTTTGTACTGTAGCAGTTTTCCAGGATCATTTTGTTAATTAGCAATTGGTCTTTACAACCATAGCAGCCACGTTTGCACCCTTTTTGTTCAAGCGGTATCATGTCATTTCTTTCTAAGAATAAATATGTCTGTTTTGTTAAAATAGATGTTAGTAGTTTATATGTTGTCGGAAGACATGTAATTGGTCTGTAGTTTTTCGGGTTGTTTGTGTCACCATTCTTGGGTAGAAGAAATGTAATTCCTTTGGTCATCCATGCAGGAATTTTAGTGGGATCGTCAACCATTTCTTGGAGTTCTTTGGCTATTTTTTTATGTGCTGCATTTAAATAATATAGCCAAAAGTTAGGAATTTTATCTATACCTGGGAATTTCCAATTGTGTGCTTTTTTTAGTGCAAATTTAACATCATCTTCTGTAATTCCAGACCATGTCTGTTCGGGTTTATTTTTCATTCGTTCTATCTCCTGCGTAATCCAATGCACTTCCTTGCTAAGTTCTTTAGGGCAAGCCCATATCTTTTCCCAGAACTGTGTGACTTCTTCCATTCTGGGGGGTACTGTCACTTCAATTCTTTTTTTACCTATTTCCCTGTAAAATCTCTTTGTATCAGTCTGAAAAATCTTGTTTTCTCTGTAAAATCTTGCTCTTTTTTCATAGCGTCTTATTCTTTGAGCCTTCAGTTGGATTTTTTGCTTTATTTTTTTCTTTATTTGATAAGACGTCATTTTCATTCCTGATGTTATATTTTTTTTCGGCTCTTCTTCTTTTCCTAGTTCTTACATTTATTCCTCTACTCAGTTCATCCAGTACTGACAGTTATTATTATTATTATTATTATTAAAGAAAATGATTGGTGTACCTATTTTAATATTTTGCAATAGTTAGAGAAGAGGGTGATTTAAGAAAAGAAAAGAAAAATAACACAGTGATTCGAAATGTTTAACAGCATTTTATCCCTGTGTCGGTCTTCTCAAACTAGATTTAAAAATGGCATACAAACATTTTTGTCAATTACAAGTCTTTGTATGTTATATATGAAAAAACGTATTTGTAAGTTTGTCTGTCTGTCTGTCTGTCTGTCTCTCTCTCTCTCTCTCTCTCTCTCACACACACACACACACAAAGGATTACGAGTTCCATAGTCGATTAGTCTCATAAGCAGTGAACACTAATTAATCTATCTGTGGGTTTATTTTTACTGATTAAAATTTCAATGATAGATAATAATGAAAGTCAGAGGGGACAATGGCCAAAATGTCATGATAACAAGAGCAACGAAGATGGGGACAATAGTCCGCGTGTAAATAATAGTGATAACAGCTTTTATACTGTATGAAAGGAAAATATTCATAGCTACAGACAAAATAGTAGAAGAAATGGAAAAAAGCTGTTACACTCATTTTCAACCTTGACATGTATCAATCGTTTTTTTTTCTCTTCGATTGTGACGTTGATTTTCTTTCTAAAATTGCTCCTTCCTCATTTTCATTCTTATTTTCGTTTCTTTTTTTTCTTTATTTTTCTTTTTTTTTCTTTTTTCTTTGCTCTTTTTTTTTTCATGTTTGTATTTTGGAATTGGAGTGATAACTGTTTGAACAAGTTTTTTTTTTTTTATCTTCGGGTTTCCTTGAATCTAGAAGAAAAAAAATATAACTGTAGTGCGCATCTAATAAGGGGCAGCCATTTCTTGTAGAAAAACAAGTCGTGCAATAAATCGCATGTGCACACAAAAGACAGGCAGAGCAAGCGTGCGATGACAGGCCAAGGGCAATTAACCCATTTTTGTCGCTACATCCGGGTCTTGAATTACGGATGACTTTTATTTCCTCCATCTTTATCATTTCACTCCCCACTAATCAATTACGTCTGCAAATTGATTTCTGTTATCTCATTAAATGCGTCGTTCGAACTGATCGTCGTACTGTTCATGGATCAACACCGAGGAATGCAATTGATAACAAAAGCAAATAGCACCAGGAGCAAAGATCAGCACAACATTGGCCAATTAATTGCTTTTTCGTCAACGAGACGCTAACACCATAACATACTTGTATATTCTGATACAAGATTTGAATAAAAAAAAAAATGGGTTCCCTTACTTAAAAAATAATTAAGTTAAGATCTTTCTCTCTGGGAAAAAAAGAAACAAGGATCTTCATATATATATATATATATATATATATATATATATTGATATATATATATTTATTGATATATTGATATATATATATATATATTGATATATATATTGATATATATATATTGATTTATATATATATATATGTATATATATTGATATATATATACAGATAGATAGATAGATAGATAGATAGATAGATAGATAGAGTCACCATAATATACTTGTATATTCTGATATAAGATTTTTAAAAAATGGTTCCGTTACTTAAAAAATAATTAAGTTAAAATCTTTCTCTCTGGGAGAAAACGAAACAACGGTGTTGATTGTGCTCGCCGTTTACGGACTGAACATTATATATATATATATATATATATATATATATATATATATATATATATATATATAAAGGTTGTTTTTTTTTTCTCAGTGGTTTTACTGATGAAATGTTATTTGACAAGCAGATTTTTTATCGTAAATTGCCCGATATCGGGGTGGAGACAGAGCGTTGATAAGTACAAAACGTTTGTCTCATTAACTGAGCAGATTCATGCCGACGTTGATGTTTCTTGAGAACAGCGTTATAATGTTTTCAAAAACAACCCTGATGAGTGAGTATTTCATAACGGTGTCCTAACGAAACTTTGAAGTCGGCATGAATCTGCTCAGTTAAAGAGACAACCCTTTACGGTTTTACGCAATGTACTTCGACTACCGAGTTGAACGTCCTCGGCTGGGCTGCAGAATTGAACGCTCTCGGCTGCTGGCGGTTGAATGTAGATAACACGCTATGAAGTCCACCTTTCTCTGGCGTGCTCTGATAGTTTAGGGGTACGATCTCTTCGTTTCCAGCTTAGAGTAAACGGTTCCTCTAGCCGCACTGAAAGAATAATAGGGGTTGTTCCAACGAGAGAACTTGGTATTGGTAAAAGAAAGTGTGAGAAGTCGTGAACGTTTTTTTAAATGAAGATTTATTGTTATTATTATTATTTATCTTTTGTATAATACATTGAAGGTCCATGATGGCATTTGTGTAGCTACACGTGTTTCAAGTCCAAAGTAGACTGTCTTCAGACGAATAAATTGCTGACTTTACATATTGAGATCTGTTTTCGAGAAAAAACGAATATTTTACATATCAAGAAAACATGTTGACATACGGCCTATGAATGCTGTTCTGCACCTTAATGCATAGATACAGAATACCTTAATAGTGTATTCTATCACATATAAATCAGTTCTTTCTCCCCGAGTAAACAACGCAATGATTATTATCTGATGACTGAACAGTCTGTCTACGAAACTTAGAGTCTAAATGCTTCAGGTAACGACAAACAGCCGTGACAAACATTTTACTTATATTAATTCTCTCTCTATTTCTCTTTCTCTTTATCTACCGACCATAATTATTAGGCCACCACAGTTTTATTTTAAAAAATGGTATAATTCATACTACTTTTAGTATTTATTACCAAGTGGATAATTGTAAATGAAAATAGAATTGTTCTTTTATTAATTATTATTACTTCGCAAGATTTTACAAGGCAAAGCGCGACAATTTACCCATCGCACCCTGTAAATTTTATATATATATATATATATATATATAGAGAGAGAGAGAGAGAGAGATACATACACTCCTGGCCATAATTATTAGGGCACCCCAGTTTTTTAAAAGAAATGATGTATTTCATACTATTTTTAGTATTTATTGCCAAGTGGGTAATTCTAAATGAAAATAGAATTGTTCTTTTATTAATTATTATTACTTCGCAAGATTTTACAAGGCTAGGAGCGACAATTTACCCATCGCACCCTGTAGATTTTTTTTTATATATATATATATTACCGGCCAAAATTATTAGGCCAGCCCAGTTTAAAAAGGAAATGATGTATTTCATACTATTTTTAGTATTTATTACCAAGTCAATAATTCTAAATGAAAATAGAATGGTTCTTTTGTTAATACTGCACATTAACATGTGCATCAAATGAACTGTTCGGGTGTCCAGTTTTTGTTCTCTCTTCCCCAGGCTAGTCTCTTCTTCTTATTGGCTGGCCGAAGCAAAGGCTTCCTGGCTGCCTTGTAACATTTTGCAAGGTAATAATAACAAAGAGACCATTCTATTTTCATTTAGAATTATCCACTTGGCAATAAAAACAGTATGAAATATATCATTTTAAAAAAAATTGGGGTAGCCTAATGATTATGGCCGGTAGTCACGTCTATTGTACAGGTGTAGAGGCTCATCCCTAGTTCCCCGTTCATGATGTGGTTTCCGGCTCTCTCTTTTCCAACCTTTTCACTTTTCTTTTTTTTTTCTTTTTCATTTTATTTTTCTCAATTGGAGTAGATTGACTAAACTATCGCCCCGTTCACACTCCACCCACGTCTATTGTACAGGTGTAGAGGCTCATCCCTTGTTCCCTGTTCAGGATGTGGTTTCCGGCTTTCTCTTTTCCAATCTTTTCATTTCTCTTTTTTTTCTTCTTTTTCATTTTATTTTTCTCAATTGGAGTAGATTGACTAAACTATCGCCCCGTTCACACTCCACCCACGTCTATTGTACAGGTGTAGAGGCTCATCCCTTGTTCCCTGTTCAGGGTGTGGTTTCCGGCTTTCTCTTTTCCAATCTTTTCATTTCTCTTTTTTTTCTTCTTTTTCATTTTATTTTTTCTCAATTGGAGTAGATTGACTAAACTATCGCCCGGTTCACACTCCACCCACGTCTATTGTACAGGTGTAGAGACTCATCCCTTGTTCCCTGTTCAGGATATGGTTTCTGGCTTTCTCTTTTCCATTCTTTTCACTCTTACGTAACCCCCTGCACATCAGTGGCGTTCCCGCCTTGCTCGGGGTGATATGATTAAAAAAAAAGAAATATATATATATATATAAACTTATTTATAAATGGAACTTTGTCTGTGTGTGTGTGTGTATGTCTGTGTGTGTGTGTGTCCGTTACCTATACACTCCGAAACGGCAGAACCGATTTTTTTTTAAATTTTACACAGTTGTACTGTGAGCGTCGTCGAGTGTTCTTAGCTAGGTTTTGTGTCGAAGTACTACCGATAAATATCGAAAATCGATAATCGAAAAAATCGGGTTATAGAAGGAGTGGTCTGATTTTAATCAAATTTGATACACTCATAGACAAAGACATAAAAAACGATATTCACATGTTTCAAGGTTGCAGTTCTTACAATAGTGCAGAAAATCGATAATATATATATATATATATATATATATAAGACAAGATGTTTGTGTGTGTGTCTGTTTATCTGTATTTTTTCAGTCCTTTTATTTTAGTTTTTGATTCGGGTTTGGCTCTAAGTAGGTAAAATTGTAATTCTTAGTCTCAGCCATGATACCATTTACTCAGAGGACTTATTTAGCCTTCAAAATTCAGTTTACGACGAAAAAAACGTATTTGATATCGATAGCAGGAAATCAACATTTGTCTTACATCCATTCATTTTTCTTTCAGTCTATGGTTTCGTTTTAACTGGAAACAACTACTGCTTTTTAGTCTTTCGTGCCAACGTCCAAAGAGTCTGAGCTCCAAGACAATGGATTAGTTTTAAAGCTTTCATTACACCCGAGCAACGCTGGGCTATACTGCTAGTTTATATTAAAAGAGATACCGGACCATCAATTGCCGGAAAACTGGTTCTGTAAAAGCATTTTAGTTAAATGCTTATCTGACTGTATAAATGTTAGTTTTCTTTTTAGTGTTTTATGATCACCAGCATTTCTCTTCAGTTATATAGCTATACTTCTAGTGTATATATATATATATCGCTCATTCAGTCATGAATTAGAGCACTCTGGCTATTGACGTATGATACATCGTACGCTAAAAGTCTGCCTTCTTCTACCGAGCGCTCATAGCACAGAGGTAAAATTGCCGACTGATGCCAATACGGTCGGGTTTCAATCCTGTGTTAAAAGCAATCGGATGCCTAACCGTACTGACGAGATGTGATACAGCGAGAAAGATCTGTCTGCGGATGACTATAAATATATATATATACACAAACCTTTTACTTGAATTAATTCTCTCTCCCTCTTTCTCTCTCTCCGTCTCTCTCTCTCTCTCTCTCTCCATCTCTCTCTCTCTCTCTCTCTCCCTCTCTCTCTCTTTCTCCTTCATTGTGTGTGCATATGTATATTTAGGCAGTAATCTCTCGTTTGTGCAGGTTTCATTGAAACGACAGACAAGGTGTGATGGTTAAGATTTTTCTTGTGATCTTATTTTTTCATTTGAAGATATAAATTATAAAAAATTGTCAAAATATGTTGTTTATCCGAGCGATTTCGGTTATATTTTTAGCCATTTTCGAGGATGAATGTTATTTTACGTGTAACAGAATATATGCGGTGTTATGTACGATGTCGAGTGGTGTGTATGTCTTATGTAGCGAACACGGTAAATATGTTGTTAGCGTGTTTTTAGTTGTCTATATAAATTATGACCATCACACCTGCATATATATATATATATATATATATATATATATATATATATATGTATATGTGTGTGTGTGTGTGTGTGTGTGTGTGTGTGTGTGTATATATATATATATATATATATATATATATATCTGAAATGATTTGTTTGAATACACTTTTTGATCGATACTCGTATTTAAGTAGATATTCTCATCATAATCAAACAGTATTATATATTTATTTTTACCGGCCTGATTATATACAATAAATTTTTGTTACGAAAATGTGTGTGTCATTCGGCAGAATTGGAACCTGCGACCTCTATCCACGAATGACGATTAGTCTAAACGAAATCAAATTGTGCCTATAACACAATTTTCGATTCATCGTAATAATCATATCTGCTCTGAAGTGCATCATGTCAGCATATGTAAACATGTTACGGAAATTAACGAAGATTAACGAAAACGGTTGTTTATAACCAATTTCGTTAATCTTTGTTTATGTACACTACCGGCCATACTTAGTAGTCCATTCAAGTTTTTTTAAAGAAATAATGTATTTCACATTATTTTTAGTATTTATTGATAAGTGGATAATTATAAATGAAAATAGAAAGGTTCTTTTTTATTATTACTTTGCAAAATTTTGCAAGGCAAGGAAGCAAAGATGAACTCGTCCGAATCAACATAATTTTTTTTCATTCTTTCATTGATGAAACTGCAATATAGGTAATTATTAAATATTTATAAATTTATTTGATGCATATGTTATTGCGCAAAGAACCATTTTATTTTCATTTACAATTATTCACTTGGCAATAAATACTAAGAAATAGTATGAAAAACATCATTTTTTAAAACACTGAGCCGGTAATATATATATATATATATAATAAAAACAGTAAAAAACAACATTAAAACAGTATCAAATAAATAATAATAACAGCATCCCTAAAATATATTATCAAAATAAAAAACAGCATTACATAGGACACACGTGCACTACGCAGATTAAACTACCACCTGTTGAAACTCGGCGTCATCCGTGAACACATCAGCAAGCATATCATGAGCGAACAAAATATCAACATAAGACAAATATTAAGGGATAACACCAAAATACTCTGAAATACCTAACGAATGACTGAAAAACATATTTTTATAAAAAAAAAATAAACACCCTATATTAAATAAAATATCCTTCACCACAGGAGACAGTATCATGAAGGGGAAACAGTGTAAGCCTTCAATTGATCTGATGCGTTCTAACCGCTCGACCACGAATGACTTCACAGCACACGAAGCCGAATTAAACCATATAAACACAATTTTTTTATTTCTCGTGAATATTCATCTCTATGTTGTTAGGTGTTGCTGGTTTGAATCCTGCCTAATGCCACACATTTTCCAAACAAATTTTATCAAAAATATTCAGGCCATAGAGTTATATATATATATATATATATATATATATGTGTGTGTGTGTGTGTGTGTGTGTGTGTGTGTGTGTGTGTGTGTGTGTGTGTATACTGTTTAATTAAAAACATGATATTCAACAAATACTATTATCAATTAAAAATAATGTTAAAACAAAAAATTTTATATGTTGGTTGTTAATCCATTTCGGTAATCTTCGGAACTAACAATATATATATATATATATCTTTAATAACTTTAAATTCATGACTTCCTGTAATGGATAAACTTAAATAAATTATTTTTAAGATCTTACAATTAAATCTATTCCTTCCCCTCCTAAATATACCGTTTCAAACCCCTGTAAACATTCACTAGCCTCTACCATTTGATATTTGATACCCCGTCTTTCTCTTGTCTCTATACACCCTGTAATCTCCGCCACTTCCAGCTCTGTCCTCTTCTGTTTTGTTTCACCTAATTCCCCAACTTAAAAAAAAATCCCACTTCCCTGACCTTAAGGGGAACTCTCAATTCTTAACCGTTGTTAACCTTGCCCCTCCTCCTTTACCCCAGGGCCTTCTCAATTTGGAACAGAACAATGTCGCTGACGTGACGTGGAATCTCTGTAAGAGATCCCATGTCGAAATGTGTATCCGACACCTTTGAATTTTGAAAATGTTCTCTAATTTATATATATATATATATATATATATATATATATATATATATATATAAAGAGAGGGAGAAAAAGAGAGAGAAATAGATATTATCATAAAAATCTGCGTTCTCCTCTCTCTCTTGTCCTCAATATTCTATGTCCTCTCTCCTCTCCTCAATATGTGCCCAAGGGATTTTCCTGCTTCTTTTGACAATTTCTTTTAAAGTTTCTTTTTTCTTTCTTATTCCGCTCAAAATAAAATAAAAAAACGCCGATCAAATATTCAAACTTCTTTCTGCAATGTTGATCTTTGTGACTTCGTTCATCAATTATGCTTTTAGATTTTTGGATCTATAAAAAGATTTTGCTGTGTTAACCATAAAAAAACAAACTATCCGATTTTTCAGCCAATAAAAAATATTCGAATGTTTTTATCCACGATAAAATCTTTCGATTTTTTTCGACTGAATACACACAGACCAGCTGCTTTTTTTATTATCATTATTTTGGGTCCAATTAAAATATTGAAGGGCAAATATAAAATGTACTAAAATTTTGCGATATTTTCTTATACCTGAGCACTGTTTATTTATTTACTCATTACAAATGACCAATGTATTAACAGAAGTTAATTTTTTATGCTCATAGGCTGCCTTTTTAGTAAGTTCTATACAATTTTCGACGTAATATTAGCCTTAAAATGCTATAAACTTAATTGAAGTTTCTACTATATGAAGTACACGTTTGCAAAACTACCGTCAATTAAACAGGTTAAAAGGCTCATCCCTTGTTCCCTGTTTAGGATGTGGTTTCCGGCTTTCTCTTTTCCAATCTTCTCACATTGTTTTTTTTTCAATTGGAGTAGATAGATCTATCTATCGCCCGGTTCACACTCCACCCGCGTCTATTGAACAGGTGAAGAGGCTCATCCCTTGTTCCCTGTTTAGGATGTGGTTTCCGGCTTTCTCTTTTCCAATCTTCTCACATTGTTTTTTTTTTCAATTGGAGTAGATAGATCTATCTATCGCCCGGTTCACACTCCACCCGCGTCTATTGAACAGGTGAAGAGGCTCATCCCTTGTTCCCTGTTTAGGATGTGGTTTCCGGCTTTCTCTTTTCCAATCTTCTCACATTGTTTTTTTTTTCAATTGGAGTAGATAGATCTATCTATCGCCCGGTTCACACTCCACCCGCGTCTATTGAACAGGTGAAGAGGCTCATCCCTTGTTCCCTGTTTAGGATGTGGTTTCCGGCTTTCTCTTTTCCAATCTTTTCACTCTTACGTAGCCCCCTGCACATCAGTGGCGTTGCTTGGGGTGATATGATTAAAAAAAAATGTTATTTACCTCGATGGTTGGTTCACTGATATTAGATTAACTTACGCCTGTCTTAACACTAATTCCAATCTGTTCAATAAGGTTAAATTGGCATCTAATCTCAAAATTTACCTAAAATCTGTTAAGGAATGGTTTGGCTATTTTAACATCTCCAAAACAAAATTGTTTTCTAGTAATCATCTGAGGCACTTCTTTCAGGCTTCTTTCAGCATGGCTGGTACTAATTTCCAGGCTAGTGACTTGTTACGTCTTCTCGGGCTAACGTTTTCTGTTGATATATAGCGGAAATATTATATTGAATCAATTGCTTAGTTTTCTGCTAGAAAAGTTGGTTCACTGTGTTGTGCTAGACATTTGTTTTTCAGAATATCCTCGGTATATGACCCAACTTTTGCAGTGTGGAATCTTTCTTTCATGAAAGGTGCCCAGACATCCTAGTTCTCGGTGAATCAAGCCTAAACGCTACAATACCCTCCTCTAACTTTTTTTAATTCCTGGTTACCTTCTTCTCTTTAGAAAGGGCTCTAATGTCCACATGCATAGTCTGGCTGTTTATAGGGTTAGACTGATTTCTCTTGAATCTCTAGATCATTCTTTCATTTTTTTTTTCCTTTTACGGGCCCTTTTCACGAGCCGACGTGAAGTTTGTTTGTCGTCCAATGGGGAGCCCAGAATCATATCCGGGTGTAAATTTCCAAATGACCTGTTTGGAGCCCTAGAAAATGAAAGAAAGGGACGAGACAAGAAGACGGTCTCAGTAGAGAAAATACGAGCATAATTGGCACGTCCCTTGACAAACTTCAAGCGATCGTATTATTATTGTCTCTCTTTCTCTCTCATCTTCTTTTTCTTCACTTCACCAATCTATTTAATAACTGACCGGTACCCGAAAGACAGAGCGGAGACTTCGAAGACACTTCTAACAAACAAACGCTCACACATACATACGCATATACTCTTTCAGCAATTACTAATATGAACATTTTTAACGACCTTGTACCATTATTATTTGCAAAAACCTTAATTGATATATATATATATATATATATGTGTGTGTGTGTGTGTGTGTGTAATTTTTTTTCTATATGCAATTTGATTTTCTTGTTTTGTACCCTCTTATAGTGGGCTCTTTGCTAACAAGGCCAAATCAAACTAATTTGTTTCAATACACACATACACATCGCTATAACGAATAACCCACTATAAGTCGCTCCGTTGAGGACTGCGCCTCTGAAGCTTCCTCCTGTGTGAAACCTGACATCGATGCTTTCATCCCGGTCAGGAAGTTCCTATTTAAACCTCATTCCTCTCCTCGATTCTCTCCTGCTTGCTCGGCCGCCACTGCCTACAGGATTCATTCTTCCGACTTAAGCGAAGCGACGCGTCTGACTACAATAAACACATTTTTGTCTCTGCTCGTAATAAACGCAAGTATGTCACAAATATGCTAAGCTGTTGTTTACTGATAGAATGAAGCAGCGTATAGAATCCCATAAATTTGTCTCCAAAGAATACTGGCGGCTCAGCAAAAGTGTTTTAAACAGAAGAAATCCCTCGAACCCTACCCAATTCAATAAATTTGAGGTTCTCACAACCACAGCAGATAATGTTGAATTCTTTGCGTGCAAACTCTCCTCCAGCTCCACACTTGACTCGTCTAGAGTATCCACACCCTACTTCTTACCTAGACAGGAGGCTCAAGTAAGTGACATATATCCTTATCTCTGATCTCTAACAAATTTTCTAAGCTTGATTTCCATAAGTCAGGCAGAGGGGACAGAATTCTAGTTATCGTTATAAGGAAATGTTTCCCTGAACTCTCCTGTCCTCTCCAAACTCTACAACTATTGCATCGCTGCTTCTTGAGTCCCTGCTTGTTGGAAGTGCTCCTGTGTAGTTCCTATTTTTAAAACTTTGGAGAGTTCTCCGACCCCTCTAAGTGTCGCTCTATCAACCTCTATCAAGCCGATTTTTTGGCAAAGTGTTCGAGGCTATTACCAACGCTGAAGTGGTTCATCATCCCACAACTTATTTTCTGACAAGCAGTATGGCTTCCGCTTCGCCAGGTCTACCGCTGATGTGCTAACGACCATCACCGAATATATATATATATATGCCAGGCTCTTGATAAGAACGGCCAAGCTCCAGCTGTTGTCCTTGATATCTCGAAAGCGTTTACAGAGTTTGACATGCTGGCCTTCTCCGCAAGCTACAGGGTTATGGTACAACTAGACGGTTGTTCGATTTAATTTAATCGTTCCTATCAAATGGTGTAATGAAGGTTGTGTTAAACGGGCAACCTTCCAGATCCTATAATTTGGGGTCTTAGATTCTGATCTTCATCAGTGATCTTCCTGATGTAATCAGTTTCCAAGCAGGCATAGATGCAGATAACACCACCATTTACTCCCGTCCCAATCTGGCTGTTATTGCTACTGGAAAAGACCTCCAGTCTGTGGTGGACTGGTGTATGAAATGACTCGTAAATTTTAATGATTCCAAAACGAAGCTGCGCCTCTTTAACCCTCACCGAAAATCTTTCCGACCTTCCCTTACTATGGATCACTCTAGTCTCTCTAAAAACAATAGAATGCGTTTCCTCGGCCTCAGTTTCTCAGCCGACCTGAAGTGGAACAACTACATCGAATCAATTGCTACATCTACTGTAAAAAAAAGGGGTGTCACTGTGTCGGGCCAGAAGTTTTTTCTAATCAGAATCCATTTTGCACATTTACAACTCTTTCATTCGTCCGTGCAGTGAATATTGTTGTCATATCTGGTCGAGCGCTTCTGCTGTTCATCTCGAGGTTCTCGGCAAAATCCAAAGAAGGATCTGCAATGGAATTGATCTCGATTTGGCATCTCCACTTCAGTCACTTTCTCACCAACGGGATGTGGCTTCCTTTTGTCTTTTCTACAAATATTTTTACGGCTTCAATTCTGACGAGCTTAGCTCCCTGTTGTCCCTACTAGGCGAATTTACCTTTGCAGCTAGATTAGCAACTAGGTCCAACCCTTACGAATGTACCTGTGCAGCTAGATTAGCAACTAGGTCCAACCCTTACGAATGTACCTGTACAGCTAGATTAGCAACTAGGTCCAACCCTTACGAATGTACCTGTGCAGCTAGATTAGCAACTAGGTCCAACCCTTACGAATGTACCTGTGCAGCTAGATTAGCAACTAGGTCCAACCCTTACGAATTTACCTGTGCAGCTCGATTAGCAACTAGGTCCAACCCTTACGAATTTACCTGTGCAGCTAGATTAGCAACTAGGTCCAACCCTTACGAGTTTACCTGTGCAGCTAGATTAGCAACTAGGTCCAACCCTTACGAATTTACCTGTGCAGCTAGATTAGCAACTAAGTCCAACCCTTACGAATTTACCTGTGCAGCTAGATTAGCAACTAGGTCCAACTCTTACGAATGTACCTGTGCAGCTAGATTAGCAACTAGGTCCAACCCTTACGAATTTACCTGTGCAGCTAGATTAGCAACTAGGTCCAACCCTTACGAATGTACCTGTGCAGCTAGATTAGCAACTAGGTCCAACCCTTACGAATTTACCTGTGCAGCTAGGTTAGCAACTAGGTCCAACCCTTTTATTATGAAAATAGTCGAATATAACCGCAAATTCTACTCTTGCAGTTTCAATTTCTTACACTTCCCGTCTATGAAAATCACTTCCGTATGCTTGCATCCCTAATAGCTACAATCTCCAGAAGTTTAAGGGTAAGGTCAATTGCCATCTTTTATCTCTTTGATTTCCATCTTTCTTTTATCCTTTCTCTGAAACCCCCTGTAACTTGTTATCTTTTTTTCTGTTATCCTCTGACTGTAACCCCCTGCGCACCAGTGGTGGTCCTGTCTTGCTTGGGGTGAAATGATTATGAACAAAAATTATCTTACATATTTATAAGTCTACCATTCGTCCATGCTTCGGCTACTGTGCCACATATGGTCTGGTGTTTTTGTTATATATTTAGAGATTCTTGATAAAATCTAAAAATGAATTTGACATCTCGACTTCCATCACCACCCGAACGCCGTAATGTAACTTGCAAGACACTAGATATCGGCTCGGAATGAGAAATCGGAGAGCCGAGTTCGAATTCCAGTTGAATTCATTGCATTCGCCTACGCGCAAATATCCTTGGGAAAGGTATGAACGTATCGCTTCTCACTCCATCTATGGGTTAAATTGTATGACAAATTTAGTTTTATAGCCTTAGTTGGCAACCAGTCTACCACAGAAAGTAATGGCATCCTACAGTAGAAAAATCTTCTGCCCAGTCAGTCATGTCTCTTTCAAGACATGATCGCCCTTTACTGACTGACTAGATTGGTAGTAATGTCTCATCTTTTACAGTTGAAATGGCTACATGTAACCCGAAATTCTATGCTAGCAGTTTGTTCTCTCACATATATTTATTAATCTACCATTTGTGGAAATTTCTTTCGGTTTCTTGCTTTCCAGTCAAGTTTGAACTTCAAAAATTCAAATGCAATGGGAATCGTTATCTTCTGTCTTTTTAGCTCCAGTTTTTTGTTCTCGCTCACTAATATTTTTCGTTTTCTCGTATTCATTCACACCTAATAAGCCCCCGTATCTTAATGCTTTTACTGCCTTGCATGGATTGAAATGATTTTTTAAAAATGATTGCTTCCTTCATACCAATGTCTTGGTCTCCTTAAGTTCAAGATCAACCGATATCTATCCTACTTGTCATCATAATACTTTCTTACTTCCACCTAACCTTACAATCTCACTCTGTAGCTTTGAGTGACCCTTGGACCTTACATTATTGTTGTATCGTGGAATGAAGAGATACACAGAGAAATGTAGATAAACTACTTTATTACCAAAGTGGTACAAGCAAGTGGTATATACTATATTTACAGTCACTCGCAGTAGTAGTTGTTACTTCACGATGACCGTGAAAACGACAACTCCCCGTGCTCGACCTACCAGATGAGATCAAGTCCCAAGTAGGCATCTACGCAGATGACACTACAATATACTCCTGCTCCAGTAAGAAACCTGTCGTGGCGGACAGACATAATCTCGCTGCTGACCTTGAGCGGGATCTACACTCTGTGGTGAACTGGGGCAAGAAGTGGCTTGTCAACTTCAATTCATCTAAGACCAAGCTGTTGTCTGTCAACCATTACAGGCAACCTCTTCTGCCTCCCATAAGCATGGACCAAGTGATTCTCCCGGAGAGTAATACACTACGCCTCCTCGGACTTACCCTGTCCTCAGACCTCAAATGGAACCACTATATTGAATCCATAGCAAAATCTACTGCTAAGAAGATTGGGTCACTATGTCGATCCAGGATGTTTTTTCCACCTGAATCCATCCTGCAGATGTACAAGTCAACCATCCGTCCGTGCATGGAGTACTGCTGCCATTTATGGTCAGGTGCCCCTGCCGTTCTCCTCGGTGTTCTTGACAAGCTCCAGGGGAGAGTCTGTAATGTGATAGGTACTGATCTGGCGACTCGACTGCAACCACTTCCCCATCGTCGAAATGTGGCCTCCCTTTGTCTCTTCTATAAATATTTTCATGGCTTCTGCTCGGATGAAGTCACTGATGCCTCCTCAACAGGTGTTTACTCGTGCAACAAGACTGGCAACTAGGTCCCACCCATTCTCAGTCAGGTTAGCCAAATGCAGACGACAATTCTACTCCTGCAGCTTCCTCTCTCGCACTTCCCGCCTGTGGAACTCGCTCCCTTATTCTTGCTTTCATGACGGCTACAACCTCCAGAAATTTAAATGCAAAGTCAATATTCATCTACTAACCACTGGACTCTAGCTCTCTCCCCTCCCCTGTATAACCTTCCTTTTCTCTCCACCTATGTATCTGTCATCGCACCTGCTTTCTCAGCTTTCTATTGTTCCTTTCTAACTAGTTTGTACTCCTCACTCTTTTCTAATTAATCTTTTTACATTTATGTAGCTCCCTGCATCTCAGTGGCGTTTCCGCCTTGCTCGGGGTGAGATGATTAAAAAAAAACAAAAAAAAACGCAGATTGTCTTTTATAGATCCGGGCGATCGGATGTCACATGGTACGAGCCACGACACAACAATTAGAATAGCTATTAGTTGTTTACAGGGAAAATAAAACGCACTTTTTCTACTGAAGTTATATTCGAATGATAAGCAAGAAATAACAATGAAAAGAAATCAAGATAAGGAAAATAGTGTTTCAGGGGCGATGTCACCCCTGGAATGGTAATAGTGGGGGTTAGGGTGGATGTGCTTTACAACAGAAAATACTAATTGAAAGAGAGGCATCTTCGAATAACCAAAATGTTAATATGTTGTAAAGACTTTGAAATGTTAATGTACAGAAAATTTAGAATTACAATCTTTCGTAAGTCTACAAAGGATATCAGATTACTAATGGAAAATTACCGGAATAGTAATAATTTGGAACTTTTAAAAATAAATGGTCTACGGCTATATCGTGTTGAATTCACCGGCTCCCGTCCGATCACCGAAGTTAAACAACATCGAGCCTGGTCAGTACTTAATGGGGACCATTTGGGAATACCTGGTGCTGTAAACGAAAAGACCAAGAATGGTCCACCGGTCCTCCAGGTTTGGGGAATGGGTGCAGGGCTAACAACCTTGCCTCGTAAAAACAGTTGTAACAGCAACACAAAGTTGCTGTCCTATGAACCATTGGGTGTGATGATAAAAAAGAAATGGATTTTAACACTATAAGAATCGAGGTTAAAATAAAGGATATTTAAAACTAGAAAAATTTTTTAAAACAAAAATCTCTGTAGTTTACAAAAGAAAGTCTAAATAATTAATAGCAAGGTGATAAAACAATACTCTTGGGAAAGGTATGAATCTGTCACTTCTTCCCCCAGCTACGGCAGGACACATTAGTTTATATAGCGTTTGTTGGCAACAGTCTACCGCAGAAAGTAATGGCAATCTACTGTTGGAGAATCTTCGCTCAAGAGTATATCACGTATGGCAATTAACTGACTGAATTCTGATATAACACTTTCTTAATAATAAACACTCATGAGCTCTAAATATTCAAGTTGGAAATGCTACATTTGAGTCATTCATAAACCTATCAATAATGTTTCTTCTTCTTCTTCTTCTTCTTCTTCTAGGACGTAGGCGATCATGGCTTTCCGCGTCTCCCTATCCCTGATGGCTCTTAGCACGCTTTCTCCTGTTACCCCCGCAACACCTGTTCAGTCATCCACCTGATCAGGTCCTTCAAATATGTTATCCGCTGCTTTCCTCTGCCTCTTTTTCCCTCTATCTGGCCTGTTAGTATCAGGTTCTCCAAGCCCTCCTTCCTCATTGCATATCCGAGGAACTTTAGCTGTCTCTTCTTGTTGCTCAGTATTAATTTCCTTTTTGTTTCCAAAACCTCATCATTGCTCGCATGCACGATCCATGATATTCGCAGAAGCCTTCTGTAGAACCACATTTCAGTTGTTTCAAGTTTTTCCTTCATCTTTGATGATATTGTCTAACATTCACTGCCATATTGAAGAACTGACAACACATAGCAATCCAGTTCTCTCTTCTTTGTTTCTAGCGAAATTTTCCTGTTTCTTACTTTACTCTACAGGAATGCCAATTCGCCTTCGGATCTCTGTGTCACACTTTCCGTCTTCTGTTAGAACTCTTCCCAGGTATTTAAAGTTTTGTACCTGCTTGATTTTAGTTTCCCTCACCTATATTTGGCATTTTGGGCTGCTCTTTTTACTGTGTCTTATTTATTTACATTTTAATAATCTAAGGCAAAACTGCATATTCGATATGTCGATGTTGTTTGCAAGGAAAAGAAAAGAGTCTCTACTGGATATGTATGAAAATAATAAATATATAACCACAAAGAAACGTAAGATAAAGGAAATGGAACGTGATTATAACATGTTTATTACAAACCTGAATTTTTTCTTGAAAGTCTGACATTATACTTGCGTAATCGTAACTGCTGATTGACTCCAGGCAGACAGGAATCGTTACATTTGAATTCTTGAAAACTATATCAATAATGCTTACATAGTGGATTATTTATTTATTTATTTGCAAAATGAATAATATATATATTGATCTCTCATAAGGTCTATAGCTTAAAAAACTGCCTTTGAAAATAATTTTCATTAGGTCAAAATATTACAATCAATAATACAATTCTTTTCTAAGTTTCTGACACATTTTCGATCATTGGATTGCATTGTTTGAAAAATTATTGTCCTTTCATACAACAAAGCTTTCATTCAGTCTCTTCAAAAGACATTTATATTGCCAATATTCTTGGAGGCAATAGCAGAAATCAAATAAAATAAATTCCAATGCATCACCAAAACTTTTATACAAGTCTAAACTGTCAGAATTAATAATCTATATCGATATTTTCACAATATGTTTGGTCTTAGCCAAATATTGTTCAAATTTTCAGAATATGATAATGATATAAGGAAATTAGAGGTACGATGAAGTAAATAACGGCTCAGATTGAGAAAACAGTAAGCCGAGTTCGAATTCCAGTTGAATCCATTGCATTCACTTTCGCGCAAATACCCTTGGGAAAGGTATTAATCCGTCTCTTCCTTCCAGTTACGGGTTAAATAACAGAACAGATTGGGTTCTATAGCCTTGGCTGGCACCCAGTCTACCGCAGAAAGCAATGGCAACCTACTGCGGGATAATCTTTTGCCCAGTCAGTCATGTCTCTTTCGAGACATGATCGCCCAAGCGTGTTTCACGTATGGCACTCAACTGACTGACACTATATCTACTGCATTTGTTGTCCCTCTACGATTCTGGGGAGTCACCGGACAAGGAAACAAGACACAACACAACAGAGTCACTCGTGATAATAGTATTCAATACTCAGCTAGACAAGTCACTCTAAGGCTTACGGCCTATCACGTTGAATACACCGGTTCTCGCTCGATCACCGAAGTTAAGCAACGTTGAGCCTGGTCAATACTTAGATGGGTGAGCGCTTGGGAATACCAGGTGCTGTAAGCGTATAGTGACGGATGTGCGTTGTGGTGCAGTGGATATCAGCTTGGAAAAAGAAATCAGTGAGCTGAGTTCTCATTCCAGTTGAATACCCTGCATTCACTTAAGCACTGGTATCCTTGGGAAATGTATTAATCCGTCCCTTCCCTTCAGTTATGGGTTAAATAACAGGGTAGGACTTGGGGACCCTGCTCTTAAAAAAAACAAAACAAATCCTAATGAATCTTGATACTAAAAAAAAAAAAACGTTGTAAAAATAAAATGACCTTACCCAAAATCATTGGTTATGACCTTAAAGGATCCCATTAGGATTGATAGGTCGTTAAACCTCCAGACAAACAAAGTCATTCTAATAGTATTTTGTTCTTCATCTTAGACATTTACCCAGGACTGCTTATCTAAACTTATATAATAAATGGAACTAATACCCGAGTTGTGTTTTCTTTCGCACCTATTCTGGTCCACAACAGTTACCGATCTTATTTCCTGATTTTGTTGTGTATTTTATTTACAAAAATCGACACGCAAACATTCAAAATTTTTTTTAAATGTCAAGGGTCACTGAATTATGCTAAGCTTTTCTATTTATGATTAGTAAATACAGTTTTTACTTAAGAACAATATCACTTATTTATAAATGGAACTTTGTCTGTCTGTGTGTGTGTGTGTGTGTGTGCGCGCGCGCCTCTGTGTGTGTGTGTGTGCCTCTGTGTGTGTGTGTGTGTGTGTGTGTGTGTGTGTGTGTGTGTGTGTCCGTTACCTATAGACTCCGAAACGGCTGAACCGATTTTCTTGAAAATTTACACAGTTGCACTATAAGCATCTGCAAGTGTTCTTAGCTAGGTTTTGTGTCGAGGTACCCCCGATAAATATCGAAAATCGATAATCGAAATAATCGGGTTAGAGAAGGAGTGGTCCGATTTTAATCAAATTTGATACACTCATAGACAAAGACATAAGAAACGATATTCAGAAGTTTCAATGTTTCAGTTGTTACAATAGTGCAGAAAATCAATAATATATATATATATATGTGTGTGTGTGTGTGTGTGTGTGTGTGTGTGTGTGTGTGTGTGTGTGTGTGTGTGTGCAAATGTATGATGTTTGTGTGTGTGTCTGTTTATCTGCCTGTATGTCTGTATTGTTTTCATCCCTTTTATTTTAGTTTTTGCTACGGGTTTGGCTCTAAGTAGGTATAATTGTAGTTCTTAGTCTCAGCCATACCATTTACTCAGAGGACTTATTTAGCCTTCAAAATTCAGTTTACGACGAAAAACACTAAGTTGATATCGATACCAGGAAATCAAAATTTGACCATTCATTTTTCTTTCAGTGTACAGTTTCGCTTTAACTGGAAACAACTATTGCTTTTTAGTCTTTCGTGCCAACGTCCAAAGAGTCTGAGCTCCAGGGCCATGGATTAGTTTTAAAGCTTTCATTACACCGGAGCAACGCCGAGCTATACTGCTAGTCCTGAATTGACCAGTCCATTCATGATAGTACGAAAAGTAACTGGCTTTTATCACAACTGTTACATCTGGCATTCACTTGCCGAGCAGACGCTGCTACTATTGAGATTTATAAAATCTTTCTATTAGAAAAATGTTTAAGGAAAGCAATTTTTTGTCAAATCATTCTGATTGCTTTTTTTCAATATTGATGTGGGGCTTACGGCCTATCACGTTGAATACACCGGTTCTCGCTCGATCACCAAAGTTAAGCAACGTTGAGCATGGTCAGGACTTAGATGGGTGACCGCTTGGAAATACCAGGTGCTGTAAGCGTATATTGACGGATGTGCGTTATGGTGAAGTGGATATCGGCTCGAAAAGAGAAATCGGTGAGCCGAGTTCGAATTCCAGTTGAATACCCTGCATTCACTTAAGCACTGGTACCCTTTGGAATGGTATTAACCCGTCCCTTCCCTCCAGTTATGGGTTAAATAACAAGGGTAGGACTTGGGGACCCTGCCCTAAAAAACAAATCCCAATGATTCTTGATACTCGAAAAGAAAATATATATAATTATAAACTTATATAAAAACAACAACAATAAATTGTTGAAAGAAAATGGTATTACCAGTAATAAATAAATAAAATTTAGTTGGCAGTAAATGACCCGCCGAGGTGTTGATTTGCCATAAAAACAAAACAACCAACCAAAAATATAGCTGTAGGTTTTATCTCTTATTATTGCCAGTAACTAGTAAATACTAATTTTCCGTCATAAATCACTCGACTTCTTCAGTCACCAGGGAGTGGAGACCTAAGGGCAAATGAAACCCACACACACTCCTCCATGATGATCTGTTGGCGGTGGCTTCAGGAGTTGCTGTATTGTCATGCCCGTCCACTCTATGTTGATGTCTGACTAACTCTTCCGTTGTTGCCCCTGCTTGCGTCTGCCTTCAACCTTACTCTTGTATGATGGTCTTGGAGGTTTTTTTATGCCGTTCAGCATATCCAAAATATCCTGTCTTCCGACGCTTAATAGTGGTCAGGAGAGGTTCCTATTGACTTACGGAAATGTTGGAAACAAGATTTTCTCTTACTCTTTTGTTCGAAGATATCAGATATCATATAACAGTTCTGGACTCTTTCTGTTGTGTCTAATGAAATCTACCTGTCTCTCAATACTCTGATTACCTTTTGAAATGAGTCCTTGAACATGCCAATGAGCCTTCGGATCTCAGTATCGCACTTCCCGTCCTTTTTCAGAACACTTACCAGGTGTTTATATTTCTTCACATATTAAGTTTTGTATTTTCGAAAAAAACCCAAAAAGTCAATAGACTTTTTTTTTTTGTTTTTTTTTTGTTTTTTGCTGATACTATGCATTCGGTTTTCTTGAAGTTTATATTTAGTCCTTTCTGTTCGCTTTCCCTTGATACATTCTGTAGCAGGTCCTGTATTTTTCTTTCTCTTTCTGCTATCAACATAGTTTCAACACTTTGCATAATCTATAAAATACAGATACACGTCCTTCTGCATTTGTATAGCATTTTCTGATAACATTCTGAGCACAAATATCCTAGTTCCGGTGTCTTTGAAGAACCCGCATTGTTTTTGTCCTATGTATGACTCGATACTGCTAAGCGCTCTGTTCATCTGAATCCGGATAATGAGTTGTGTTATATGATTCATTAAGCTGATTATTCGATGGAGTTCACTCTCCTTTGTTCCTGGCCTCTTAGGCAGGGCTATAAAAATTGATCTGCTTAGGTCTTCCGGTATATTGCCACTGTTGGAGATTTACCAATTTGACACAACATTAATCATTAAAAATTATTGTTAAGAAATCGGGTTTTATCGGACCTGGATGATTTTTCTTGTCAGAATCCATCTTGCACATTCATAAATCTACCATTCGTCTGTCCATTAAATAAGGTTGCTATGTATGATCGAGCGTTCTTGCTATTCATCTCAAGGTCCTAGATAAAATCCCCCCCCCCCAAAAAAAAAGATCTGCAATGTAATCAGTCTTGACTTGGTATATCGACTGCATCACTTTCTCACCGACGTGACGTGGCTTTTTTCTGTCTTTTCTATAAAACATTTCCATGGCAACTGCTCTTTTTCCCTGGTGCTCCGACTACATGAATTTAAGCGCACTACTAGATTGGCATTTAGGTCCCACCCTTTTACCGTTGAAATAGTTAAAATTAGTCGACACTTCTATCTAAATTTTTTATTTTTCTTCTTTTAAGTCCTCTGTTAAATTCCTTATTCGTCTTTTTTTGCCCGGTCATTAGTTGGTTGACTTTCAACCCACCTCCCACCTTCTCCCCCCCCCCGCCGCTGCCACGTCTGCTGGCCAAAAGGATAAAATAATTTTTATTTTACCTACTGGCATTGTAGCTCTTCTGTTTGGATTGGAAACAACTGTTTTAAATATTGATAAAAGTAAGTCATGATTTTGTTTTTATTTTTGTATCTAATTTTAAGTTTCATGTTTAATCGAACGAGTGTTTTTTCGTCTTTTTACAAAGAAATTTCTTTGACTGGTGGATCATATCATTTTGTGGTTTATTTTTCTTCTTTTAAGTCCTCTGTTAAATTCCTTATTCGTCTTTTTTTGTCCGGTCATTAGTTGGCTGACTTTCCACCCCACCCCACCCCCGCCTCTGCCACGTCTGCTGGCCAAAAGGATAAAATAATTTTTATTCTAAAATTGCGCGTAAGTGAATGCAATGAATATCAGCTGGAATTCGAACTCGGCTCCCCGATTTCGAGTTCCGAGCCGATATCCAACGCACCACAACGCATAGCCTTAAAATTATCCTACAATCTCCAAAAAACTTCTTCTTGAATCCCGTTCATTTTTTATCCTTCTTCTATACCCACATGTACCCAGTCTTTCGTTTCTCTCACACTAACCCCACTGCGCACTCGTGACGGTCCCGTCTTGCTTGGGGTTAAATTATTTTTAAAAAATTATAAATTCGGTTGCCATGTAATTCTTTGTGATGTTTACTTTCATGATATCGAATCAACTTGTTTGTCAGGAAAGTTTGTTTATTTTGTCGTGTTAAATAACCTTTCATGTTACGGAAATTAACGAATTTTAACGAAACTTGGTGATAAACAACCGACAATTTGAAATGAATTGTTTGAACATATAAATATATAATACTGTTTTGTTAAAAAACAGAATATCTACTTAAATACGAGTCTCGATAAAAAATAATGTTCAAACAATTCATTTCATAACCTTTCATCTATCTTTTATTGTTATCAGTCACTTATTCGTCCATACATACATTGTTGCTGCCATATCATGTCTAGTGCTTCTTCTATGTATCTAGAGATTCTTGACAGAACCAAGAGAAGAATCTGCAATGTTATCGTATTTGGCCTGACCGTTTCTTACGCTCAAATAACCTTGGGAAATGTATTAATCCGTCTCTTTCCTCCAGCCATGTGTTAAATGACAGGACAGATTAGGATTTACACCCTATAAAAAGCTCTCCGTAATAAAGGAGAGAAAAAGAGAGAAAGACAGAGAGTAGGAAGATGATTGTGTATATGGTGGCTCTTCCTAATATTTGAAAAAAATGTTTAGCTTTTTTCTTTATCTCAATTTCTAGATGAGGTGCTATTATCTAGCGGAATGTGAAATCGGGGAGCCGAGTTCGAATTCCAGTTGAATTTGTTGCATTCACTTGTATGAAAATACCCTTGGGAAAGATATTAATCCGTCTCTTCCCTCCAGCTATTGGTTAAATGACAGGACAGATTTGGTTCTATATCCTTGGCTAGCAACGAGTCTATTGCAGAAATTAATGGTAACCTTCTGCGGAAGAATCTTCTGCCCAGTCAATCATGTCTCATTTGAGACATGATCGCTCAAGTGGGTATCACGTACGGCATTTAACTTACTGATAAATACGACAGTGTTTGCTGGGAAGTCACAGCCCAGAGGTAAAAGAAACTTGTAACAGAAATGTTGTTCTACTGAAGGATACTGAGAATATCATGGAGAATGACGGGATTTTAGAATAGAATGGAAGCAAAAGGGACACATATTTAACATAAAACAGATGCAGATGACATTTTCTAGGAAAATGAGGAAAGAGGGTTTAGAAAAATTTATACTCTCAAAACGCATTAAAGGGACAAGAATTGAGTGACTCTACATGAGGTTTGCGAGTATGGCTCTCCAAACTTTCCTGACCTTTGTAACTCTCAGTAAATATCTTCTTTTTCTATTACTCCTAAGGCCTGTTCTGTCAATCATTTTCTCTATTCGTCTTGCATTCATTATGACCAGTGAATGTCAAATTTTCCAAGCCTATTTTCTTCATCCTCTGCCCTAAACGTTTCAGTAGTCTCTTTCTGATGCTGATTATAATTGTCCTTTTATTTCCATTTGCCATAAAACAAAGTCGTTGGTATCCCCAACATCCTACTGTAGAATTATCCCCAACATCCTACTGTAGAATTATATTCCTGTTTCTTAAAATCTTCTACTGTGATGAGACTGTCCAGTATTCACTGCTATCTATGAAGGCTGATATTACATAACCGTTCAACAGTCTTCTTGTTTCTTACGAAATTTTCTTCTGTTTTAATACTTTGCTTATCATTTGGAAGGCATCATTCGCTATCCCAATGCGCCTTAGAATTTCGGTCGTATTTTCCATCTTCAAAGTTTTATTTAATCAAATTGGCCGTAAATAATCAAAAGTGGGAACGATATTACTGCCAAGACTGTTAAAAATTGATGTAGCGATACAAGCTTGTTAACCATTGCACCATTAATATGAGCGACAGAGGAAAACAGATCTTACGTAAAGATCTTATGTAAATTGATGACAGAAGAGGATTTAGGAGAGCTCTACAAAAAACAGGAAATTAAAGAGAGAAACTGAGATCGCCAACGTCTAGAAAGAAACACAACATCCTGCAGCTTCCTCTCTCGCACTTCCCGCCTGTGGAACTCGCTCCCGTATTCTTGCTTTCCTGACGGCTACAACCTCCAGAAATTCAAATGCAAAATCAATACTCATCTACTAACCACTGGACTCTAGCTCTCTCCCCTCCCCTGTATAACCTTCCCTTTCTCTCCACCTATGTATCTGTCATCACACCTGCTTTCTCAGCTTTCTATTGTTCCTTTCTAACTAGTTTGTACTCCTCACTCTTTTCTAATTAATGTTTTTACATTTATGTAGCCCCCTGCACATCAGTGGCGTTTCCGCCTTGCTCGGGGTGAAATGATTAAAGAAAAAAAAAATTAAAAAAACAGTTTTTGTGAAATTATATCGAAAATTTAAAAATATATAGAAATAACTATATATTATTTATTTAGTATATAATATATAACTACATTATATAAATTGATTTACTATAAAATATATATAACTACGTTATATAAATTGATTTACTATAAAATATATATAACTACGTTATATAAATTTATTTACTATAAAATATATATATAACTACGTTATATGTGAAAAGTGTATGCATATAATTATTAATATCAATATATATAAGCAATTTGTTATATGTATTATATTATTTATATATTATATATACTCGGTACTTATTTAAAAGCGCTTAATATCAGTGATAGAGCTGACATATTCAGTTAGATAGGTGTGAGTTTGTGTCCCTGGGTTTCACGCTCTTGCGATCGTCAGACAAACTGATTAATTTTTTTAAAAAATTGTCTATATGTAGGGTTACGTATATTCGTATATAAATTTATTTACTATAAAATATGTATAACTACATTATATTAATTGATTTACAATTTAATATATATATATATAACTACATTATATAAATTGATTTAATATAATATATGTAACTACATTATATAAATTTATTTACTCTACAATATATATAACTACATGATATAAATTTATTTACTATTTAATATGTACAACGATATTATTTAAATTTATTTACCATATAATATATATAACTACATTATACAAATTTACTTACTATTTAATATATATAATTCCATTATATAAATTCATTTACTATTTAATATATATAACTATATTATGTAAATTTACTGATTATTTAATATATATAACTACATTATATAAATTTATTTACTATTTAGTATATGTAACTACATCATATAAATTTATTTACTATTTAATATATATAACTGCCTTATATAAATGTATTTAATATAAATAACTATATTATATTAATTTTTCTTATATAATTTATATAACTACATGATATAAATTTATTTACTATATAATATATATAACTACATTATATAGATGTACTTACTATTTAAAATATATAACTCCTTTATATAAATTTATTTACTATTAATATATATATCCAGTCAGTTAGTTAAGTGCCATACGTGAAACACGCTTGGGTGATTATGTCTCGAAAGAGACATGACTGACCGGGCAAAAGATTATCCCGCAGCAGGTTGCCATTACTTTCTGCGGTAGACTGGTTGCCTGCCAAGGCTATAGAACCCAATATGTCCTGTTATTTAACCCATAACTGGAGGGAAGAGACGGATTAATACCTTTCCCAAGGGTATTTGCGCGTAAGTGAATACAACTAGAATTCGAACTCGGCTACCCGGTTTTTCGTTCCGAGCCGATATCCACTGTACCACAACTACATTATATAAATTTATTCATTATAATATAATAAACTACATTATATAAATTTATTTACTATATAATATATATAACTACATTATATAAATGTACTTACTATTTAATATGTATAACTCCATTATATAAATTTATTTACTATTTAATATATATTAACTACATTATATAAATTTATTCATTATAAGATAACAAAATACATTATATAAATTTATTTACTATTTAATATATATAACAACATTATGTTAATTTATTTACTATATAATAAACAACATTCGTTTTGCGGACGAATATCTAAACATGATGCCTTGTCAATGTCAAGAGGCAACGTCGCTCCCTTTGACCTTTCCAATTCTCAAGATCCATGGAATAAGTCATTTATGTAAGTCTACATGACAAGCTTTTTCGGTTTTCCGAAGATATTTATCTAAATCCCCATCAGATTAGGGGTGAAGCATTTGAGATTTTCTAATGTAGTACGGTCGGAATTACGTAGCTATAGATTTGTCTTGCAATAAAGAAAGAAATTTATCATACATATTTATAAGTTTATTATTCATCTTTGTTTTTAATATTGCGGTCACATATTTTGTGCTCCTGCTACGTATTTAGGGATTCTTGATAAACTAAAGAAAATTCTGCAATGTTATTGGTCCCGTTGGTGTTGTGCTCATGTGTATTTAGGATTCTTGATAAATCCAAAGAAAATTCTGCAATGTTATTGGTCCCGTTGGTGTTGTGCTCATGTGTATTTAGGGTTCTTGATAAAATCCAAAGAAAATTCTGGCAATGTTATTGGTCCCGTTGGTGTTGTGCTCATGTGTATTTAGGGGTTCTTGATAAAATCCAAAGAAAATTCTGCAATGTTATTGGTCCCGTTATATGTGCTCATGTGTATTTAGGGGTTCTGGATAAAATCCAAAGAAAATTCTGCAATGTTATTGGTCCCGTTGGTGTTGTGCTCATGTGTATTTAGGGGTTCTTGATAAAATCCAAAGAAAATTCTGCAATGTTATTGGTCCTGTTGGTGTTGTGCTCATGTGTATTTAGGGTTCTGGATAAATCCAAAGAAAATTCTGCAATGTTATTGGTCCCGTTGGTGTTTGGTGCTCATGTGTATTTAGGGGTTCTTGATAAAATCCAAAGAAAATTCTGCAATGTTATTGGTCCCGTTGGTGTTGTGCTCATGTGTATTTAGGGTTCTTGGATAAAATCCAAAGAAAATTCTGCAATGTTATTGGTCCCGTTGGTGTTGTGCTCATGTGTATTTAGGGTTCTTGATAAAATCCAAAGAAAATTCACGTTATTGGTCCCGTTGGTGTTGTGCTCATGTGTATTTAGGGTTCTTGATAAAATCCAAAGAAAATTCTGCAATGTTATTGGTCCTGCTGGTGTTGTGCTCATGTGTATTCAGGGATTCTTGATAAAATCCAAAGAAAAATTCTGCAATGTTATTGGTCCTGTTGGTGTTGTGCTCATGTGTATTTAGGCATTCTTGATAAAATCCAAAGAAAATTCTGCAATGTTATTGGTCCCGTTGGTGTTGTGCTCATGTGTATTTAGGGTTCTTGATAAAATCCAAAGAAAATTCTGCAATGTTATTGGTCCCGTTGGTGTTGTGCTCATGTGTATTTAGGATTCTTGATAAAATCCAAAGAAAATTCTGCAATGTTATTGGTCCCGTTGGTGTTGTGCTCATGTGTATTTAGGGGTTCTTGATAAAATCCAGTTGAAAATTCTGCAATGTTATTGGTCCCGTTGGTGTTGTGCTCATGTGTATTTAGGGGTTCTTGATAAAATCCAAAGAAAATTCTGCAATGTTATTGGTCCCGTTGGTGTTGTGCTCATGTGTATTTAGGGATTCTTGATAAAATCAAAGAAAATTCTGCAATGTTATTGGTCCCGTTGGTGTTGTGCTCATGTGTATTTAGGGATTCTTGATAAAACTAAAGAAAATTCTGCAATGTTATTGGTCCTGTTGGTGTTGTGCTCATGTATTTAGGATTCTTGATAAAAATCCAAAGAAAATTCTGCAATGTTATTGGTCCTGCTGGTGTTGTGCTCATGTGTATTTAGGGGTTCTTGATAAAATCCAAAGAAAATTCTGGGTAATGTTATTGGTCCCGTTGGTGTTGTGCTCATGTGTATTTAGGATTCTTGGATAAAATCCAAAGAAAATTCTGCAATGTTATTGGTCCCTGTTGGTGTTGTGCTCATGTGTATTTAGGGGTTCTTGATAAAATCCAAAGAAAATTTGGTAATGTTATTGGTCCTGTTGGTGTTGTGCTCATGTGTATTTAGGGTTCTTGATAAAATCCAAAGAAAATTCTGCAATGTTATTGGTCCTGGTTGGTGTTGTGCTCATGTGTATTTAGGGCTCTGATAAAATCCAAAGAAAATTCTGCAATGTTATTGGTCCTGCTGGTGTTGTGCTCATGTATTTAGGGGTTCTTGATAAAATCCAAAGAAAATTCTGCAATGTTATTGGTCCTGCTGGTGTTGTGCTCATGTATTTAGGGGTTCTTGATAAAATCCAAAGAAAATTCTGCAATGTTATTGGTCCCGTTGGTGTTGTGCTCATGTGTATTTAGGGGTTCTTGGGATAAAATCCAAAGAAAATTCTGCAATGTTATTGGTCCCGTTGGTGTTGTGCTCATGTGTATTTAGGGTTCTTGATAAAATCCAAAGAAAATTCTGCAATGTTATTGGTCCTGTTGGTGTTGTGCTCATGTGTATTTAGGGGTTCTTGATGTGTCCAAAGAAAATTCTGCAATGTTATTGGTCCTGCTGGTGTTGTGCTCATGTGTATTTAGGGTTCTTGATAAAATCCAAAGAAAATTCTGCAATGTTATTGGTCCCGTTGGTGTTGTGCTCATGTGTATTTAGGTTCTTGATAAAATCCAAAGAAAATTCTGCAATGTTATTGGTCCTGCTGGTGTTGTGCTCATGTGTATTTAGGGTTCTTGATAAAAATCCAAAGAAAATTCTGCAATGTTATTGGTCCTGCTGGTGTTGTGCTCATGTGTATTTAGGGGTTCTTGATAAAATCCAAAGAAAAATTCTGCAATGTTATTGGTCCTGCTGGTGTTGTGCTCATGTGTATTTAGGGATTCTTGATAAAATCCAAAGAAAATTCTGCAATGTTATTGGTCCCGTTGGTGTTGTGTTCATGTGTATTTAGGGATTCTTGATAAAATCCAAAGAAAAATTCTGTAATGTTATTGGTCCCGTTGGTGTTGTGCTCATGTGTATTTAGGGGTTCTGATAAAATCCAAAGAAAATTCTGCAATGTTATTGGTCCTGTTGGTGTTGTGCTCATGTGTATTTAGGGATTCTTGATAAAATCCAAAGAAAAATTCTGCAATGTTATTGGTCCTGTTGAAAAGTTGTGCCTATGTGTATTTAGGGTTCTTGATAAAAATCCAAAGAAAATTCTGCAATGTTATTGGTCCTGCTGGTGTTGTGCTCATGTGTATTTAGGGGTTCTTGATAAAATCCAAAGAAAATTCTGCAATGTTATTGGTCCTGTTGGTGTTGTGCTCATGTGTATTTAGGGATTCTTGATAAAATCCAAAGAAAATTCTGCAATGTTATTGGTCCCGTTGGTGTTGTGCTCATGTATTTAGGGATTCTTGATAAAATCCAAAGAAACCCTGCAGAATGTTATTGGTCCCGTTGGTGTTGTGCTCATGTGTATTTATGGATTCTTGATAAAATCCAAAGAAATACCCAAATGTTATTGGTCCTGTTGGTGTTGTGCTCATGTGTATTTAGGGTTCTTGATAAAACTAAAGAAAATTTCGTAATGTTATTGGTCCTGTTGGTGTTGTGTTTCCATGTTATTTTGTAGGATTCTTGATAAAATCCAAAGAAAATTCTGCAATGTTATTGGTCCCGTTGGTGTTGTGCTCATGTGTATTTAGGGGTTCTTGATAAAATCCAAAGAAAATTCCTGTAATGTTATTGGTCCTGTTGGTGTTGTGCTCATGTGTATTTAGGATTCTTGATAAAATCCAAAGAAAATTCTGCAATGTTATTGGTCCTGTTGGTGTTGTGCTCATGTGTATTTAGGGATTCTTGATAAAATCCAAAGAAAATTCTGCAATGTTATTGGTCCTGTTGGTGTTGTGCTCATGTGTATTTAGGATTCTTGATAAAATCCAAAGAAAATTCTGTAATGTTATTGGTCCCGTTGGTGTTGTGCTCATGGCATTTAGGGACTTGATAAAATCCAAAGAAAATTCTGCAATGTTATTGGTCCTGTTGGTGTTGTGCTCATGTGTATTTAGGGCCTTGATAAAATCCAAAGAAAATTCTGCAATGTTATTGGTCCCGTTGGTGTTGTGCTCATGTGTATTTAGGGTTCTTGATAAAATCCAAAGTAAATTCTGCAATATTATTGGTCCTGTTGGTGTTGTGCCTATGTATTTAGGGGTTCTTGATAAAATCCAAAGTAAATTCTGCAATATTATTGGTCCTGCTGGTGTTGTGCTCATGTGTATTTAGGGGTTCTTACAAACGAAAGAAAATTCTGCAATGTTATTGGTCCTGTTGGTGTTGTGCTCATGTGTATTTAGGGTTCTTGATAAAATCCAAAGTAAATCTCAATATTATTGGTCCCGTTGGTGTTGTGCTCATGTGTATTTAGGGTTCTTGATAAAATCCAAAGAAAATTCTGTAATGTTATTGGTCCTGTTGGTGTTGTGCTCATGTGTATTTAGGCTCCTGATAAAATCCAAAGAAAATTCTGCAATGTTATTGGTCCCGTTGGTGTTGTGCTCATGGGGAAGCCAGGGTTCCCCTGATAAAATCCAAAGTAAATTCTGCAATATTATTGGTCCTGTTGGTGTTGTGCTCATGTGTATTTAGGGGTTCTTGATAAAATCCAAAGAAAATTCTGTAATGTTATTGGTCCTGCTGGTGTTGTGCTCATGTGTATTTAGGGGTTCCCTTGATAAAATCCAAAGTAAATTCTGCAATATTACTGGTCCCGTTGGTGTTGTGCTCATGTGTATTTAGGGTTCTTGATAAAATCCAAAGAAAATTCTGTAATGTTATTGGTCCTGTTGGTGTTGTGCTCATGTGTATTTAGGGATTTGATAAAATCAAAAGAAAATTCTGCAATGTTATTGGTCCCGTTGGTGTTGTGCTCATGTGTATTTAGGATTCTTGATAAAATCCAAAGAAAATTCTGGTAATGTTATTGGTCCTGTTGGTGTTGTGCTCATGTGTATTTAGGGGTTCTTGATAAAAATCCAAAGAAAATTCTGCAATGTTATTGGTTCCGTTGGTGTTGTGCTCATGTGTATTTAGGGTTCTTGATGAAATCCAAAGTAAATTCTGTAATATTATTGGTCCTGTTGGTGTTGTGCTCATGTGTATTTAGGGGTTCTTGATAAAATCCAAAGAAAATTCTGCAATGTTATTGGTCCCGTTGGTGTTGTGCTCATGTGTATTTAGGGTTCTTGATAAAATCCAAAGTAAATTCTGCAATATTATTGGTCCCGTTGGTGTTGTGCTCATGTGTATTTAGGGTTCTTGATAAAATCCAAAGAAATTCTGCAATGTTATTGGTCCTGTTGGTGTTGTGCTCATGTGTATTTAGGGATTCTTGATAAAATCCAAAGAAAATTCTGCAATGTTATTGGTCCTGCTGGTGTTGTGCTCATGTATTTAGGGATTCTTGATAAAATCCAAAGAAAATTCTGCAATGTTATTGATCCTGTTGGTGTTGTGCCTATGTGTATTTAGGGATTCTTGATAAAATCCAAAGAAAAATTCTGCAATGCTATTGGTCCCGTTGGTGTTGTGCCTATGTGTATTTAGGGATTCTGATAAAATCCAAAGAAAATTCTGCAATGTTATTGGTCCTGTTGGTGTTGTGCTCATGTGTATTTAGGGATTCTGATAAAATCCAAAGAAAATCTTGCAATGTTGCTGGTCCTGCTGGTGTTGTGCTCATGTGTATTTAGGGTTCTTGATAAAATCCAAAGAAAATTCTAATGTTATTGGTCCCGTTGGTGTTGTGCTCATGTGTATTTAGGGGTTCTTGATAAAATCCAAAGTAAATTCTGCAATATTATTGGTCCTGTTGGTGTTGTGCTCATGTGTATTTAGGGGCCCTTGATAAAATCCAAAGTAAATTCTGCAATATTATTGGTCCTGTTGGTGTTGTGCTCATGGTTTAGGGTTCTTGATGAAATCCAAAGTAAATTCTGCACATTATTGGTCTCGTTGGTGTTGTGCTCATGTGTATTTAGGGGTTCTTGATAAAATCCAAAGAAAATTCTGCAATGTTATTGGTCCCGTTGGTGTTGTGCTCATGTATTTAGGGGTTCTTGATAAAATCCAAAAATTCTGCAATATTATTGGTCCTGTTGGTGTTGTGGTCGGTGTATTTAGGGTTCTTGATAAAATCCAAAGAAAATTCTGCAATGTTATTGGTCCTGTTGGTGTTGTGCCCATGTGTATTTAGGCTCTTGATAAAATCCAAAGAAAATTCTGCAATGTTATTGGTCCTGCTGGTGTTGTGCTCATGTGTATTTAGGGTTCTTGACAAAATCCAAAGTACCCAATATTATTGGTCTCGTTGGTGTTGTGCTCATGTGTATTTAGGGGTTCTTGATAAAATCCAAAGAAAATTTACAATGTTATTGGTCCCGTTGGTGTTGTGCTCATGTGTATTTAGGGTTTTGTTAAAATCCAAAGTAAATTTCTGCAATATTATTGGTCCCGTTGGTGTTGTGCCTGGGTGTGTATTTAGGTTCTTGATAAAATCCAAAGAAAAATTCTGCAATGTTATTGGTCCTGTTGGTGTTGTGCTCATGTGTATTTAGGGATTCTGATAAAATCCAAAGAAAATTCTGCAATGTTATTGGTCCTGTTGGTGTTGTGCTCATGTGTATTTAGACTCTTGATAAAATCCAAAGAAAAATTCTGCAATGTTATTGGTCCCGTTGGTGTTGTGCTCATGTGTATTTAGGTTCTTGATAAAATCCAAAGAAAAATTCTGCAATGTTATTGGTTCCGTTGGTGTTGTGCCTATGTGTATTTAGGGGTTCTTGATGAAATCCAAAGTAAATTCTGCATTATTATTGGTCCTGCTGGTGTTGTGCTGCCTGGTGTGTATTTAGGGTTCTTGATAAAATCCAAAGAAAATTCTGCAATGTTATTGGTCCCGTTGGTGTTGTGCTCATGTGTATTTAGGGTTCTTGATAAAATCCAAAGTAAATTCTGCAATATTATTGGTCCTGTTGGTGTTGTGCTCATGTGTATTTAGGGTTCTTGATAAAATCCAAAGAAAATTCTGCAATGTTATTGGTCCTGTTGGTGTTGTGCTCATGTGTATTTAGGATTCTTGATAAAATCCAAAGAAAATTCTGCAAATGTTATTGGTCCCGTTGGTGTTGTGCTCACAGGTATTTAGGATTCTTGATAAAATCCAAAGAAAATCTCTGCAATGTTATTGATCCTGTTGGTGTTGTGCTCATGTGTATTTAGGATTCTTGATAAAATCCAAAGAAAATTCTGCAATGTTATTGGTCCTGTTGGTGTTGTGCTCATGTGTATTTAGGGATTCTTGATAAAATCAAAAGAAAATTCTGCAATGTTATTGGTCCTGCTGGTGTTGTGCTCATGTGTATTTAGGGATTCTTGATAAACCCAAAGAAAATTCTGCAATGTTATTGGTCCTGTTGGTGTTGTGCTCATGTGTATTTAGGGGTTCTGATAAAATCCAAAGAAAATTCTGCAATGTTATTGGTCCCGTTGGTGTTGTGCTCATGTGTATTTAGACTTCTTGATAAAATCCAAAGAAAATTCTGCAATGTTATTGGTCCTGTTGGTGTTGTGCTCATGTGCATTTAGGATTCTTGATAAAATCCAAAGAAAATTCTGCAATGTTATTGGTCCCGTTGGTGTTGTGCTCATGTGTATTTAGGATTCTTGACAAAATCCAAAGAAAATTCTGCAATGTTATTGGTCCTGTTAGTGTTGTGCTCATGTGTATTTAGGGGTTCTTGATAAAATCCAAAGAAAATTCTGCAATGTTATTGGTCCTGTTGGTGTTGTGCTCATGTGTATTTAGGGATTCTTGATAAAAATCCAAAGAAAATTCTGCAATGTTATTGGTCCTGTCACAGTTCATTTAGGGATTCTTGATAAAATCCAAAGAAAATTCTGCAATGTTATTGGTCCCGTTGGTGTTGTGCTCATGTATTTAGGGACTTTGATAAAATCCAAAGAAAATTCTGGGTAATGTTATTGGTCCTGTTGGTGTTGTGCTCATGTGTATTTAGGGATTCTTGATAAAATCCAAAGAAAATTCTGCAATGTTATTGGTCCCGTTGGTGTTGTGCTCATGTGTATTTAGGGATTCTTGATAAAACTTTAAAAAAGAAAATTTGCAATGTTATTGGTCCTGTTGGTGTTGTGCTCATGTGTATTTAGGATCTGATAAAATCCAAAGAAAATTCTGCAATGTTATTGGTCCCGTTGGTGTTGTGCTCATGTGTATTTAGGGATTCTGATAAAATCCAAAGAAAATTCTGCAATGTTATTGGTCCCGTTGGTGTTGTGCTCATGTGCATTTAGGATTCTTGATAAAATCCAAAGAAAATTCTGCATACATAAGTCCTGTTGGTGTTGTGCTCATGTGTATTTAGGGATTCTTGATAAAATCCAAAGAAAATTCTGCAATGTTATTGGTCCTAAGTTGGTGTTGTGCCTATGCATTTAGGGATTCTGATAAAATCCAAAGAAAATTCTGCAATAAAGATATCCCACAGGTTGTGCTCATGTGTATTTAGGGATTCTTGATAAAATCAAAAGAAAATTTGCAATGTTGGTCCCGTTGGTGTTGTGCTCATAAGACTTAGGATTCTTGATAAAATCAAAGAAAATCAGTAAATGTTATTGGTCCTGTTGGTGTTGTGCTCATGTGTATTTAGGGATTCTGATAAAATCCAAAGAAAATTCTGCAATGTTATTGGTCCCGTTGTTGTGCTCATGTGTATTTAGGATTCTTGATAAAATCCAAAGAAAATTCTGCAATGTTATTGGTCCCGTTGGTGTTGTGCTCATGTGTATTTAGGATTCTTGATAAAATCCAAAGAAATTTGCAATGTTATTGGTCCTGCTGGTGTTGTGCTCATGTATTTAGGGATTCTTGATAAAATCCAAAGAAAATTCTGCAATGTCATTGGTCCTGTTGGTGTTGTGCTCATGTGTATTTAGGATTCTTGATAAAATCCAAAGAAAATTCTGCAATGTTATTGGTCCTGTTGGTAAGCAGTTCATGTGTATTTAGGATTCTGATAAAATCCAAAGAAAATTCTGCAATGTTGGTCTGCTGGTGTTGTGCTCATGTGTATTTAGGGATTCTTGATAAAATCAAAAGAAAATTCTGCAATGTTATTGGTCCCGTTGGTGTTGTGCTCATGTGTATTTAGGGATTCTTGATAAAATCAAAAGATTTTTTTTAAATTTTGTCGCCCCAAGCAAGGCATTTTACTATCACTGTTGGGCAGGGAGTTACATAGGTGGTAAGTTATGAGAAAGAGTGACAGGTTACAGGGTGTGTCAGGAAGAGGGTAAGAGAAAGATGAAAATACTGATGAGAGTAGAGTGGACGAAGAAAGAAGCACGAGTGAGAGGAAGCAAGCTAGTGAGATAGTAGATGACTATTAACTTTACATTTGAATCTTTGAAGATTGTAGCTGTCAGGAGAGCAAGTAAACGAGAGGGAATTCCACAGGCGGGATTATCTGCAATGCCATTTGTCTTGTCATGATATCTCGTATTCAGTCCCTTTCCCACCACAATAAAGTAACTTCATTTTGCCCTTTCCAGAAATGCTTTCATTGTAATTGTTCCGATAAACTTTCCTCTATTCCCAACTCGCATAGACAAATTGTACACATAAGGACTAGTTAGGATTTTATAGAGACTATGAGGTATAATGGTGGCTGAAGAATGGTAAGTAAGAATGGTAAGTAAGATTGTGTTGCTTCGGTGCAAGGAAAATTGTAGTTTGGGGGAGGGTCAATGTTTGTGGTTTAAGATAGGATGGATTAAAGACCAGCCTTCCACACTCCTCTCTTTGGCCTTGTGTCACACTTTTGTATTTTCTGAAATAAATATCACATTCCTCTATAGGACCTAGAATTCATAAATATAAGCGCAGTACAAGAAAAGCCTTTATTGCCTTTTTCATCGTACTTCACGTTACTCAAGGGGCTAATATATATTAGACATCACTAATCTTATTATTTTGTTGCAATTTTATTCCTAAAATGTCAGTAACTGTAACAGAATCAGTTTCCGTAAAAACAGTGTTACGTGTTAAGTGTAACAAAAGAAGAAAAAATGATTAACCAAAACTCATAGTTAAATCACATATAAATATTTAATTTACGATAAACACTAAATGATATATACACAAAATTTACAATTTTTTTAATTCAAAACAGAAACGTAGAGCTTACTACTGGCAAACGAAGTGTCACGAAGGGGAAGGAATGGGCAGTATCTTTACTCAGTTAAGTTAGCAAAGTAGTTTCAGTGCTATACTTTTTGGAAATCCTTAAATGTGTATATAAATAATAACTTCCAGTATGGTCAATGAAACGGTTAAAAAAATCTATTTACCCTTTTTGTTCCATGATGTTCCCGATCAGGTTTTAGTTGGTCGTCAACTTTTTTTAGAGATTCTCTCGGCTGGATATAAATCCTTAAATCAAAGTCGGAGTTGATAATATCAGCAAATAACTTTTAAAAACTGACCACTCTCTTCCAAAAACCTATTTTTATAGGGGCTAACACCTAATTTTCATATTTCTAGAACATTTCGAATTATCTCGATTTTACTCGAACAATCTTCCAAAACGTTCTATTCCTAATTTCTCTATTTAACAACTGCTTCATAAATTAAAACATTTTGTAATAACAAGTAGGACTCAATAGAATCCCTTACTATACCTTTTTAGACATTATTAATATTATTTTTTGTATATAAATGTATCCTCGTAACAACAGAACAAGCAATAACTGAACAATGAAAAAATGAGAGCAGGCTGAGATATCCCTAGATATGGACAGCGTAAAGTCAACAATCTACTTCTGTAGATTAAATAAATGTTCACCTCGAAATTCCCTGAAGTTTACCTGAAATTGACAGATATCTGAAGAATGCTTTGAGCAAAACGGCCGAAAGTTTTTTCATAAAAAACAAGAAAGATGATATTAGTACTAAGTCAGTCAGTTAAGTGCCATACGTGATACACGCTTTGGGTGATACACACTTCATGACTGACTGGGCAAAAGATTATCCCGCAGTAGGTTGCCATTGCTTTCTGCGGTAGACTGGTTGCCGACCAAGACTATAGAACCCAATCTGTCCTGCCATTTAACTCATCACTGGAGGGAGAAGAGATAGATTATATTACATTATTATATTAAGTATAATTTGTGGGGGATCAGTCTATTACTTCATGACAATAGAAAACCGATCCCCCATTTTATGCCAGTAGAAGTTTTAATTATATTTCCTACTATTATATTCAGTCAGTCAGTTAAGTGCCATCCGTGATACACTCTTGAGCGATCATGTCTCAAAGAGACATGACTGACTGGGCAGAAGATTTTCCCGTAATAAGTTACCATTACTTTCCGCGGTAGACTGGTTGCTAACCAAGGCTATAAAACCCAATCCTTCTAGCTATAGCTGGAGGGAAGAGACAGAGACAGATTAATATCTTTCCCAAGGGTATTTTCACATAAGTGAATGCAACAAATTCAACTGGAATTCGAACTCGGCTCCCCGATTTCACATTCCGTTAGATGAAGGTAGCACCTCATCCAGAAATTGAGACAAAGAAAAAAGCTTAACGTTTTTTTCAAATATTAGGAAGAGCCACCATATACAGAATTCTCTCTCTCTCTCTCTCTTTCTCTCTCTCTCTCTCTCTCTCTCTCTCTCTCTTATAGTGATTTGCACCTTATAAAAGCCCCGAGAGCTACTCGAGGATCAAGGTTACATTAAGATGCGAAAACTCCCTCTTACTCGGACTCTCTACTCTTGGGCGGAGAGAAACCTAGATGAGGCTATCCCGAAGAACAGAGTTTCCTCTGGAGCATATAGACGTGTCGTGGTCTGGACAACTTGGATACCAATTTGTAGTAGACTGACCGGGTAGTCTTTTCAATAGTGAAGAAAAGGTTGGTTGTCCAAACCACCACAATTATAAATAAAATAACTCAAAGCACAATGTAACGAATATAACAACATTGTATTAAGTAAGGTTACGGAACTGAATTATTCACAAATGCAAAATGTCGTGAAAAGAGTTCTCTCTTAGATTATTAAAGATATTATCTGAATATTCATGTTAGGGAAAGTCCCTGAAAAAGGAAATAATATGTTTGTACTGAATAGTAGTGAATATAATTATACATGTATTGAAATGTACTTCTAGAATAGAGAGAAACATTTTTATGTGTCTAATTGCTGAATTCAATTAGTGGTTTGTGTGAGTTGGAAGAGACGAACGGTTCTCGGTCTTAAAGCTCCGAAAAACATCTCCCAACTGGCTAGACACGTGTAGGAATCAGTTTATATATTTCTTGATAAATGCGGGAAAAAAAGGCTTCACGTGCAATTTTTACGTAGGTGTGTGTGGGTATATGCGTACGAACGTGTGTGCATGGCGATGTATGTAGGCATGTAGGTGCATGTAGAAGTGGTTCTACAGACGAGTGTTCAACTCAGCGTATAGGGATTTTTTTCAAGGGCGTACGCGCTCGGAAAACCCCACAGTAAAATCGACCTTTGCCACATCCCGCCTTTGTAAGGAGTATCGTTTAAATACAAGAGGCCCATATGTAGGGAATATAACGATTAATTCTAGACTTGAACAGCTTAAGTTTGTAGTGATCGGGAAAATACCTTCTTTAGAGTCGGTCCCCAGAACAGCGGTTAACAAAATGAAACTGCTCGAGTCAAACTTACATAAAATACGAAGGAAATGAGGTTGAATCGCTATAACGTGCGTAGCATGGCGGGTCTTGGTTATGAAGATTAGTGGAACTAGAGAATGTGGTTCGTCTAAACACTTTCCATGGAAATAGCAATAGAGGTGCGAGTTCAGTTTGTTTATAACGAAGCACCATTGTACATACTATTTCTAAATTGAACCATGCCACGATAATGTGTAGCGAATTCCCCCAAGTTGGATGCAAGCACTTCTTCTTTATATGTCATGTCCATTCAGGACGTAGGCGATAATGGCCCTCCCCGTCTTTCAGTCCATTGTAGCTTTTAAAATATATTTTTTGTAATTTCTACCAAACACTGCTCTCCTATCCATTTGTTTAAGCCCATCAAATATGACAGGCGCTGTTTTCTCCTGTCCTTTTTTTCCCTCTATCGGCCCTGTGAGTATCAGATTCTCCAATCCCTCCTTCTCCATTACGTGTCCCAGAAATTTCGACTACCTCTTCCTGATGTGGAGTATAAGTTTTCTTTCTTGTTTTCATTCTCTCCAAAACCTCGTCGTTGCTCACGTGTTCGGCTCATGGTATCCTCAGCATCCTTCTGTAAAACAATATTTCTGTTTCTTTGACTTTCGCCTTCATCTTTGAGAAGATCGTTCAGCATTCGCTGCCATACAGGAGGACAGAAATCACATAACAGTCATGTACTATTTTCTTTGTTTTCAACAATATTTTCCTGTCTCTCAATACTCTATTTAACTTTTGGAATGTGTCTCTTAATCTCGATATATATATATATATATATATATATATATATATATATATATATATAGTGATGATCATCCACGTATACTGTCTTAATATGTATAGGAAAGAATATTAATAAAAAGTTTTGAATTTTAAAATGTACTTTTTTTTAACAGTATTTGTTTATTTTTATTATATTTTATATTTCAGACAGTCCTCGGTCCTTCATCAGAAACAAGTGATTTTGAAATTTGAATTAGAAACCTATTTCACGATAGCGTCCGAATATTTTTTGTTTACATCACGTGGTGTGTTTGTTCACAACATGCGGCATGTCCGTAGAGAAAGTCTGTTTGTTTTAGATAAAAAATCTTGGAATATCTGAAAAAATTTTTTTACCTATTGAAATATTTGTAAAGATTCAACACACCTAAGTCCCTATTTAACCCTAGCTTGTGTGTATAAATTTAAAAATCACTTGTTTCTGATGAAGGACCGAGGACGGTCTGAAATATAAAATATAATAAAAATAAACAAATACTGTTCAAAAAGTACATTTTTAAATTCAAAACTTTATATATATATATATATATATATATATATATATATATATATATAGTAACTAGAGAGCCAACGAACCTCCCAAGATTTCACCAAACTGGATCATCAGGGAAGGTTGTTTGCTGTACTAGTGTATTGAGCGCTTTGCGTGTTAGGTTTTTCGTCTCGGATTTTTTTCTTCTTTCGACGAGTACTTTGACTAATGTTCAAGTGCTAAGTTCGTTTCTTTTTTGTTTACATTTTTCCCCTCGGCGTTTATACTAGGTGGGTTTTTCGAGACGTGTTCAAAGACAAATTTACAGTTATATATATATATATATATATATAACTGTAATATATATATATATATATATATATATATATATATAGCTCACTAGTACCCCCACTAAATAAATTTACTCGAGTCACCCTTTTACTGTCCTACCCATTTACTGTCAAACCAATTAATTGTAAACGCAAATTCTACTCTAACAGCTTCTTCTCTCGCACTTCCCGCCTGTGGAATTCCCTTCAGTTTACTTGCTTTTGTTTCTGATGAAGGACCGAGGACGGTCTGAAATATAAAATATAATAAAAATAAACAAATACTGTTAAAAAAAAGTACATTTTAAAATTCAAAACTTTTTATTAATATTCTTTCCTATATATATATATATATATATATATATATATATATAACTCGTTTACAAATGAAGACTATTCAAAAGTTCTACAATATAATTGTATTGAACACCTTTTAATACAACTGCGTACCGGCTTAATTTTTTATGATCAAAAACTAAGTAATTAAATATTCAATATGTTTTTGTCTTACAATAAAGCACTTTTATCACCAGGGTATTTTAACAATAAATGATACAGGTTTTACTGTACGCACGGAAAAAAAAACAGAAAAAAATGCAGAAATTCAAAATATCACACTCACTGAAAAATATACCTATACCAAACCGAAAAGAATATATGCTGTATTTATTACAAAAACTTGAAAGACTTACAAATGTTACATTTATGAAACTGTCCCTTATCAATCTATTTATCTATCTTGCTACAGTTAAGTGCCATACGTGATACACGCTTGGGCGATCATGTCTCGAAAGAGACATGACTGACTGGGCAGAAGATTATCCCGCAGTAGGTTGCTATTGCTTTCTGCGGTAGACTGGTTGCCGACCAAGGCTATAGAACCCAATCTGTCCTGTTATTTAACCCATAACTGGAAGGAAGAGACGGATTAATACCCATTTACTGTCAAACCAATTAATTGTAAACGCAAATTCTACTCTAACAGCAAATTCTACTCTATTTGCGCGCAAGTGAATACAATGGATTCAACTGGAATTCGATCTCGGCTCCCCGGTTTCTCGTTCCAAGCCGATATCCACTGCGCCACAACGCACATCCTAAGTTACAGGTTTGTGAACGGGGATCGAAACCATGTATGCTGTATTTACAATCGCCGACAATTTACTGTCGCCTGGTCTAGGCGACAGTAAATTGTCGGCGATTGTCGGCCAAGCTGAGGGCGAGTGAAAAGTAACTCCCTATTTTATGTATTATAGACTCACCCATCTAACTGTAACTTTTACAAGACCGGAGAGTCTATTTTCAATCACACTGTATATATCAATCTCTCTGGCTATCCTAGTTTCATCATATCTAACTAACCTTATTCATTATTATTATTATTAGTAGTAGTAGTAGTAGTAGTAGTAGTAGTAGCAGTAGTAGTAGTAGTAGTAGTAGTATTATCTATGCCTGTTCATTATCTATCTATCTATCTATCTATCTATCTATCTATCTATCTATCCTAGTCTCATCATATATTTGTCTCATTATTCATTATCTATTTATCTCAGTTTATTCGTTATCTATTTATCTATCTATCGATCGATCGGTCGATCTATCTATCCTAGTCTCATCGTATCTTTCCATCTATCCGAGTCGTATCTATCTATCTATCTATCTATCTATCTATCTATCTATCTATCTATCTATCTATCTATCTCATTCCGTTCATATCTATCTATCTATCTATCTATCTATCTATCTATCTATCTATCTATCTATCTATCTATCTCATTCCGTTCATATCTATCTATCTATCTATCTATCTATCTATCTATCTATCTATCTATCTATGACCATAAATATCTATCTATCTATCTATCTATCTATCTATCTATGACTATGAATATATATCTATCTATGATCATGAATATCTATCTATCTATCTATCTCAGTCTGTTCATATCTATCTATCTATCTATCTATCTATGACCATAAATATCTATCTATCTATCTATCTATCTATCTATCTATCTATGACTATGAATATATATCTATCTATGATCATGAATATCTATCATCTATCTATCTATCTATCTATCTATCTATCTATCTATCTATCTATCTCATTCCGTTCATATCTATCTATCTATCTATCTATCTATCTATCTATCTATCTCATTCCGTTCATATTCTATCTATCTATCTATCTATCTATCTATCTATCTATCTATCTATCTATTTATCTATGACCATAAATATCTATCTATCTATCTATCTATCTATCTATCTATCTATCTATCTATGACCATAAATATCTATCTATCTATCTATCTATCTATCTATGACTATGAATATATATCTATCTATGATCATGAATATCTATCTATCTATCTATCTCAGTCTGTTCATATCTATCTATCTATCTATCTATCTATCTATCTATCTATCCAACTTTTAACGCATCTTTATTTTCTGATCAGTTACAAGAGTTTGGTAACTGAAATTATTTTGTGTTTAACTGCGAATCCATAAATTAAGTCTTCGATGCGGATACAACTTAATGGATTTCACTGAAGATGTGTTGCTTGTGTCGAGTGTGTACAACCGACACGTAATAATCCGAAATATGTGCAAATTATTTGCTGAGTTATTTTTAATAATATTTCCGAGTCTTTACTTTTTCATCACGAATTGCGTTGTTTATTTGGTATAATGTCAGCTGCAAAAGAAAACTATTCTTTTATTTGAAGTTTTGCAATTGTCGTTTGGTGTTAATTAGTAACCACCTATTTTCTTACGTATCTTCTTTGTTTGTGAACGAAAAACAAAAGTGTGAAAATATAACAAGAATAATTTCATTGTTTATTCATACATCATTAATAAGATGAATAATTAATTCCTAATAAGAATAAAAATGTTCATTCTAAAAATCTGAAAGAAATAATAATAATAATAATAATAATAATAATAATAATAAGAAGAAGAAGAAGAAGAAGAAGAAGAAGAATTATCTTTATGCCATTTTTCATCATAATTCGATTTCTACTATGGTCGCACTACCTACCAAGTCTGCGGGAAGACCTAAGGCAGGTAGTGGTGTGTTGTTATGGCTCCATTTCATGTTTTTTCTATCTCCCCTAACATCCCTAGCGTTACATAGACAAAGTTCTCCTTAGTGTGTGGGCTGTACTTAACAAAACAATTTTTTGTATATCTCATAATCTGGGGTTTCCATGGATTCTTCCAATGTGTTGTTTTGTTCCATTTTTTATCATTCCATGTGCACCCACTATCACTGGTATGATTCCTGTTTTCAATTTGCACATTTTTTCTCGGCCGGACATTATTATTAATAACCAAAAAAAAAAACTTGCTTATTAATTGATATGGCTTGTCCAGCGCATTGTAACATAGCAACGAAGAAATTAGAAAAACTATCAAATTATAAAGACCTGGAAATTGAAATTGAGAAAATGTGGAAATTGAAAAGAAGAATAGTATCAGTGATAGTAGGTGCGCTTGGAATGATGAAAAAAGAAGCACAACATAGAAAGAATCCCTGAAAATCCTAAGAACTTTGTCTATGTAACGCTAGTGATGTCATGGGCGATAAAAAAATGAAATGTAGCCATAACATCACATTACGACCTGCTTTAGGTCTTCCACAGATTTGGTAGGTAGCAGAAATAGAATAATAATAATAATAATAATAATAATAATAATAATAATAATAATAATAATATATCATTAATAGCACTAACCAGTCAACTTAATAAGACAGAATGTGGTTATAAAATAGGACAAAAGAAAATAAGCCATCTATTTTACATGGATGACTTGAAGTTATATGCTAAGAATGATAATGAACTGGAAGGTCTTCTGCAAACTGTAAAATGCTTCAGCGAAGACATTGGAATGAAATTTAATTTGAATAAATGTGCTAAAGCTACAGTTTTACGTGGATCAATACAAGAAACATCCTCAATTAGCCTAGACCCTGCTGTAACAATAAAAGAATTGAAACCAGAAGAAGCTTATAAATACCTAGGTGTAAATGAGAGCGAAAACATTCACCATAAAAAAATGAAAGAAATAGTGCGTAAAGAGTACTATAGAAGGCTACGAATGATATTAAAAACTGAATTAAATTCACAGAACAGAGTTATGGCCATTAATAGCCTTGCAATCCCAGTTGTCCAATATAGCTTTAACATCTTAAACTGGACTCTAAACGACATCAGGCGAATGGATGCTAAAACAAGAAAGCTTCTTTCTAAGCATAAGATGCATCATCCAAAGGCTGATGTAGACCGTCTATACATACCCCGTAAAGAAGGTGGAAGAGGTCTTATTCAGCTGGAATTGTCATACAAGACAACAACTATTGGCTTACTAACATACATAGAAACAACAAAGGATTGGATGTTACAATTAGTAAGGCAACATGAAGAAAGAAAGAAAAAATATTCAATAATAAAAGAAGGCAGTAAATTCAAACAAGATTTACAGTTAGTAGATTCTGTAGAAAAGCAAAACAGAAGCCAAGAACCAACTATTGCGGCAAAAAATATGAAAATGAAAGTCAAAGATAAAGCTCTTGAAAAGATGAAACAGCGCTGGCAAGACAAACCTCTGCATGGCCAATATCTAGTACGTGCCAATAAATCCAATGTTGACGAAGTTAATACTCATCGATGGTTACGTGCATCTGGATTAAAGTCTGAAACTGAAGGATTTATACTTGCAGCACAAGACCAAAGTCTTTTCACGAGAAACTTTCAGGCAAATATTATGCATAATAATATGGATCCAAAATGCAGGTTTTGTGATAAACACCAAGAAACACTAGACCACCTAATCTCAGGCTGTTCTGTGCTTGCCCCAAATGAATATAAAAATCGCCACGATAGAGTTGGGCAATATTTACATTGGGCAATATGCAAACATTATGGAAAAGCTGTAGGCAAACACTGGTATGAACATCACTCAGCACCGGTTACAGAAATAGAAGATGTAACCATTCTATGGGATTACACCATCTACACAGACAGAAAAATTGAAGCAAACAGGCCAGACATTATTGTTAAAAACCAGAAGGAGAAAACTTGTCTATTAATTGATATGGCTTGTCCAGCGGAGTGTAACATAGCAATCAAGGAATTTGAAAAACTGTCAAAATATAAAGACCTGGAAATTGAAATAGAAAAAATGTGGAAATTGAAAACAAGAGTTGTGCCAGTGATAGTAGGTGCACTTGGAATGATAAAAAATGGAACAAAACAACACATTGAAAGAATCCCTGCAAACCCCAGCTTAAGAGACATACAAAAAATTGTCTTATTAAGTACAGCCCACACACTAAGGAAAACTTTATCTATGTAATGCTGAGGATGATAGGGAAGATAGAAAAACATGAAATGGAGCCATAACAACACGCCACTACCTGCCTTAGGTCTCCCCGCAGACTTGGTTGGTAGTGAGACCAAAGCAGAAATCGAAATATGATGAAAAATGACATAATAATAATAATAATAATAATAATAATAATCGCGTATTGTAACATAGCAACCAAGGAATTCGAAAAACTGTCAAAATATAAACATCTGGAAATTGAAACAGAAAAAGGTGGAAATTGAAAGCTAGTATCGTACCAGAGATAGTGGGTGCACTTGGAATTATAAAAAATGGAGCAAAACAACACATTGAAAGAATTCCTAGATGTTATGTCGTGAGTAAGAATAAATAACTCAACAACAGGAATAGGTTAATTGTTGTATTCCGTGAAAATAGTATTTACAAAGGTTATTAGTATCCAATACAAGAATAAAGGTTAATCGTCCCAACCGTCGTAAGACGTAGTATGAGCAATGGGTACTTCCGGGTCGTCACCGGAAGTCTACGACTGACTTGTCGATCGGCTGCTCCGGCACACTCTCTTACGTAGATGCCACCATTACTTTACATAGTAATGGAATAGTCCATTATAGCCGAATAGGCGCGGGCGTCCCAACACTAGAAACCCCAACTTAAGAGATATACCAAAAATTGTATTGTTAAGTACAGCCCATACACTAAGGAGAACATTGTCTATGTAACGCTAGGGATGTTAGCGATATATGAAAAAACATGAAATGGAGTCATAACAACACACCACGACCTTCCTTAGATCTTCCTGCAGCCTTGGTAGGTAGTGCGACCATAGCAGAAATCGATTTATAATGAAAAATGACAATACTACTAATAATAATAATTATAATAACATCAGTAAATAAAATGAACCTGCATAGGTAAAAATCTCAGCACAGCTTGAATAGATTCCCGTAAAGCCTTTGATAATTCACCTTTCGCATAAACGAAACAGTAATAACTATAGATAAAACGTGAAAGAGAAACAGTTTAATCACCTACATGGATGATATCAAACTATTTGCTGAAGACGACAATGTCTTCTCAATACTGTAAAATGTTTCTTTGATGACATCGGTATAGATCATAGATTAGATAAATGTGCAAAATGATACAATAGCCAACATTTCTCGTTTTAGAAATTATAATATAGCCAACATTTCCAGAATGAGAAAAACTACGAAATGAAAGACCTGAAATAACGTCCGGATGTATGAACATTAGAAAGTACATTTTTGTTTTTGTACAAACCCAAATAAAAGTATGTACAATACTTTTATTTCGTTGGTCTTAACTCACTGCTCTCCTTATTTTAAACTTCATGTTATACGTTTTCAACTTCCTGATGTGAGTTCAATATAAAGCGTTAGGAAATCAGTTAGTCTATAATACCTGACGATACAGAAAGATTGAAACCATTTTACCGTAATCGGTTGAGCTTCCTAATTTTAATATACAGTGGAACCTCTACTTACGAAACGCTATGCATATGAAACTTCAGGTTACGAAATGCTTCTACGGAAAAATATTGCCTCGTGTTACGAAAGAAATTTCAGGATACGAAAGGCAAAATTTTCAAAATACGCCCTGCTAATCGCAGCTCCCAGAGTCCACCTCATTGCTTCCTCAAGTGCCTCCTCATTCTCGATAATGCCCCTGCCCACCCGCCCGGCCTCGAAGATGATATCCTGGAGGAGTTCCCGTTTATTAAGGTGCTGCACCTCCCACCAAACACCACCTCTATTCTTCAGCCCATAGACAAACAAGTCATTTCGAACTTCAAGTAACTCTACACGAAACATCTGTTCAAGAGGTGTTTCGACATCAATAAAACACCTAGCTTACCCTTTGTGAGTTCTGGAAGCAGCACTTCGATATTATTGTTTGCCTCAAGATAATCGACATGGCTTGGCAGGAGGTGACCCTTAATGCAGCTTGGAGAAAACTGTGGCCCGATGCTGTGGCTTCACGAGATTTTGAAGGATTCGAGGTGGAGGCTTGGAAGCGATTAGGGCATTTATAGGGTCAAAAGCCTCTCTACTTACGAAATTTTCAAGTTACGAAACGACTTCCAGAACGAATTAATTTCGTAAGTAGAGGTTCCGCGACCCTTTCCGTCAGCGACTACCTGTTGTTACGACCGTTTTTAATGCACAAATTATTTGCTAATGTTAATTGACCTTTAGTGAGCGACCATCTCCAAAACGCGACCATCGACTAACATCAATGAGTGAAAATCACTGATCAAGCGACCGCTTTAAAAAAAATCCATTTTGGTCGTACACTGCGAATTTCTTAATTAGAAGAGACTATGAGTAATCTATTTCATTTTGATTTGATCTATGCCAGGAACACTTCCTCATTGGTTTGTTATTTTAGTGCTGTATCAACCTGTTATTTCTTATTGAAATGTACATTGCCTGAGTTCACCTCACGGTCAAACATTGTTTTGTACAACATGTATTGTGTGTGACATGTTCAAGGGATTCATCGCAGTCTCTCTACTGACTTGGATAAATTCAGGGATTGGGAAAATCACAATTTTGTCCCTTTCTCAAATGCCTATCTCTTTCGTTCCTTTATTTTTTTGTGTATCTATCTACTCTATTTCTATCCGGGTATATCTATCTCTGATCTCTCTGTTTCTCTACCCCCACCCACGATCGATGTCAGTTTTTTGTATTTTTTTCCATGTATTATCGCAGATTCACTTCTAGGAAAAAACTGAAACCTTATACTTTTTTTAAGTCCCCTTAATAAATATTTTTTGTGAATAAATATTTTGCTCCCTTGTTGACAGATGTAAATACGTTTTTGAAAATTTTAAAATGAATTATGCTGAATAAATTTCTTTAAAGTTAGGCCATTTTCTTCTGTTCTCATTTATTTCTTACCAGATTACACGGTAAAATTCTAATATCTACATTCTGATGAGTGGAATATACGTTCCTGGAGTAAATAGGCCATGGCTATGAGCCTTTAGTGAGTGACCACCTGCCGTATACGACCAGTTTTTGATGGCAGTGGGAGTGGATGCATACGACAGGTTCCACTGTTTATATAATCTGTTACGAACCCTTGAATTACTGAAAAAATATATAAATATTTTAGAAGTATCTTAAAACCTAATAGTACACACGATAAAAAGGAAATCCACCTAGGTGTCCTTCAACGGAGAATCTGTAATGTAAAAGATCCCGACTTGGCAGCTCAGATACAGTCACTTTCTCACCGGTTCAATGTGGCTTCCTTGTGTCTCTTCTACAAATACTTTCACGGCTTCTGCTCTGATGAACTTAGCTCACTGGTGCCTCCTATATATAAATTTATTCGAGCCACAAGATTAGCAAGTAGGTCCCACCCTTTTACTGTGAAACCAATAAATTTTAAACGCAAACTCTACTTCAGCAGCTTATTTTCTTGCACTTTCCGCCTGTGGAATTCCCTTTCATTTACTTGCTTTCCCGACAGCTACAATCTCCAAGAATTTAAATCTAAAGTCAATAGTCATCTCTTATCTCACTAACCTGCATCCTCTCTCTCATGCCCCCTTCTCCATCCACTCCACTCTCATCAGTATTCTCATCCTTCTCTTACCCGCTTCCTGACACCCGATATAACCTGTCATTCTTTCTCATAACTTTCCTCCTATGTAACCCTCTGCAAAACAGTGGCAGTAAAATGCCTTGCTTGGGATGATATGATTATAAAAAAAAGTAGTGAAACGGTGAAACAAACGGTTTCATTTCAACTGCATGCATCTGTGATGATGAATAAGCGACTTTAGAGAACATATTTTCCTTTTCTCTAATAACGTGATAGAACAGTGGTCCAAGCGGATTTCTTTCAGACACCCTGACACACTTGAATTCAATGTCAGTGACCTTCCTTTGTCCGCATGGGGATAAGACAATATTTAGGTGTACGACGTCACGTGACAAGCTGTGACACGAAAATACAACCGCTTTCAAATCAGTCCCGCTTCAGACCTCGACCGGAGCGGACGGGCTACTTATGGTCTGCTGTAGTCTGCTATGTCCGTGCCTGGCCGGATTTGGTCTGTTATAAATTCTGTGTTAAGGCATTGCCTAACCGAATTTGTTCTGTTATAGTTTTGCTATAGTCTGCTATGGAAAAATTTTCCCGGTCAAGGTTTGTTCTAACCATTTGGTATGTGATAGTTTGCGGCTGCGAATATTCGTAGACGCGGAACAGACTATGAAGCGAAGATTGGTTGAAAGGAAAGATCAACTTCAACATCGCACAACCCCAGAAAAAGACAAGAGAAAGACAAAGAAGGAAAGAGAAGATAAAATAAATCATGTCCATCCTCGAGACAAAATCGGAGAGAAAGAAAAAGAGGAAAAGATAAAAAGTAGAAAAAAATTCAAAAGAAATCTAAAAACACAGGGACTGAAAAGTACAAGTAAAAAGAAATATCGACACTAATATCAGATAAGTCGCTTATCTATCTTTTGTTATCTTGTTGCATATATGTTTCGTTCCTGTAAAATGCATGTTAGCAAATTTTGAACCATTTGAGAGGAAAAAAGATATTAAAAGAATTAATCAGAAACATCCAAGACGTTTCTTTTTTATATTATTTTCTTTTTACTTTTATTTTGTCCCAACTTCCATCAAATCTCCATTGCGTCAAGTAACTTTGTGTATTGTAGAAATAAAAGCTATTGTTAAATATGCAATTTTGTGTTTGCATTTTTCTATCACCAACTGTGGGCAATTGCATTTAGCTTGGCGTCGTTTAACGAATTGAGAGAAAACCTGTGAGTAGTGAAATTTTGAATTGCTGCTGCTGCCATAACGACGGGATGCTGTGGTAGTTAGTGGTCGGGGTCTGTAACAATATATATATATATATATATATATATATATATATATATAAATCCTGGTAAAGAAAACCAAAAGTTTTATGATTTTGAGTTCCCTGGCATTTATTTATTTATAATATATATATATAAACAATTTCGAATTCAACATTCGTTGAATA